>LPNX010180793.1:350021-367677 GCA_001517045.1 Pseudotsuga menziesii | reverse complement strand
ACATGATGCCGAATTATAATGTGCCTTATAGCACGAGATGCCATCGGCAATTATCCCCATTGCCGAAACATACACAACAAAATCGATGGTGGGGCTTTTTCCTTGAGCTCCTTACCACGATTAATTACAATATATACATCATGCAAACGGGGTCAAAACCGGGGACGTGACAGCTGTGGTTGATTATGTTTGAATAATATTGATCATGGTTGACCATTATCAATTTTGGTTAACTTTGCTTGAATATGGACTTTGGTTGGCTATGGTTGATGTTGTCAACTATGTTTTTAACCATGGCTAACTATAGTTACCTATGGTTGACTATGGTTGACCATGGTTAATAATCATTAACTATATTTGACATTTAGTTCACCATTATTGTCTATAGTTGAGAATGTTTGATTATGATTCAACATGTACGACCATTGCTAATCATGTCTGACATGATGGACATTTGTTAAATCTTGTTGGCCATTTTTGTTTATGGTTAATATGGATAAATATGTTTGGCCATGTGTACTATGGATAACCATGTTAAATTATGGTCAACCATGGTTTGACTATAGTTGACTTTAGTTGATCATAGTTTGGCCATGGATGTACTTGTTTGACTATGGTTGACCATGTTTAACAATGGTTCTCTATGGTTGTCTATGTTTCGTCATTGTTGAGGAAAGTTTGCGATATTTGACCATGGATTACTTGCAATGTTTGAGTATGGGTGACTTTGGTTGAATATGATTGATTTTAGTAATATTTTTGACCATGGAACCATGGTTGAATAAGGTTGACTCTAGTAACATTGGTTGCATATTAGAAATCTATTAAGAACAATCAAGAGGATGTGGTAATAGATGTAAGAATTACTCGTACTGGTCGCATGAGTAACTCTCAATTGTGTGATTTTTGAGAATATTAAATACTCCCCAAAGTATGGCGTAGCTTTGTGACGAAGTTTTTTGAAGGATGGAAGTATGTAACAACCCAAAATTTGTATTAAACTAGCTATATAAACAAAAACATAGGAAAAATAAGTAAAATGTATAATAAATATAAAAATTAAATTAAGTAATGAAAAATGGAATTTGTTAATTAAATTAATTAAATATACATGGTTAGTTTTTCAAAGGAAATAAAGATAATATTTTAAAATGAGGATTGGAGGGGAAGGGGATGATATTCTTCTTAGATCCTTGTTGAGATCAGGATGATTATGGGAGGTAAGAGAATTGATCTAGCTCAGGGTTATTGGTTGAGGGATTAGGGGCTCTTAGTGGTTCATTGAGAGGTTGGTTGGGTGGAGAGTCATCCCCCACACGTCGTTTTCCTACCTTGCTTGTAAAGGTCTAAAGGTACAATTTTCAACATTTATTTGAGTTACATATATGCATTCCTT
The DNA here is from genome assembly GCA_001517045.1 of Pseudotsuga menziesii. Classification (NCBI taxonomy): domain Eukaryota; kingdom Viridiplantae; phylum Streptophyta; class Pinopsida; order Pinales; family Pinaceae; genus Pseudotsuga; species Pseudotsuga menziesii. The sequence continues at coordinate 366,281 of LPNX010180793.1, read as the reverse complement.
ATTCTTCCATTAAATTTTTATTATGATTACCTATAAATGTTTTGATCATATCTGTTCATGGAAATGAAATTGTTTTTAGTTAATTATCTTATGATATTGCCTTAATTCTTTGTTATCAAATATATTTTTAATAAATCTATTTCTTGAGGTTGGTTCCGGCCTTATAGTAGCCACATACTCTGCCTTTGGAGTGGAATTCGTCGAAATAGATTGTTTGTGTGATCTCCAAAAGATAGTTCTCGATCCAAAACTCACGAGGTATTCTAAAGTAGACACTCCAAAGATTGTTTGTCCTTATCCCCATCAAAATGTGTGTGTGTGTGTGTATATATATATATATATATATATATATATATATATATATATATATCCAACTAGTTTGAAGTTGTCCATGTTAGAGTATTTTAGCACAAAGTCTTAAGTTGTTTTCAAGTACCTTAGGACTCTCTTTTTAACGCACCTATGTCCTTCACAAGGTTTTTGCATAAATCTAGAAAAGCTCCCAACTGCAAATGAAATATATGGTCTAGTAGTGGTAAGGTAGATATGACTCATTGCAAGTTGTTTATATTTAGTTGCATTCTCAAATTCATTCCCTTCATTTGATGTTAGCTTCAAATTTTGTTCCATTGGAGTAGAGAGGATTACAATCAACCGTGTCAATTATGCTTATTAACTCTCCAATGTACTTTTGGGAGGTGAATATATACCTTGGAGTTTGTCACTTCAATTCCCAAGTAGTAATGAAGATGTCCCATATTTGTCATTTCAAACCCTTTATTTAAATTTTTTTTACAGATGCAACATAACTTTCATTGTTCCCTATCATAGAAAGATCTACATACACCACAAGATATACAACAATTTTGCCAAATTTCTTAACAGACAAAGTTGTTTAATCAAGATTAATTAAAATGTTTGAAATTCATTTTTAGAAGATGCTCAATTTGCTTTTCATACCAAGTGTGAGGTGTTTGGTTTAGGCCATACAAAGGCTTGATGAGCTTGCATACCTTTTGTTCTTGTCCCTTTACAACACAACCTTATGACCAAGACATGAAGACATCTCTTACAAGTCCCCATTCAAGAATTAGAGTAGTCTTCACATCTATTTCATGAACTTTCCACCCACTTTGTGTTGCCAAATCCAATAGAGTACAAATGGTAGCCAATTCTTTTGTGGGGCAAAAATCTCATCATAGACGATGCCTTCTTTTTATGCAAATACTTTTGCCACAAGGCTCACCTTATGCTTGTTTAGTGATCCATTTTATTTGTACTTTTTCTTGTAGACCCACTTGCATCCAATTGGATTGGTTCCAAACAGAGGCTCTACCAAATTTTGAGCCCCATTGTTGATGAGAGCATCATTTTTGTGGGGTAAAAATCTCATCATAGACGATGCCTTCTTTTTATGCAAATACTTTTGCCACAAGGCTCACCTTATGCTTGTTTAGTGATCCATTTTATTTGTACTTTTTCTTGTAGACCCACTTGCATCCAATTGGATTGGTTCCAAATAGAGGCTCTACCAAATTTTGAGCCCCATTCTTGATGAGAGCATCATACTCCTTGTTCATAGCTTCTTTCCAATCATCATGAGAAGCAACTCAACTAGAATATTAAGAAAACAAGAGGTTCAATTGGATGACGTGATTGAGAGTATTGGAAGATTAAATCTTGATGAGAATGTAGCACCATCTCAATCAATTTAGAAACTTTGACTTTCATAGAAACTACCAGTGTGGGTCATGAAGATTCTCGAAGTTGTTCATCCTAACGAGGTTGGAAAGAGAGGAGCCAGACAAGAATATGGAGGCAACATAGATAATTCATATTCAAGTGATGTAGATAATGAATTGATTTTCTCTATTGATTTTGAACTAACTTCCTTTTCTAGTGGGCTGAATTTTCTTCTTTCCAAATGCTTTCTCATGTTTTGCAACTTTCTCCACGAAAGAGTAAAATGTGAGTGATTTCAATTGACCACTATCTTGAAGTGATTTAAGATAGTGGGAATTTGTGGGTTAGAGGACCTTAATGAAGATTGACATTGTAGTTGTAAGTGATGGATCTCTCAAATACGATCAATTCTTGAGTACAATCTACATGAACATTCAATCAAACTGAAGCAAGTCTCTAAGTATGTGCCAAGTAAATGTGTCAATGCGCTTTGGGATGTGTATATGTGTTTTGATTTTGCAACCAATTCATCGTGGCGTGTGTCAAGCAGTTATTGCTCTTTTTGTATGAGACCTCCTTGTTTGTGGAGATAAGGGAGCCCATACACAAAGATTTGTCTACTAAAATTTATCCAGAGGTAATACATTCATTTTGAATATATCATAAAACTTGAGGTGAAATACAATCATTCATTTGTGCTTGATTATAAACTTAATTAGACATAATAACTTGGAAAAAGGAGGTCATTCAACACAAAATCAAGTGGAGGCTAATTATGTCTTCACATTTTAATCCATGTATATTAAGTAAGCATCATACTTTATTGCAATTAAACCACATAATAAAAATAAAGGAACATTTCCTAGTGTGAATTAGTAAAGCAAGCAATTAACAATGGGACTTTTCATTATAAATAGGGATTTCTACTACATGGCTTATCTCCGATTTAGATTATACTCTTTCTTAATTAACATTCTTATGTTTTTGTTTGAATTTTTTTTATAAAATATATTATGATATTTTTTTAGCATTAATTTTTCTCTATATATCAAAATAACTATTATTTGTTTTTATAAAAAATTTCCATACAATAATCACTCTTAATGACACTAACTCTTAATTAATTTTACCTATGAATATCTTATTTATTAACACTCATACAACTTATTTGTTTTTCTTTCTTACTATGTGAAGCAATATATGGACATCCTAAAAGCTACCAAATCTTTAGCCTCTTTTTTTATATATATCAAAATAACTATTATTTGTTTTTATAAAAATTTTCCATACAATAATCACTCTTAATTACAATAATTTTACATATACATATTATATTTATTAATAATCATATAATTTATGTGTTTTTCTTTCTCAGTACTTCAAACAATATATAGACATCCTAAAAACCACTAAATCTTTATCCTCTTCCTTTATAAAATCTCTTCCCTTTCCCTTTTCTCAATAAAATAAATCTTTATTATAGGATTTTGAGTTTTGAATATTTTTTTTTAATTTCTGTGGGGATTAGATAGGAAATCTCTTTTATAGGATTTTGATTTTTTTGGATATTCTTCTCTATTTCTATGGGATTAGATTTTTAATTTTAATTTTATTTTCATATTTTATATTTATATATATATATATTTTAATTTGGATGTAAAAATATTTTATGTCCTCTTTTTTCCATATACAATTGTTAGGATTATTAATCTTCCCTTGTCCAAATTTGGTCATATGTCTAATTTGGGAGTCATGTCTAAATCGGGAGTCCATCCAGTCTATTTATAGTCATTAACACCATTGGGTCCAATTGACCTAATTGGGGCACATGTTTCAGTTACTAAAGTGTGGGGAACACTAATTGATGCTCACTGCCACTTATTGCACTTGATTGCATAAGTTTAGGAGCCTCCTAGACCAATCCCTACAATTTAGGAAGCCACTGGGAGTGCCGAAACCAACCAATGTCAGTTCACTTCAGTTAATGACTAGTCAAGCTAAGTTAGGAGTCAGTTACATTCAGTTCAAGTCCTCCACATTCAGTTAGCGCTAGGTTTACTTGACTGCACACATGTGGGGCGCATTTCTCACCTACCACAGTCAGTTAACCATTGGTCAACACTGAATGTTACACTTGAGTTGTGTTTTAGAGCTCCGATGAACTCCGGTTATGGTTTAGACAAGGTCAATTAACCACTGAGTCCTCCAATAATGATTTAGACAAGGTCTTGGTTACCTACAGTCAAGTAGAGTCTAATTAATTCGAACTTCCTCATGTGGATTTGAATTGCTTGTGGTTATTAAAGCCATTTTACTTCATTGTAATTATCATCTGGATTACTTTTTGATTAATGAAAGCATTCACAGCTGCAAGCACTGTTTCATTCTTCAATTGCTGAGTAAATTGTGAGATCTTCTTTGTGAGTTGTGTATTTGTCTACAGATCTATATACTCAAATTTACAACAATGACACCTTTATTACATGATTCTCTTTTTTCACCTTCAAAACTAATTTAAACATAATTTATGTTAACTTAAACTGAATCTATATGAACTAGAAAATCTAGTATCATTAATGTATTTATAATTTTCTTGTATTAAAATAATTTTATAACATTTATATAATTAATCCAAGATTTTGAGATTCGATGGTACTTAAATATTTTTATCTTTACCTTATTTTCTTATTTATAAGTAAGAGATTATGCTTTCACATTTCATTTCTTTACCTAAATTTAATTTAGGTTCATTTTCTATTCTTCTTTACATTTTTTTGTTATCTAATTCTTTAAATTGATCATTTTAATGTTTACAATTCTATATTAATAACAACATGACTTCCTCTTCATGCCATCTTTTTCTAAGTGATAATTCATAGTTCACCTTTCCCTAAATATCACCATTCCCTTGGGGACTAACCTTGCTGAGATCCACACACCTCTAAATAATATAATATCTAACCCACTATCATACCAAATGACTATGCATGGTTTTGATTATACTATACAAACAAAAAAACCACAAATATAATATTGTTGAGTTAAAATAAAATAGCCCAACACACATTTGGACAAAGAGCTCGCATTTGTTGATAAATATTATATAGATTACAAATTTCTCATTCCTCATGTTCCCACTTCAAATCTCAAACTCTTATGTAATATATTTCTCTCTCTCACAAATACACAGAGAAAAAATAGTGTGTATATATCTTTTCTCTCAAGGAAAACATAGGGAGGAACCTAGAATGTTTGCCCACATTCATTGATGGCATTCCTAATAAATCCATAAATGGAGACTAGTGGGTCTATCTTAGGGGGATTTGAATCATGAACCTATTGGCACAAATTCATCCAAATGCCCAATAACATTGACAATAATAAGTTGAGCTAATCCCTTTTGGTGGGATAGTGTGTGCACATGCACAAACAATCTGTTTTTATGTGTGTGTGAGAGAGAGAAAATAATCACAATTTTTATTTTTTATTTATTTTATTTTAGTCCAAGATGAAAATCACGCTCTTCATGTGCACAAGACTCTTTAGATACTTCAAGAGTTACCATACTATTCGTGATGTAATGCACATCTTAATTGCTTACTACTTGGAAAACTAACTTAAACTACTTAATATACAAATTCCTATAAAAAACTCAAAAATAGTTCTTTGATTGTTCAAAAATAATTGCATAACTATACATCACATAAATAACAATTTGGTAAACATCATTGCACCTAGAGGAGAAATGTGCTCTAGATGTTCTCATGTAACGTTATGTTACAAAAAAAAAAAGTAATTAAAAAAATTCACGCTGACTCTTAAAATAAAATATTAAAACAAAATGAAAATTAATTAAAAAAATTCATTCTACTCATAAAATAAAAAAGATTTAAAACTAACATAGATCCATACTATCAAGCACCAAGAGGGATCATATTTGTGGAGATGTAATTTTTTTGGATGTGTAAAAACTTTAAGTGAAAAAAATTACACCTCAAAAAATTGGATCCTTCTATGCTTGATAGATCTCGGTTTGTGTTAGATTTATACTAGTTATTAAAAAACAAAAAATGAGTCTGATGGACATATTAAAATGAGCTAAACAATTATCCTTGGCTTAATTAAAACCTCATCCTGCCGAACTCAATTGTTATCCTTCCTTTGGTAATACATATGCTTATATATTCACTTAAACAAAACGAGTAAATAACCAATTTTTAAAAGATAGGTGAAAGTTATTTGAATAGAAACCACTTATTTAATACTCATTATCAATTTTTTGCATCCTTCATATTAGGCAAATTATAAAAAAATTTCATCGTTCATATGGGGCAAATTTTAAAAAGCCTTCAAAACCATAATCTTTGCATAATTAGTTGTACTAAGACTTAAACCAATAATTTAAAATAATAGATATAAAAATTGAAAAATAACCTACCAATATTATTTAATACTCATTGTCAATTTTTTTCATCCTTCATATGAGGCAAACTATAAAAAATCTTTAAAACTATAATAATAATTATAAAAAATTTTCATAACCAATTTGAAAAAGCCTTAAAAACCATAATCTTTGCATAATTAGTTGTACTAAGACTTAAACCAATAATTTAAAATAATAGATATAAAAATTGAAAAATAACCTACCAATATTATAACAATCTTTTCTACCTTGATAAGCCCCATTAAAGAATCCCCACATGATAGATCTATATAACAACTCTTTCTACCTTGATAAGCCTTGTTAATCATCATATTATTTTTTACACATTAATTATCATATTATTTCAAAAAATAATGACACATGAACAAGATATGCATGTACTAAAAACTTGAACATAATTATGAATAATTATTCATCATCCCATATTATTATGAATTATATGTTATTATTCTTCACAAAGCTAAAGTTTGATTTGGTTATAACATTATATTTATGCAAGGGAGATGACTTTTAATTGTTTGAATATGAATTGAATATTGTTATTCTTTACTAACCTAAAATTTGTTTAGAACATTATATTTATGTTAAGGAGACAGACATTAAGAGAATAACTTTTAAAATGTATAAAGATTGTTTTAATAGTTATTAATAGTAATTATCTTATTATGTATAAAAAAACATAAAAACATGTTTATGTTATTATTTAAATTCATTTCTTTTTAATTAACATAAATCCATCTTAAATATAGTTTAAAAAAAATCAAAACTATCCAACATTAACGTGACATTATTTCTTATACAAAATTTTAAAACAACTTACTACTCTTGGTTCAACTCATTTCAAATTAATAAAAATTTGAATAAAATTTATTGTTAGTTTTTTTCTTCTTCTAAAACTACTCATACTATCCAACTAAGAATTTGCACAATATGCAAGCTCTATTTATAACCTAAGATGCATAGGATGCATATTTTCAATAGTATGGTCTTAATTTCATTTTGGAGGGTATATATTCTTCTAGCTATTCAAAGATGAAAGATGACATAAATAATTATATTTCAATTGACAAGTATACATTAATTAAACATTTAAAAATTTTACATGTTCTATGTGAGGTCATTGAGTTTCATATAAAAAAGTATTATTGTGGCTCTTGAAAAATTGGAACATTAAATAATTGCAAGTGAAATCATTGCTGTAGATTTTTGGATGAAGAAACTTTTTATGGACTAAAGAATAGGGATGATTTTATTACTAGCATAGACCCATTTTAAACCACGATTTATCAAGCACCCATAGGAATCCAGTTTCTTGAGGTGTACATTTTTTTACCATTTACATCGCGCCTTATTTGATAGATATGGGTTTAAAATGGATTTATGCTAGTTTAATTTTATTATTATATTATTTTAGTAAAAAATATATAATTTATATATTTTATTTATTTCTGCTAACATAAAGTGACTAACCTGAGAGGATCTCCTCCATACTGGGCTGGAGAGCACCTCTCTGTACAATAAATGAATGATTATATTATAAATACACTGTAAATTGAAATTTATATTAACAAATAAATTAAAAGTTGACTTTTAGTTAAAATGTTATTATAAATTATACCTTTCATAATCAAATCTACTTGCTCAATTAAGAACTAATTTCCATCAACTCCTTTATGAGGCTCCGGTGTGAAAAAGGCCAAAAAAAGCCTGAGAAGAAAGAGTGAGTAAAGTAGAGACAGAAAAACAAAGCCTTCAAAGACAATAGAAACAGGTATGCAAATGTCTTTATCAATATAAATATTGAGACTATTTATGAAAACACCCTTGAAAAATTAAGAGAGCTCACCAATCAAGTTAAACAAACAAAGATTGAATTGCATAAAACTGCTTGCGAAGTGGTCTGTTCCATAATCTATTTTTAACCTAGCGGATCTGTAAAAAAATAAAAATAGAATTCTAATTTAAGAGCATGCTCCCAAAAATTTTGACTGGTTCAAATTTGAACGCTGCGAATATTAGTTTTTGGAAAACATACGTATCTACATGCAGAGTCCTGCAGCAAGACGGAACTCCAAATGGCAGGTAGAATCGCGAATGATTTAATACAGCTCTCGTGGGAATAATATGTGCTGTACTTACAAAGGACGTGTGGTGTGCCGTGAATAATAAATTTGAGAATTGGCTTCTTCTCTTCTGGTTACCCGAAACAATGGCAACAGAAGGAGCATTTGTGTTCGGCAGTGTGGCCCGGGATTATGTGAATGCCAGACCTCGGACTTATCCGCCTCAGCTTTTCTCGTTGCTTGCCTCTCTCACGCCCAAACATCGACTTGCCTGGGACGTCGGCACAGGGAATGGCCAGGCTGCTTTTCAGGTGAGTCTTTCTTTGCATAACTTCAATATAAATTCATCTTAAAAGAGGGTTAATCAGTACGAAGCACTGAGAAGTATCAAATCTTTTGAAGTATATTTTTTTTCAGTTTAAAATAATCTTTTTCTCATTATTTATTTTATTCATCTTAAAAGAGATTTACTAAAAAAAATCAAATCTTTAAAAAAAAATCTACTAAACCGAAAAGTATCAAATTTCTTCAAAACCACCACTGCTTTTAGGAAGGTAATTAATGAACCATACAATATTGGGAGAAGATTTCATTTCTCCTTAGTTTTTTTTTCTTTTTCCCATTACCAAACACCTTTCTGGCTTCACCAGAGAACAAAATATCATTTTTTCTCTCAGGGAAGAAAGTATTTCTGAGGTGATAGTATATATGAAGTTATATATCTCCCCTTTCACCCAAAAAAGTCATTTAAACAAATAATCTCTTCTTCACTATTTATCTTATCCATTTTAAAAGAGATCTACAAACTGGAGCTGAGAAGTATCAAATCTCTTCTCAAAAGTATCAAATTTCTTGAAGCTACATATCTTCCCTTTCATCCAAAAAACTCATTTAAACAAAGAATCTCCTCCCAAGTATCAAATCTATTGAAGTTACATATCTTCCCTTTCACCGAAAAAAAAAGGTCATTTAAACAAAGAATCTTCTCTCCACTATTTATCTTAAAAGAGATCTACAAATAGCTGATGAGAAGTATCAATTAAGGCTTACATTGGGCCTTGGAAAGCCAAAATTCTTATTGCTCAATTAAGAACTAATTCCCATCAAAATGCTAAAAGAAGCTTGGGCAAAAAGAGTGTAATTTTTGCACAGCTGGTGAGGTGGAGACAAAAACATTTCATTTTAGAGTGTGAAGCTTTTAAGGGCTGTAAAGACAGGTACTGATAAATCTTGAAATGATTTATTTAACGAGGGGACTGTGGAAAAATTAAGAGCACTCATAATCAAGTTAAATAGACAAAAAATTAAATTGCAGAAAACTGAGCATAGATTATTCTTAACCTCGAAGAAGTTCAAATATTATCTTCTTCTTCTTCAAATCTCTTGAAATTAGATATCTCCCCTTCCACTCCAAATCTCCTGAAGTTACATATCTTCCCTTCCACGCAAAAAGTAATTTGAACAAAGAATCTCCTCTCACTTTATATCTTCTGTGTTGCAGATTAGCGAATACTACAAACGGGTGATAGCCACTGATATAAGCGAGCAGCAGTTGCAGCAGGCGGAGACGAGGCCCAACATACGCTACGCCCTCACGCCGCCCGTCCTAACGGACGACGCACTGAACTCGATCGTCGGGCCGGAAGGGTCGGTGGATCTGGTGACTGTAGCCGCTGCTGTCCACTGGTTCGATCTGAAGACATTCTATCCGCAGGTAAAGCGCGTTCTGAGGAAGCCGGGGGGAGTGATTGCGGTGTGGGTGTACACGAAGCCGTCCGTCAGTCCGGCGGTGGATGAAGTGTTCGCGCGGTTCTTTGAGCATGTTTTGCCCTTCTTCGAGCCGTGCGGGAGATTGGTGTTCGAAGAGTACAGGACTCTGCCCTTTCCCTTCTCGGCTCATCCCGCCGCCGGAGGAGAGGCGGGCATTGAATTTGAGATTGAAGAGATGAGGAGCCTGGAGGAGTATCTGAGTTTCTTCAGAACATGGTCGGCTGTGGTGTATAAGGAGGGTTTGCTTAGCGATGACTTCGTTCGGCAGTTCGAGGAGGCGTGGGGAGGCCCTCCTCATCTCGCCCGGACTGTCAAAATTCCACTCTTTTTAAAGGTAGGCATGGTTTGAACCTATGTTTATTGTTCAGCTATCCATTTTCAACCAGTAAAAAAGAAAAGAAAAGTCAAAGGTATTAACAATTTGTGTGTAATCCTTAATTTATTTCTCAATTTTTTTTTCTGTATTTATTAAATTGTTGATAAATTTATTTATCAAATGGTTCATAAATATTATGACTAATAAGTTATAGTGAAGTGGTTTTTTAAATAAAAATAATAATGAGATTACTACAAGTATTTATTAGTATGTTAAAGTTAAATAAATTAAATATAGGTGATGATTAATACAAATATCCATTCAAGATAAAGTTGAATAAATGGTGTTCAATTGTTGAAGTTGTATTCAATTACCATCAGCTTATAAATTTTCATGTTTTATTTTGTTTTAGAGTATTAATTTATAAATTTCCAATTTTTATTTAGATTTGTTTTAGATTTTTTCTTCAGGTTTTTATTACACAAGGTTTGAAAATGTTCTAACATTATGCATTTTTGTGTTTAACTATTATTTTTATGAAAATGCAACACATTGTCTAAAATGGAGATATTAACGTAAATATGCTTAAAAGATTTTAATCAAGCAATTAGCCAATTATATATAAGATGGTTACTGTTCATAATTACCACTATGACAAACTTTTTTATTTGATCATTACCTATTAGATGTACAATGATTATGACCAAGGCACAATTGCAACAAGCTACTTAAATAAAAGTATTCATAATCATATTCATTATTCATTTGTTATAAATATGTGATTTGCTTACTTGAAAGGAGTTACAAGTATTCATAATCATATTCACTTTTAATCTGGTATAAATATGTGTTATAAACAAAATAAAAGTATTCATAATCATATTCATTATTCATTTGGCATAAATATGTGATACTTTTACTTGATAGAAGTTACACGAATTCATAATCATATTCACTATTTATTGGGTAAATGAATAAATGTGTTATGTTTATAGTGAGAGATTTAATTTTAGATTAATATTTGATATGTTTTGATTTGGATCATGTGATATGTTTTATATTGAGAGATTTAATTAGAGACGTGATAATGTAATGATAATGGTGTCTTGTTTATTTTTATTTTAATAACAAAAGAGGTAATAATTTATACTATAAATAAAATAGATGTCATCACTGTCATATTTTTATTTTTTTTATTCTTTATTTTAAGTTGAAGACATCAATCATATTTATTTTTGCATTTACACAACGAGTCCATGCAAAATCCACATTCACATAATGAATGGATGAAATAGGTGTAAAAGTCATGCAAAAAGAAACAATAATTAAACAATTTAATTCATTGTCATTATATCACTCTTCCAAGAACATGGGGTTCACTCAGTGAACTTGTTTCATAGAAGGATAGATCCCAGTATATTAAAGAATACCCCTAATTTCACTAAATATTGAAAAATGCCTCCTAAAATTGTATTGTTAAACCCCCCTCCCAATATACCTTCCCAATTAAGAAAACCCCTAGTTTTAATTCAATGCCATTTTGAAAAATGCCTCCTAAAATTGTATTGTTAAACCCCCCTCCCAATATACCTTCCCTATTAAGAAAACCCCTAGTTTTAATTCAATGCCATTATATCACCCTTTCGAGCACCACAATGTATGCCTTATTATTGAACATTGTAATTTACTTATTGTTAGAAAATTAAAGAGTAGAAAAACACATTCAAGTAGTGTTGAATAAAGGTACATTTTCCCATCTTTCTCCATGGAGATCAAGTATTATGCTAGTTTTAAAGTAGACACATGAAAAATTGTGTGGGCTATGAACCTCTTAATAGATCATAATTACAAACATCATCCCATAAATGTTAAGTGACTTTTGTCAAATGATTTACACAGGTATAAAGTTTCATATAAATAGCTCATTACACATGCACATTTATTATCCACTTTTTCTATATTCCACACAATGCATTGAGACATAACACTCTTTATGCAATTTGGGAGTTCATCAACATGAAACATTCAACTAGATCAAAGAAAATGTAGTCACTAGCCATTGTACTTTGTAATTAAATATGTTTCTTTGTACTTTGTAATTGAAATTTGTGACATATAACAAATATTTAAAAGGTGGGAAACCCCAAGCATTCAAGATTGAGATGGATATTTCAAAAACATTCCATGAATAAATGTATTTTTAATACAAATTTGTTGCATTTCATTCAAAACATTATGAAGTTTAAAATCCCTGACATACAACAAACATTCAAAAAGTGAAAACACCAAACATTCAAAGAATAAGATAGATATTTCACAAACATGCCATGAATATGTGTCCTTTTCATAGAGTCTTGTTGCATTTCATTTAAAACATTTTAAAGTGTAATTAAAATCTGTGACATATAACAAACATTCAAAAGGTTGAAAAATTGAGTTGGGATATTTCAAAGACATGTCAATAAAAAGTATACTTTTGATATAGATTTGATGCATTTTATTTAAATACATTTTGAAAATGTATTTTTCCAAGTGTACAGAGAAACTACACAACCACCACAAGTCTCTTTGGTTTGGAGTTGTTTAACTATTAAACTTTTTTCTATTTATTTTGATAATAGATTAACTTTTTTTACCATGATTTGACAAGTTTGAAATGACATCTTTATTAATATATAATTATATTGCAAGATAAGAAGAAACAAATTCAAAAAGTCACAACAAACATTTAAAAAGTTGAAAACACCCAGCATTTAATATTAAGTTGGATATTTCAAAGACATAAAAAACAAGTGTACTTTTGATTTTGATTTAGACTTGTTGTGTTTCATTTAAATACATTTTGAAATGTACTTTCAAAGTGTACATAGAAAACACTACAGCCACAACAAGTCTCTTTAGTTTGGAGTTGTTTAATTATTAAACTTTTTTATTATTATTTATTTTGATAATAAATTAGCTTTTTTTACATGATTTGACAAATTTGATATAACATCTTTATTAATATATAACTACATTGCAAAGTAAGAAAAAAACAAATATTTTTATATAATTAAAGTAGTATATTCCAATTTTCATTATAATTTTTAATATTTACTAGTAGATTTATAATCTAATAATTGATTTTTATAATTCCAATAACTTTAAATTTATTTTGCTGAATTTTAAATAAACAAATAAACATGAATTTTTTTTTTCAAAAAACATAAATTTTTTTATGATTACTATTTCCTCTTGAAGATTAAAGTTTCAGTTTATCAAAAAGATGGTTTAGATGTTGTTACAAGTAAACGGTTTTTATTTTCAGCTGGAACAGACAATTTTTTTATTTTATTAAAAAGCCGTATCAAATAATTACAATAGTAACTTCTTACAGAAAACCAGGCTGCTCACAGAACCACAGCAAAAACCATCTAAAACAGTCCATATCATTCTAATAAGGGACGGTTATCTACAGCAAGCAAGATGCTCACTGCCACAATAGATACCAACTTATCAGTCCATAGCAAAGACCATCATAACAGTCCAAACCAGCAAACAAAAGGTCCATATTTAACTGATAACTGATGGATCCAATCCAAAACAGCAAACAAGAGACAGATAACCGTTATCTACAGCAAGCAAGATACCCACTGCCACAATAGATACCAACTTATCAGTTTATAGCAAAGACCATCATAACAGTCCAAACCAGCAAACAAAAGGTCCATATTTAACTGATAACTGATGGATCCAATCCAAAACAGCAAACAAGAGACAGATATCCACATTGAGGACGGATGTGTCCACAAGAACCCAAAATTCCATTATATCAACAAAAAGATCAGCCGTCACCACCCTAAAACAGCTTTAGTTTTGCTCTCAGTCTTTTCAAAAAAAAAAAACTCCCAGACCTGGCGAAGTAGCTTCGCCAGACATTGTAACAATCAATGCCATCCAGAGGACCAGCTCCTTCTTTGATAGAGTATAGCCTACCCATTGTATGCAAACAATTCTTTAATGTAATAAATAAGGGTTGTTCAGTTTTTTTTTTGTTTTTACCTTTATTTAACATTTTTTTAAAAGTATTTAACGATGTTAAATTTATTTATAAATTCAAATTAACAACCTAATGTGATAAACACAAAAAAAATTTGATTAAAAAAATTGTATTATGATAAACACTTGTCAATCAAACAAATTTGTTCTCTCTAATCCACCCTTTCTCTAAAAATGTATTTGACTGTTAGTTTGCTTGAACTCAACTGATTCTTTCTGTAAAGAATGGCAGGAAGAGCGGCGTTTCTGTACGAGAACGTGGCCAAGGATTATGTGAACGCGAGGCCTCGTTATCCGCCTCAGCTTTTCTCGTTGCTTGCCTCTCTTACACCCCAACACCGACTTGCCTGGGACGTTGGCACAGGGAATGGCCAAGCTGCCCTTCAGGTGAGTCTGTGCAATATAACAAAACCCGGTTGAGACCGCGGGTTTCGTTCGGTTCTTTATAGCTTTTTGTTTTGTGTTGCAGATCAGCGAATACTACGAGCGGGTGATAGCCACAGACATAAGCAAACAGCAGCTGCATTACGCGGATCAGACGAGGCCCAACATAAGCTACGCCCTCACGCCGCCCGTACTGACGGACGATGCACTGCATTCGATCGTCGGCCCGGAAGGCTCGGTGGATCTTGTTACAGTGGCCATCGCCGTCCACTGGTTCGATCTGAACACGTTTTACGCGCAGGTAAAGCGCGTTCTGAGGAAACCCGGGGGAGTGATTGCGGTGTGGGCGTACACGAAACCCTCCGTCAGTCCGGCGGTGGACGAAGTGTTCAGGCGGTTCTTTGAGCGTGTTCTGCCCTTCTTCGAGCCGGGCGCGAAATGGGTGTTCGACGAGTACAGGACCCTACACTTTCCCTTCTCCCCGCATCCTGCGACGGGAGAAGAACCGGTCGTTGAAATGGAGATTGAAGAGACGAGAACGCTGGAGGAGTATCTGAACTTTTTCAGAACATGGTCGGCTGTGGTGGATAGTAACGGCGCTGGTCTGTTAAGCAATGACTTCGTTCGGCAGTTCGAGGAGGCGTGGGAAGGTCCTCCACATCTCGCCCGGACTGTGAAATTTCCACTCTTCTTGAAGGTCGGCGTGGTTTGAGTTGATGTTTCTGGCTGGGTTTGTTTCTGATTTTATCCTGTGTCAACAATCAAGCCCAGGAATTAATCAAAATTTATTGTATGAGATTTTTGCATTATGAAAGCTCAATCAATCAACCATGGGAGTGCGAATGTCTATGAAATTTCCAGCATAATTCTACCTTGCTTGGATACGCTCTAGAGATTAGAGATTTGAGCTTGCAAGTGTTTGTAACCTCTTTTTCTTATTAGAGATTAGAGATTTTTTTGAGATCGAGCTTTGAAGTGTTTGTAATATTTTATTTTTTTAAATCTTTTGAGTTGCGACTGTAATAATGTTAAGAAATTGTGTGTTTTTTAAAAATTAATATACTTAAATTTAAGAGGTCCTTTGTCTTATCCCCTTCTTGCCTCTCCTTCTAGCAATCATCTTGCCCCATTCTTGAAAGAACTTGGTGGTATGAAGAATGGTCGCCTCCCACCAAAGAGTGCATCCACTATCCCCTAGAGGAGGGGGCACCCAATTCCATACCCTTGCAACAAGACTCCACAACTTAATAGATTAAAGAAGTGAAATATTTAGCTTGAAAGAAGAGTGAGCCTTGCTCTTTGCATCCACTATCCCCTAGAGGAGGGGTACCCAGTTCCATACCCTTGTAACAAGATTCCAACATTTAATAGATTAAATAAGTGAAACATTTAGCTTGAAAGAAGAGTGAGCCTTGATTGGTGTTAAATTTGGCCATTTTAAAATAAATTATTAAAACTCTCTTAAATAATGAAAAAATATGAATAAAATTAAGTTTTCAATTTAAAAAGCAAATCTAATAGGGTAATTCCATGAAGATGGGTAACACTTTTTGGCCAAATTT
>LPNX010180793.1:300524-347127 GCA_001517045.1 Pseudotsuga menziesii | reverse complement strand
TCATTTACAGAACACTGGATTTGGTCAGATGGGTGTGCGGGGCAGTTCAAATCGGCACGCTCATTTTATTGGTTGAGTCGCCTTCACAAAGAGACTGGATTTGGACACACTTGGAGCTTTTTTGAAACAGGGCATGGAAAGGGTGAACACGATGGCGCAGGTGCATGTGTGAAACGAGCACTTTGGAGGTACCAAATGAGTCATAGTGCATCTCGACTGAAGTGCTCAGCAGAGGTAGTTGATTGGTGCACACAAAATTTGGGTCAGCAAGGTCACGAACAAGCAAGGCTGGTTCGTAGGTAGGAACAATATATATATTTCAAAAAACAACTTATTTGGAATTTAATAAACGTGTAACTATATTATATATATATGACAATTTTTTATTCAATGCAGGTTTTTTTGGGATGTTTCCCTAGGCGATATGAACAGATCGATGCCATGGTATTGTGAGACCATACCTGGCACGAGAAAACTGCATTCAGTTCGCAGTAAAGACATGGGAGACATATTTTCCATTGAAACACGAAAGTATGCGTGTTTCTGTGAGTTCTGCATCGAGGCCAATGGAATGGGGGTTGATCATTGCGTGAACGATGCATATGTCAAACAATGGAAATATGTCCCTCTTAATCCAAAGGGGCCACATCCAATTCCGACATGGCAAGAGATGCACGCTGATGAGGCTGTGGTTTCACTGGATCATGACCGGGTTTCTGACTTGGTTAAACAAGGTACATGTTCATTCATTAACGAAATATGGGTTTTCCTTTCACATGTACATTCAAGTTTCAAATAGTTGATTGAATGTTTGAACTCGCTTTCACATATATATATATATTTAAATATCTATTTAATATTTGAAAATCTTGATGCAGGTGATGTATTTGTTGTGATTGCACCACCAGGAAATGACGAGCATGTGGCATACTTTTTAATACGATGCACATAGATCAAAAGCAGGTTGGTGCGGCCCTATGTCGATGGGGAGTTCACGTACCAAGTTGGTGACCTAGTTGTGATGGGTCACTTCTTTGAAAAAGTGAAAAGACAAGGGGATTACATTATTAACAGAGATTTTATGCCTGAATACATATCTTGTCAGTATAGTCATTTGGTGGTGGCAGCTCGGATACATCTCATTGAAATCAAGGTGAAGAGGGGTGAACCAAAGAGATGGAAGATGTCAGTAGCTGACCATGATCGTATTATGGAGACATGCATTCCTATAACCCATTGGCCGGATGAATAGAAGTTATATAGATTTGTATTTAAATGTAATTTTTGTAAACTTATATCTACGTTTATGTGCATTAACTCCAAGTGCTTAGAACAAAATGAATTGTCTTATCAAATTTTGTAATACATGTAATGACATGTGACATGAATGAATGCAACCATTCCTTTGATATATTTTTTTAAGGTTTATATTGTTTTTAAAGAATATATAATGTTTTAGAATATATTTAAAATTTATATATTTCTTTTTTTAACTCATTGTACTATTTATTAGATTGATTAACCTCTATTATTTCTACTCTAGGTGAAGCCATTTATATTGGATTTGTATGAGTTCAAGAAGGCAACAACAAAGGGAGTTCATCTTCTCCAACTTAATGAGGCAAGTTATGTGATTTTCAAAGTTCATTGCTTTATGTACATAGTGTATATCATGTAAATTTTTATTGGAAGAATCATTATTGTATTGTATATGTCATTGAAAATAGTGCATTGGCCATTGTAAAAATCTATTGTAAAAGCATTGTAAAAGGAATTGTAAAAGCATTGAAAGAGGCATTGTATATACTTTAAATATAAATATGTTGAGGTTTTTGGTGGAGGGATGGTTTGTTGCGGCTGAAAGTTGGCCGATGTGTAGGTGTGCCCGTACCGGAGAGAATGGCCGAAGCATACAGGAGTTCTGACCTCTCTAGGTACCCTAGCGAATTGATTCACCTCACTGATGCTCACGTCCCCACTCTTCTCTATTATGCTGCTAGTTGCTCCAGGTGAGCAATCCGATGACTGATAATCACTCAAAGCAATAGAGTGATCTTGTTGGTGATGATGCAGGCCACATGCAGAATAAATATGATGATTCAGACTCCTGATGAATGCCCTGGGGTTTCCCAGCTAAATTCCCCCCAGCTGTACGGATGAACCTGCAAATAATCTTCTGGCATACATTGAAGCACTGAATAAGGATGAATACGATAGATACGGTGACAAACATGAATAGTTTATCCTGAAGGAGACTAGGGCAGATATTGCACTGCCGAAACCTCGTTAGCTGAAGACACCGTCTTCAACCCCAACTGCCATGGCCGCACTCTGTGCTGCTACTCTAGAGCTCCAAATCAATATTAATCATAAGTGTTCTTCTTTGGTCTCATTACCCTCTTAAATAGAATCTCATGAACTTTTAGGATTTGCATGTCACTTTTAGGGTTTCTGCTTTACTTTTGCATGCATGCAATTCTATTTTAATGTTGAGTTTTAAGCCTAAAGAAACAAGGCTTCTTCCATCCGATTGATGACTTGACGCTGAAGGAATGTCTTGTAGTGCTCTAAGTATCAAATCCACTCAGTCAATTCCCTCTCATGCAATACCCACTCGAACCAATGGGAATTAAGTAGGTTAGCAGGTGTTTGGGATGTTTAATTAAAGGGGGGACATTATAGTCCTCCCCGCTTGAAATTGCTTGTCCTCAAGCAACTGCAAACTAGGATGCTACAATACCTGCTCTGCTTCCCATGTGAAATCCTCCATAGGTAATTCCTTCCATTTCACCAGTTACTCTCGAATCACCGTGTTTCAGAGCTTCCTTTCTTGTGCTTGTAGGATTTGCTCTAGAATTAGTACCAGTAGCCCTTCATCATCTAGAGGAGGTAACTCCGTGGATGGAGCAATGTGTTGTCCTAATGTTTTCTTGAGACTGGACACATGGAATACATTGTGAATTTTGCTTTCTTCCGATAGTTCTAGCTCATAAGCCACCTCTCCAACCTTCTGACTTACCTTGTAAGGACCATAGAAGCGAGGTTTTAGTTTCTTCGCTTCTTTCTTTTTGAGGGAAGATTTCCTGTATGGTTGTAACCGTAAATATACCAGATCTCCTACCTTGAAGCTCCTCTCAATCCTATGTCTGTCTGCGTATAGTTTCTGTTGATTCTGTGCGGCCTGTAAGTTCTCTTTCAGGATCTTGAGGATATCTTGACTGTCATGTATCTAATCTATGGCCTTGGGTGCTCTACTGTCTCCAAAGGCTAGATATGTGAAGCTTAGTGCCTCATAGCCATACAATACTTTAAAAGGTGTCATCTTGATAGACATATGGTAGGTGGTATTGTAATAGTATTCCCCTAAGTGTAGCCATTTAATCCATGTCTTCTGTTGGATTGCTACATAATTACGCAGATACCCTTCAACCCATTTGTTGACAATCTCGATCTGTCTGTCACTTTGCGGGTGATAGCTCGTACTGGTAGCGAAGTTCTGTCCCTACCAATCCGAATAACTCCTGCCAGAAGGCCTGGTTAATTTACTGTCCCGACCACTGACTATGGTTTTGGGTAACCCTTGTAATCTGAAAACCTCTCTGAAAAATAACTCGGCTACTTGGGCTGCGGAGTAATTGGATGATATAGCAAAGGAATGGGTGAATTTGGCCAGTCGATCAAGTACGACATATAAGCAATCTCGCCCTTGGACCTTGGGCAACCCTATAATGAAGTCCATGGAGATACTTTCCCACTTCTGTTCCAGAATTGGTAGTGGTCAAAGTAACTCTGCTGGATGGATGTGTTCGACCTTATTCTACTGACAAATGCTGCATTCCTGCACATGCTGCATAACCTCCCCCTTGAGACCCTTCCATGAGAACCTCTCTCGGATATGCCTGTAGGTTTTCAAAAAACCCTGATGTCCTGATAATGGAGGGTCATGTGATGCCTGTATGATCTTATTTTTTAAGGCTGATTCTGGGACGAGGTATAGCCTGTTCTTGTAATAGAGGATGTCATCAATAATTCTGTACCTGTCATCCTGAATCTGTCCATCCAATAATTCGCAAGCAAATTTATTTTTGGAGTATTCTACCAAGAGAAGAGACCTCCAATCAGTGGATATACTCATGAGAGATAATGAAGCGAGTCGTCTGGATAATGCATCAACGACTATATTGTTCTTACCCTTCACATACTCTATCTCGAAATCGTAGGCTTGCACCTTGCTGACCCATTTCTGTTGGCGCTCATTCAGCTCCTTTTGCTCCAAGAAGTACTTGAAGCTGTTATGATTTGTCTTGATTTTGAACTTACTGCCCACCAGGTACTGTCTGAATTTAGTGAGAGCATGTAAAATGGCTAGCATCTCCTTGTCATATATGGAGTAGTGGTGCTCATAATTTTTCAGTTTCCTGCTCTCGAATGCAATTGGGTGATGGTTTTGCATCAATACTGCCCCTAGCCCTTCCCCTGATGCATCACATTCTACTACAAATGGCTATGAGAAGTCTAGTAGTGCTAAAACAGGGCAACAATTCGTGATGACTTTCATCTCCTCAAAGGTTTTCTTTGCTAATTCTGTCAAGGTGAAGGCCCCTTTTTTTGTGAGATCAGTGAGTGGTGTGGCAAATTTGGAGAAGCCCTTAACATACCTCCGACAATATGTGCAAAGGCATAAGAAGCCTTTCAGTTCTGTGATTGTTTTTGGCATGGGCCAATCCCTGATAGCTCAGATTTTTTCCATATGAACCTGTACCTCTTCTACACTGATGATGTAAAGGGACTAGAACTGGGCTGAATATATCCTAGCTCTAGTAATTCCTTGATCGTCTTCTCGATCTCATCCTTGTATATTTTGGGATGTCGATAAAGAGTGGTGATGACTGCCTGTGTCCCCTCCTCCAGCTCAATGATGTGCTCGAATCCCCTGTCTGGCGGTCTACCTGCTAAAAGGTCCCAAAATACCTTTTCGTGCTTATGCAATAAGGCCTGAATATATGCTGGGTGTTGGGTGTTGTTCTCTGAAAGTTTCCTAAAGGCAACAAAACATTCTATTGACCATTCTATGTAATTTTGCCTGAGCACTGCCTCCATTCTCTGTGAAGAGACTGGTTTTGGGGGAGAAGTGTTCATGCCCCTCAAAACTACCCATTTCCCATCTGGTCCCTGGAATTCCATTTCCATTGCTCGATAGTTTGTAGTATATTTCCCTATTGAATAAAGCCATTGAACGCCTAATACAACATGTGTATCTGCCACATCCATTACATAAAATGAATCTGTCATCTGGTAGTTGCCTAATGTGACATTCAGTTTTGGAATTCAATAGTTGCACTCCATGCTAGAGTTTTCGACTACTGCTACAGTAAATCCCTCAAACTTCTATGTTGGAATACTTGTCTTGGCTACCCAAGCTGCATCAATGAAATTGTGGGTTGCTCCCTCATCAAACAATACTCCCACTCTGTGGCCCTGTACTACTCCCTTGACCCTGAGAGTATGGAATCTAGGTACTCCAAATAGCGTAGCAATAACTCCCTCTGGTGTATCACCCTGGAGTGTCTTCTCCTCTGCTGCCCGCAATTCTTCTGTTGTTTCCTGCTTGTAGTCCTCCCCTTCACTGTTTGAATATACCTCTATGTAGTGGGCCTTGGCCTTTCCTGTGCACCTGTGTCTTGGAACCCATGGTTCCTGACAAGTAAAACATATTTTCTTCCGTCTCAAGTCTTTCCTAGTGTCATCGTCTAACCACGTTTTCTTCGGGAATTCCTGCAAATAGGCCCCAAAGGGTTCGCTAGGCTCTACCTGCATGACTGGACCTGCTACTGCATCTGCCAAGAAGTGAGGCATAGTAGGCCTGCTGGAAGGTCTATTATATATGTGGTGTGTTCTGCATATTGGTGTACGCATATTTCCCACTACTGCTTGTAGACCCTCTATTTATTGGTGAGAGAGGTGTACTGCTATTACCTGGTTTTAGTTTCGCCGATACTCTGTTGATTGCATTAAGTACGTCCTTTTTCTCTTTGGCTAAGTCTTGCAATGCGCTTATTAGGTTGCGAAACTCCATTCTGTGCTCATCTTCTCCCGTTGTCAAAGTGTAAACTTGTTGGGTCCATGTTTGAGTTGGTATCTTCTAGTTGGATATCCTCAAAGTCCTCTGTGTACTTACTCCTCTTTCTATAGGTTACAAAAGTGCCCTCTTATGTATTCATCTACTTCTCATGTTCAAGCCCACAACTGGCAAGGAACATGCTTTGATACCACTATAATATCCCAAATGCTGATATTCCACTGATTCTATGCAAAATTACTAAATAATCGGGATGCAAAACTGCCCTAAATTATAGCTGAATTTAGGTTTAGGGATTGTAGGAAAGATCGTAACACTAATCACTAATAAGCCGACTAAAAATGCTCCTAAGAGAATACGCATGCGAGATAAGCCGAGCTGATGAAGTAATAACCTCTTTTTCCTTCGTAGTACCCCCAGCAATCTAAATCAGCTAAGGTTGACATTTTTGGTGGAGGGATGGTCTGTTGCAGCTAAAAGTTGGCCGGAGTGTAGGTGTGCCCATGCTGGAGAGAATAGTCGAAGCATGCAGGAGTTTTGACCTCTCCAAGTACCCTAGCGAATTGATTCACCTGACTGATGCTCACGCCCCCACTCTTCTCTATTCTGCTGCTAGCTGCTCCAGGTGAGCAATCTGGTGGTTGATAATCACTCAAAGCAGTAGAGTGATCTTGTCGGTGAGGATGCAGGCCACATGCAAAAGAAATATGATGATTTGGACTCCTGGTGAATGCCCTTGGGTTTCCCAGCTAAATCCCCCCCAGAGATACAGATGAACCTACAAATAATCTTCTGGCATACGATAGATACAGTGACAAACCTGAATGGTTTATCCTGAAGGAGACTAGAGAAGATATTGCACTGCCGAAACCTCGTTAGTTGAAGACACTGTCTTCAACCCCAACTGCCGTGGCCACACGCTATGCTACTACTCAAGAGCTCCAAATCAATAATAATCATAAGTGGTCTTCTTTGGTCTCATTACCCTCTTAAATAGAATCTCATGAACTTTTAGGGTTTGCATGTCACTTTTAGGGTTTCTGCTTTACTTCTGCATGCATGCAATTCTATTTTAATGTTGACTTTTAAGCCTAAAAAAACAAGGCTTCTTCCATCCGACTGATGACTTGACGTTGAAGAAATGTCCTGTAGTGCTTTAAGTATCAAATCCATTCAATCAATTCCCTCTCATGCAATACCCACTCGAACCTATGGGAATTAAGTAGGTTAGTGGGTGTTTGGGATGCTTAATTAAAAGGGGTACATTACATGTTAATAGCATGCATACTTAAAAAATGCTTAATAATTAACACAAATTTTATGTTGTAGTCATTTTTTCTCCATTTAACATTCATGAAGAGTTCATCACAATCTCTTCTATTGTACTTTTGCTATATAACTAACAAGTTGATAGTATTTCAAATTTTTTTATGTTTAGATATGCACTAATTATGGATTATTTATGATATTATTTACAAACTACATTTATAATTAAAATCCCATAATCACCCAAGATTTCAAATACAAAATTTATTATAACAAGTTTCACATTTCTATTTTAAGTAATTCACTAAAGTAATTGGGCTTTTTTTACAACTTAATTATTTTATCCCTCTACCATGCCTTTCATAATGAATCAAATCTCTCCAACAAGAATAACAGAGACCCAAAGTCCAAGATACTTCTAAGTTGTGATACTTCAAAATAATTGTTAAATATAAAGGATGCAAACCCCAAGGTGTAGACCAATTAGCGATAGGGTGCACTTTTAAGGCACTCCTTGTGATTTATGATTTTAAACCTCAACTGAGCCTTGTGTACCGTGTGTGGGGCAGCGTTAGTACACCTAGGGGTATTGTGGCAGTGGACCAAAATCAACCCCATGTCACACGATTACAAGCCCGGCCTCTGCTATTGATTCCCTAGTTACAAAAAAAAATGTAAAAGATACAAAGTGAAAAACACTGTTGCTCACCTATTCATGACATAATCGAAGTTGAAAATAAAATATTATATAATCGGTTTACAACTTTATAATATTGAGATATATAATTCCACTCCACTCTTTGCTAAAACTGAATGTATAATGGAAATGGAAATGGAAATTTACTAGATGTATTGCTCACCTATTCACGACATGCAAGGTTGAAAATAAAATATTAATTACCAGTTTACAAATTTCTAGTGCTCTTGCTAAAAATGAATATATAATGGAAATGGAAATTTACTGAGCTGCAAATCTAAAAAAACTACTGTTCAGCTATTCATGGCATGCAAGGTGGAAAATAATATATTATCTAATCAGTTTACAAATTTCTAATATTGGCATTATATTCCTCTCTTGCTAAAAATTAATATATAATGTAAATGAAAATTTACAACGATGGTTTAATATACAAGGGAAAGTAGAAAAAGTGTAAATTAAAGCACATTCTAAAAATTCCAGTGAACATGACTGCTTGACAAAAATTACTTCTATCCCACTTCTGATTTTTGAAATGGTCTCTAACATCAAGGTTACATTCTAAACTTTGCTAAAATAATTAGGCAGAAATTTAAAAAGGACTTTGTATGGTATCATTATCGGTTAGTTTTAAGATACAAAACTTGCCAAACTATGAAACTGTAGATCTAATGCAATCATAAGCATATTCCACGAGGAAAAAGAACATGCCTGAAAGTGAAATTAGTTCAGAAGTATACCTGTCAACATGAAAAATCATCTCATAGACTTTAAGGTCATCGTTACTAAATTCCTCGATGGTCAACTCCAAACCTACTCAGTTATCATCGCTATGTTTGCTTCCAAGCATGCCTATATTGAAGATATGTGCTTTAAGCTGCAACTTACAATTGTATAATTATTTTCACAATGCGAATTTTAAAATACACTTACATTTGGATGATTGCCAAATTTATTATTGTAGGCAGCCATGTAATCCTTGGAAGAATTTGAGACTACGATTCTTCCATTAATCTATGATTTATTTTAGGGAAAAAATAACAAAAACAGACCAATCACTTGATACTGTTGAAGGATTTCATCCATTTGTATGTCCAAAGACCCATCATAATTAGTAGCAACTTAATTGCAAGTACCTAAAAAGGCATGAATAATTAACTTGCATTTAGATGAAAAAGAGATCTTTATAAATTGAGTACATGCTCAGATGGCATAGAGACTACCTAATATACTACTTACTTTATGGCAAACCCACAATAATAAAAGTTCTGTGACCAACAATAGAGGGGATGCCACCTCAAGAATATTATATGCTGTAAAGATTCCCACTTATGCAGTTCTCTGCCAGAAAGTGAGAATAAATCAAAAGCATTAAATATTAATGCCACACAATTCAGATAACATTTAACAAAATTGGTTTCACGTGTGGAAAACTGTAAAACCAAATAATGATCTTGATTTTTAACATATCCATCTTTATATCCAAAATCACGTTACACTGTTCTGATTAGATGCTCAATATCTGCTCCAACTTCTGAAATCAGGGCCTCCTTTGAAATTTTTGCAGATGCGGCAATGCTTTGGACATCTAATTGAATTGCCTGATGTTTTACAAGTCCATTAAGCATCTACAAATGTTAGGTTAAGGTTCATACAATAAAAATAAAGCTACACCATGTAACCCCAACAGGCAACAATTGATCTGCAAACATATCATAGACTTTCATTTTGATTTTGCAATACATCCCTAGTAAACTGTGTTCAGCTTCTGCACATTACACAATTTCCAAAAGATTTCATACTTCGCAGTTCTAGGCAAAGAGAACAGGAACTTCTGTCACATTTGGATCTTGAAGAAGTTTAGGCACACTGAACCGGCATTATAATTTAGTTCATTGTTCCTTTATTTTTTATTTAAGATAGATGCTCTAGTTCAGCTCAATTTTTGTTCTGAAAAGGGAACAAACAAAATTAGGTTTAAGAGAGTCTATTTGCATGAAGTAGAGAAATCAGAAAATAAATCTAATATGGAATTATGCTAATGTCAAGAAAGTGAACAATACATGATCAATGAGATTCACAATTTGCAGTCTGAGCAGATATGTATTTTAAGTTGTTTATATACCAGCATATCCATCTCAAATCTGGATCTACCAAGCACCGAGAGGGATCAATTTTCTAGAGGTGTAAATTTCTAGATATTTTACACATTAAAAAATTACACGTCAAGAAATTTGATCCCTCTTGGTGCTTGGTACATCCAAATTTAAGATGGATCTATGCTGGTTTTAATTTTTTATAGCATTTGTAAAATTTAAATTTAAGATGGATAATAGGGCCGGCATGCTATTATTTTCTGATGATGTTAGTTGCCACATCAGCGTTACCCATGTTTTTTTTGTTTAAGCCGACATCTAATTTTTATTTATTTATAGTTTTGGCAACGTTACAATATCTCCCCCATACTGGACTGTAGAGTACCTCACTGCGCACAAGTCAATAATTATTAAAGGACTGCATTATGTGTCTCCATTGAAATTGGTAAAATACGGGAGTGGGGAGGTGGCGAATGTAGTTACAGATATGGTATCTAAAAAATGGAGCCAAAGCAACTACAAGAGAGACCAAATGGAGCCCTTGAAAGTGTGGGGCAGATGAAGACTTGCTAATTACTTGCCCTTGATAGTGTGGGACAGATGAAGACTTGTCAATTACTTGCCCTTGAAAGTGTGGGACTGATGAAGACTTGTTAATTAGTCACAACTATAGGCAGCAAGAAAAAGAGGAGGAATCGATAATCCACAACTCTAAATCCTCCTAGGTTTCATGAATGAGATTAACTGTTGCATGATTATAAAAAGAGGTACGAGTAAAGTCTCACTGCACTATATAACTTTATAAGTAAACTGCCTATCACGCTCTCCAATGAAATTTCTGACTACTTCGATGTGCAGAGTTAACACAATAAAACTATAATTCAATTTATTCAATAGCAAAGTATTACATATATAGGCTTGAGCTGTTACAAGTACAACAACTCCATATACACACACACAGATTTATAACAACTTATCAACTATGTCTAATATATGATTAATCCATCATTGGACTATGACGTACTAACCAAGAATATTTTCAACATTCCCCCCTTAGTACAGACATAATCCAAAGGGAAAGGAATAACTCCTCACTACAACTAGGACAAACTCTAGTTCAATATAGTGATTGATGGATGGGAAGTTGGGAACATATTGCCAATCCAACAAGGATGGTATGAACTAGGACTTACATTTAGTTCACACACATCACTTTTGTGTAGTTGGAATGACCTCACTACACCTCAGATCAAAGATAGGAACACACATTATCAAATATCCTACAATAAATGTGGATAGGGACAAACATGCTATCCAATCTTTACAACTGTGAACAATGAGGAAACCTGGAAACAGACATACATTGCTCACAATGAGATCTGTCAGACTAAGCCTTACTGACCTTTTCAACATGCGATTAGAGACATACACTCTACTCACTGAAAATGTGGCATGGGCCTCCCCTTCTCTTCTGTAATGCTCCTTTCTTTGGCTGGGCCTCACCGAGACAGGTACAAAGCAAAATAGTGGATTGGGTTCTCACTATGCATTTAGTGGGTGTTGTCCACCTCATTGATCAACTTAGGTAACTGTTGGACTTTATCACTGCCACTAATCATGGACAACCAATATGATGAACACTGCACTAAACAACATCCATGGCTTGAGACTTTTCTGGTACACAGGTATTGCTACTCATGAATACAAACTCCTAAGCTATGTATTCTATTTGGCTCTTTGTTCTTCCACTATAGTAAACTAACAACCTCTGAGTTTGTGACAAACTCGAGATCATGATTGGCCTCCTTCCTCCATTTTCCTCCGGTGTCCTGTTGGCAAAAACAATCAAATTACATACTTTAAAATTTGACCAAATATTTCAACGTGCATGCACTCATGGTGGATAGGCCAAGTCAGGTTCAATGACATGATAAACCAGAACTCACCAAGGGACAATCAAACAAATGCCCATATGGTTATTTTATGTGTAAACCATTGATGCATATCTTTCTACCGAAACTTATTGAAGGAATAAAGTGTTTCTCTTGTAAGAAAATGCTTTTCATCATTGACCTTGCAAAATCGAGCTGTAGGATCGTATAAATCAACTGAATTGATGATTTGTTGATTAGCAAGGAAATCAGCTATTGGGCTTATCCAAAGTCCAATAGTCCAAGTTGTAATAACATATATGCTGGCAATAATCCATGCATCCTACCAAAATAACAATCCACCAATCACAGAGTGTCTGAAATCCAACAACGAAATAGATGGTCGCCAAGCTGACAGATGCATTACCTTGGTCTGAGATCCACCTCAGAGTCTGCTAGAACTCATGTGAACTGCTCATGGCCCACATATTGAACATTAAAAGAACCAACACCAACACGAGAAAGATTGTAGGATCTTTATATGAGATCCACTCCTAAGAATTGTGAGTATCACAATACCCAAGCCATCAATCATGGAGATGGTAACAATCAGAGATCCATGAATAACTACTGTAGGGAAAATAGTAATGCATTGCAAGTAGAGATCAACCATTTCCATGGACATAAAATGCAAGGCATAGCTAACTGCAATTTTTTATTTATTGCAGATCTACAAACATCGCTACTAAAAATGCGATAGATGTAAACCAAAATAAGACTGCATAACTAGAATAAAGGAAGATAGAGTTCGATAGATCTATGGTAAAACAAATATCTTCTTTAATGAAAATGTTGATTGCAGTATAAACTATCCATTCAAAAAAATCTTCCCTAAACCCACACTGACCCAAAAAAAGACAGATTAGTAATTAATCAGAAAAATTGCCATGATCATGGACTTTTCTAGAAAGGTACAGACCATGGTGGTTGACTGACATCTTTGAGGCTAGTGAGATGTTCCCAAACTAGGCCACAAACAACACTTGAGTGACAAATGTACTAGTTCTAGGTGAGTACAGAACAAGGTGCCTCTCACCTGCAATATTACCCCCCAAACTCAGCCTAGCAACCAAAGTTTTATTCAGAGCCCTTTTCCTTTAACCTTGTATGGTAGTAGAGCAGCGTTTCCTTGCTATGCCCCCCGCTCCCCTCCCAGGATCATGTAGTCTGATCTCTTCATGACACTGAAGGACTCTGACAAAGATGGTACGTTGATTCCCCCCGTTGCCCTTAGTCCTAAGGACCAAGAGGCCTTAACATCATCTGAGTTGCTTTCACACTCCCACATTGTACTCACACTAAAAATATATTTTTAGTCCCATTGACCTAGTATTGTGGTCATTCATTAGACATTAATAAAATTATCTTAGCTTATCTTATCCTACACACAATAATAGACTTATGATTAAAGGTATCAAGTCTAAACTACATATAATATAGGATTAATACATCATTGGACTATGATGTAACAACCAAGGATATTTCCAACATCCAGGAGCATCTAAGTTGCACTGAAACGGATACAGATACGGGGAGGGAAACGGATACGACAAATTTTGAAAAATGTCGGATATGATACGGCGAGGAAACAGCAGCAGACTTTAGATTAAACCATATATATATATATATATATATATATATATATATATATATATATATCAAAAAGGCCATGAGTCATACATACTTTAGATTACCATTCATCAATTAGATTTAAATGTAGTCATGTCATTTATAACAATTAAAATTAGCAAACTCAAATATTGTCTTAAAAATTATTCTTCTATCTCAAGTGCCATGGATATGTCACCCACTGGAAAGTTCAAAGCACCCTGGAGTCCCTGGAGTCTATCCTCAACTCTCAACTGCATGGCCATAGTGAAGTGTATTAAATTGAGCACATAGATCTGTAGACAAACACACAACTCACAAATAGATCACACAATTTACTCAGCAATTGAAGAATGAAATAGTGCAAAAAATGGCTTGCAGCTGTGAATGCATTCATTAATCAAAAAGTAATCGGATAATAATTACAATGAAGTACAATGGCTTTAATAGCCACATCAAATTCGAATCCACATGAGGAAATTCGAATTGATAGACTCTACTTGACTGTAGGTAACTAAGACCTTGTCTAAATCACTAGCAAAGGACTCAATAGTTAACTAACCTTGTCTAAACCATAACTGAAGTTCATCGGAGCTCTAAAACACAACTCAAGTGTTACATTCAGTGTTGACTAAGGGTAACTGACTGTGGTAGGTGAGAAATGTGCCCCTCCTGAGTGCAGTCATGTAAACCTAGCGCTAACTGAATGTAGAGGACTAGAACTGAATGTAACTGACTCCTAACTTAGCTTGACTAGTCATTAACTGAACTGAATTGACCTTGGTTGGTTTTGGCACTTCCAGTGGCTCCTAAATTGTAGGGATTGGTCTAGGAGGCTCTTAAACTGATGCAATTAAGTGCAATTAGTGGCAGTAAGCCTCAATTAGTGTTCCCCACACTTTAGTAACTCAACCATGTGCCCCAATTAGGCCAAGTGGACCTTGTTATCCACTTATTTGTACCATAGTTGGGTTACTTGAGGAGCCGTCGGTTGACAGACTTGTTCAAAGTCTGATTCCAGTGTATCAATTGATCCGTCTTCATGTCTAACCAATATTGGCTAGCCAGTTTTTTATTTGAATAATTTTGACCATGGCCCCACGGGGTTTGTAATAAAATGTGCTAGTAGGGTATTTTTTGAGTGGTTCGGTCTCCTGAGACGTGGAATCTCAAATAAGGTATTCCAGGGAGTTTTTTGCCCCTAACAATTATGCTTTGCCTTCAGCCGAGTATAACTGACGAGGTTTTCTCCCGCTTCCTCCAAAGCTGGAATGCCTGATGTTGAATTCTGGGCCTTGGGGGGTTATTAGAGCCCAACTGAGTGTTATAAACCTACTAGGCATTATTTAGGTAGATCATGGTCATGTCCTAAGTCATCTGGACATACAAAAAAATTTCAAAAAAATCTTTTTCAAACGGGGAAAAAATTATTTTTAATTATTTTAAATTTTTAATTACTTTTCCTAAGTTTTTTGGGTTAATTTTTCCATAAATTAAATGAAAAAAACCCGTTCGTAATAAGTCGGTCATCCGGACCCCGAATTCAGTGATTGAAGGCTCTAACCTTAAGCCAAAAATCATTCTTGATCAGCCAGCCAGCTAGAACCAACTTTCGGATCATCAGTTGAACACATAATGCCTTTTTTTTCAAAAAAGTCAGTTTTGAGGGAAAAAATGAATTTTTATTAAAAAAATGATTATTTTGGAGAAAATTAAAACTCTCCAAATTAATCCAAATTCAGCAAAATAAAAGGCTAAATGACATCTCATTGGGCATTTATGATGATTGGAGTTATCATAACTCAACTTCAGTCAGCATTAAGTGAGCAATTAATTCATTATCAGTTAGCAGACATGTCATCTCCAGCTAAAGAATGAGATGGAGAGCACTCATTGGTCCGGTGATTTGATCGAGGTGAAGACTGAAGCTTACACCATCAGTAGGCTTCCCAAACTTAGTAGAGGCTGCTTCCAGACCTAAAAGGCAGGTTTACCAACATTACAGTGCCTCCTTCAACAGCTCACGCCCCTCTCTCTCCTAGTTGCGCCTTCCACACGTTTGGCTTTATCTGATGGCTGATTTCAATGTCAAGGGTTGAAGTGGGGGCGCCTTGCCTGGGTGGAGGCCTCCCCTCACTCCAGGTTCTTCGATTTAGGTCTGGCTTCTCTGTTAGGTAGCTAGGCTGGTTAGGTTATAAGGTTTGGTTTTGAGGTTTTAGCACTCTCTCATTGTATAAATAGAAGCTCTTTCAGTTCTATCAGGTGGATGATTGATGCAAAGAACCTCTGGTGAATTATTGTAATACTTGTTGCTCTTATGCAACCATTTTGAATAAAGAAAGGCTTTGGAGGCTCATGTGGTGTGGATTCTGGATTCATGTGCTTTGATTTATGAGGTGATACAATTTCAATCTTGCTTTTGTTTGCTAATCTGTGGGTAATTATAAATGCTTTAGAGGGCTTATACAAGCACATAAGAGTAGATATTTGTAGTTTCAAGTTATCTACTTACTTATTTACTTTCCGAAATTTATAAAGAGCATTGTCTTATTCAGTTATATCTCATGCTTTTTGTGATTCAGAGTAGTAAAAAGTACATGTTCTAATCCTCTGTTTTGGCAAGCATACAAGTCTTTGATTGCAGATCACTTCATTGTACCGAGTAAAAGGATGAGCTAAGTTGCATCTACTTTTCTCGGAGTCAAGCACAAGTTTTTGGCAGCTGCATACTGATTGAGATCTAGGGTGGTTTTAGAGATTCAAAGATCCAAGTGGTTCCATCTTTTACATTCACCCCTGAAAACAAAATTTTACTTTCCGGTTACTTTGATTCTCTGTTTTATAACAAGTAGATCTAAGCATTAAATCTCATCTTTATATCTCTTGTTATTGTAGATCTAAGAATTTCCTTTGTTAAAAGCTCATCTTACGAAGGTTTAGATCTAATTCTGTTTAATACTTGAAGTAGTACCAAAGTCCCATCTTGTGCAAGTATTAAATTGTAATTTCATAGTGTATTGTATTGTCTAATCCGCCATTTTGCAGGAAAGAAGCTTGCTGGTTTCTCACTTTTCATGACAGGTTAAGCGGGAAAGTTGGTAAAAGTTTAAATAAATAAGCTGAAAAAGACCTTCCTTTGTTGTTCTTCTTAATCCCCTTTCTACAAGTTACTTTGCTTTGCCCTTTTTACCTCTTCTTCATCGCTGCCCCATTATTGCTCTCTTTTACCTTCCCTTTTCTTCTTTTTTGGACAGCCTTAGTTTGCCCTAGTCTTCCTTTCTTTTTGCCTCTTTTTGCCCTAGTTTTTGGGCCTTCTTCAACCTTGTTATTGACCTTTTTGGCCACTTTTTGTTCGCTGTCATGTTTTGTAATTTTTATGATAGCCATTTGTTTTCTCTTTCGCTGCCCCGTTTTCTTCGATTCTTATCATCCTTTAGCTTCATAGTTGGCTGCCCCATTCTTCCCTTTCTTTGGTTTTGACCCTCTTTTAGTTTTCTTGCATTCTTTCCCTCATTTTCTTTTGTTTCAGTCCTCTTTCCTTTGCTCTTTTTGCTCTCTTCAAACTTCTTATCTTTTCCCTTTTCACAGGTTTTAGAAAGATCTCAAAGTTTCAAGTAAAAGCATTCTCCTTTTTACAAATCCTAATACTTAATAGAGTTGTTTTGCTTTTATCTGAAAAGTCTTTTCAAGGATTAAAATCCTTAAAGCACATTGTATAAAGTTTAATAAAGATCTTTTGTTTGAGTGGGGTTTTTAAGTCCCCACTCCCATCCTCCCCCATTTGGGGAGGATTGTGTTGTGTCCATCTTTCACATGCTTAGATTAGATGTGCTTGTTTACATCATCATTTGCGTCTTATGCTTAGAATATTAATTATTAATCCATCACATCTAATGTATTGATGAGTTGATTACTTCAAGTTCTAATTGTTTATCTTCCTAAGTAAATCAATTGCTTAAATCTCTTGAATCTCACCATAAGGTGGATCAAGAGTGCTCTCTGTCGGAGAGTTTCATCAGCCATTTTCATCTTAATTGTTGTGCTTGTTTAATGAATTAACTATTAAGTAAGACTCTTGAACTTGCAAAAACACAAGTCAAGAGCACTCTCTATCGGAGAGCATCCTAGGTTTGCATAATCCCTGCATTAGTCTCATCTAGATTAGCTAAGTCTCTTGAACCACTGTCATAAAACGGGGTCAAGAGTGCTCTTTGTCGGAGAGTCTAATTAATCAACTTAATAAAAATTTCAACACACATCCGTTTAATTAATTAACTCCTCTCCTCCTTGCCGGAGTATGCTCTGACCGATCCTGGATTGGAATACCCAGAAACGACACTGGATCTTTAAACCTTACAAGAGTAACTTAATTAAAACTTTTCCCCCATAAACTAATGCGCCGGTGTTGTTTTGTTTAAATACCGAGGCATGTGGGCAAATTCCAAGTGTGGGCGTTGGGCAACCCAATCTGGGCACAGGTAGTTAAGTTATTGAACACTTACCTGTGACCCCAGACAGGTCCGTCATGTCTTTGAACGGAGCCATTGAAGGTATTTCCGGTTAGGACATCCAGCTACCATAAGCAAGACAAATAAAAAACCTTTAAAACCTACCAAGAGCACTTGCAAAACCTAACATTCATTGGCATCATTTTGGGCACGAAGCATCCCTAATAAGTTGACTCCATAGGCACTGGTTCTATCTTTTCACATTATTGATAATCTGGGCCATTTGTCCATTGGATGTTTTGATTATAAGTTATATCTGTGAATGCTTTATCATTTCGTGAGTTCTCAAATTATTGTCTATCTTTTAAGTCTGGTGATAGCAATGTGGATTGCTTTGTCTTGTGTTTAATATTCATAATATTAAATCATTTGAAATCACATTAACTCCTAAACAACACCCATCCGCATCCAAAAAACACCTAAAACTTAACTTAAACATTGAGCCATAGAAAACTCTTTGTTAGGGACTACCCCCCTTGGCTTCGTTAGGAGTTAGCCTAAACGAAGGAGCTAGGAGTAGGTGACAGTACCTAGCTCTGTGCTTGCCCCCAAGGTCACACCTCTCCCACTTTCTCAAGTGAGAAGACAACTTTCAACTGATTTCTGCTACTGGTGTGCAATCAGCGGACAACAGACCCAATGGTGCTAATGACTATAAATAGACTGGATGGACTCCCGATTTAGACATGACTCCTGATTTAGACATATGACCAAATTTGGACAAGAGAGGATTAATAATCCTAACACCCCCCCTGAATGCTAACTTGGACAATTTGTGGGCCCTGGTAACTAAGACCATAGGTCACCCATTACATCAAGTAAAATAAAGTAACTGCTTAATATAAGGAGCTGGGGCAAAAACCACATGGGAAAAAAGCCCCCCCTCTATCTAAGCAGGTAAAATCAGGACTCAAGTTTGAAAAACTTGAAAATATGTTGCTGCAATCTTCATCTCTATGAGGTAGCGAAGCAGCATGCATGGTGTGCTGTGCACAGGTATTCTAGGGCCTGGCATGTAGACTTCTCCTTCTCCAAAAATGATGATGGAAGGAAGGAGAAATGTAACCTTTGTCTCTTGCTGAATGAAGAGGTGTATGATCATATCCATTCTTCTGAATGTAGTGAGACTGAGCCCTTGCCATATAGCATCTTACAGGGAGTCTATTGCATCTCTCTGAAGGAGGTAAGATTGCATGGCATAACGCAAAGGTCTTTCCAATCTGAGTGTCAGGTGAGTTTCTAGTCATCTTCCTAGCTTCCAGTTTGGAAGTAGGGACTGAATCTAGATCTTAGTCACCCTGAATCTCAATCTCATAATCTGATAAAGATGGATCTGCAATACTAGTAGAAGCTGTAAAAGAAGTAGATGTAATGATTTTACCTTCCCTTGCAAGTGGCTGCTTAGAGTGCACTGGTTCTAAAGGAGGCATGAAATGTGAGAACTCATATGCTTTTGAAGCATGATTTGCAGTACCCTTTGCTATGATGCTCCCAGTAGAGATATCTGTGATCTCCACTGAGTCAGGACCAAAGATCACTCGCTTTGGAGATCCAGTATGGGTCATCTGATAGACAGATAACAGGTTTGAAACTAGGGAGGGAACAAATAGCACATCTTTGAACCTTCCATGTTCAAGCTTGATAGAACCCTTCCCCTTTGTTTTGACTTTATTGTTATTGCCCATCTGAATACTAGGACCATCAAAGGACTGAAAAGAAGAGAATGATTCTCTGGATGCAGCCATATGGTTGGAAGCTCCAGAATCAATGAGGAAGACATGTGTTGATGTGCAACACGCCTTCAGTGCATGGCCTTTCCTTTGGTATTCTTCATCTTCTTCTTCTTCAGAGTCATCCTTCCTTGCGCTAGCAGGTACAGAAATGTTATGTTTCTTCAAACGAAGAGCCATTTCATCAAGTTGTCTTCTCATACAGGAGCTGTCTGAATGAAAGCCCCTTCCATAGTAAGAGCAGAGGACCTTGCCTTTGCCATTCTTCTTGCTTCTCTTCAAACCTGAAGGTTCTTTTGACTGCTCTTTCTTCACAGGAGACTCATCCCTTTGTTGCCCTTTGTCATTCGCTACCTTATCTCCTCTTGCAAGCAGAGCTAGATCTTTGGAAGATCGAATGATCCCCATTTGGATCAATTTATCATTCTCAGAAATAAGAGATTGGATGAAGGAATTAAGAGTGGGCATATTCCAATTTGCAGTAGTGAGCCTTACTGTTTGGAAGGTGGATACAAAGACTGAGTAGTCTGCATTGAGCTTTGTGAGAATGGAAAGGGAGCTGATCTTCATCCTTCTCCACTTTGCATTGCTTCAACTGATATATCAGGTTCTTGAACTTTGTGAAGAATTCATTTAGTGATTCGAAATTGGATGGATTAAGAGTGATCAGATCATTTTCTAGCTGATGGATCCTCATCTCATCCTGCTTGTCAAATAAGGAGGCAAGCTTGTCCCAAACCTCCTTGGGA
Source organism: Pseudotsuga menziesii (assembly GCA_001517045.1). NCBI lineage: Eukaryota > Viridiplantae > Streptophyta > Pinopsida > Pinales > Pinaceae > Pseudotsuga > Pseudotsuga menziesii. Next base: position 326,463 of record LPNX010180793.1, on the reverse strand, counting down.
GTCTTCAATTCTTGGATGTGGAATCAAAGATCTCTAGAAACTGAGGAGAGCAAGTGTCCACGGGCTTCATCAAGCATGTTCATGTACTTTGCTTTGTCTTTATCTGAAGCTGGCTCTGCCTCTGTTTCTTTTATGAGTCTGAAGAGCTGCTTGGTGCGGAGCATTACCACCATGTCTTCCTTCCACTGGTGATAGTTGAAGGGAGTGAGAGGCTCCACTGGATGAGCCATTTTGAATGTAGTAAGAAGGATTGAGCTGCTGTAGCGAATGCAGTGAGAAGAAAGGGCTGCTTGTAGTGAATATTGTAAGAAAAGCTGATAACCTGTCACACAATCAAACATACAAAGTAAGGTCGACAGTCTGCACTTTTGGAATTTCCATCACACCCAGCATAGTTGATCAAGCACGATTGATCAACAATTTCCTAACTTGGGATATTAAGTGGTAAATTCTCCGCTTCTGGTGCAGTACTGGAAGGAGCAATTTGCTAAAAAAAAATGATCCAGCTGGAGATCTGAGGAGGAGAGGTGTCTTGTTCGCTGAGGCTCTGATACCATATTAAATTGAGCACATAGATCTGTAGACAAACACACAACTCACAAATAGATCACACAATTTACTCAGCAATTGAAGAATGAAATAGTGCAAAAAATGGCTTGCAACTGTGAATGCTTTCATTAATCAAAAAGTAATCGGATAATAATTACAATGAAGTACAATGGCTTTAATAGCCACATGAAATTCGAATCCACATGAGGAAATTTGAATTGATAGACTCTACTTGACTATAGGTAACTACGACCTTGTCTAAATCACTATCGGAGGACTCAAAAGTTAACTGACCTTGTCTAAACCATAATCGGAGTTCATCGGAGCTCTAAAACACAACTCAAGTGTTACATTCAATGTTGATTAAGGCTAACTGACTATGGTAGGTGAGAAATGTGCCCCTCCTGAGTGCAGTCATGTAAACCTAGCGCTAACTGAATGTAACTGACTCCTAACTTAGCTTGACTAGTCATTAACTGAACTGAACTGACCTTGGTTGGTTTCGGCACTCCCAGTGGCTCCTAAATTGTAGGGATTGGTCTAGGAGGCTCCTAAACTGATGCAATTAAGTGCAATCAGTGGCAGTAAGCCTCAATTAGTGTTCCCCACACTTTAGTAACTGAACCATGTGCCCCAATTAGGCCAAGTGGACCCAACGATGCTAATGACTATAAATAGACTGGATGGACTCCCAATTTAGACATGACTCCTGATTTAGACATATGACCAAATTTGGACAAGGGAGGATTAATAATCCTAACAAAGTGTACCTGTCAAACCCTAGATATGGAAGTCAAGGTTTGTGTCATCTTATAGATCTGCCCCTGATCTATCACTGCTGCTGCAAATCTCTCATCAGCTTTAGCTCACCAGAGCTCTGATACCATGTAAATTTTCCTTTAATATTCAACTAGGGCTAAACAGTGCATGCAAACTATTAACTGATAACCACACATGAATATCTTTTACAGTATGCAGCAGAATATAAAACTGAGAAATTAATCACATCACATCACAATATTGACACTATTATTTTTGGTATGGAAACCCCCGGAAAAACCCAAGATGGGAAAACCGGTGCATCAGTCAGATATAGATTTTATTATAAGAAAATATGGAACTTTTACAATCACTGTAGATTCACCCAAACCTGGCGAATGCAGCTACATGGCAGAATCACTGGGCAAATCCCAGCTAAACCTCAACACCCTCTTGTGTGAGTGTACGACCCAACTGTATGAAGCTCGATGATCCTGCTGCTCACTCCTCTGTCTTCTCAGCTAAATCTTCTGTCTGACTTTCTCTCCCTGTCTGTATCATGTCTCTGTCGGAATACAAGTGTGTTCTCTCCACCAATTGATCTCTCTTTTATAACTTGAGGTAAAGCGAAAACACTAATTTCACTTTCACTTTAACTAGTGGTAAAGCGAAAACCCTAATTTCACTTTCACTTTAACTAGTGGTTCACTAAAGTTAATAAACAATTAAATCAATTTAGTTATTTTTCAAAGTAAACTTGGGAAAAATAATTAAATACAATTGGCTTCCTAATTTAAGTCTTCTGCATGCAAGAACACATGCATGGAAGAAAACCTTCCTTGTCGCTGCTAGTTTAACATTGAGGACAAGGAATTTCAAGCAGGGAGAATGTAATGTCCTCTTCTAATTAAGCACCAAAACACCTGCTAACCTACTTAATTCCCATAGGTTCGAGCAGGTATTGCATAAAAGGGAATTGACCTAGGACATTTGATACTTAGAACAAAACAGGGCATTCATTCAGTATTAAGTCATTAGTATGGTAAAGAAAACCTTATTTATTTAGGCTTAAAATCAATATGAAATTAGAATTGCATGCATGCAAAAGTGACACGTAAACCCTAAAAGTACATGCTAAGCTATTTAAGAAGGGTTATTGGACCAAAGAAGACATCTATGATTATTATTGTTGATTTCGGGTTTTGGAGCGGCAACAACAACAGTTGGGGTTGAAAACAAGGTCTTCAGATAACAAGGGTTTCGGCAGTGAAATACATCTTCTCTAATCTCTTTCAGGATAGGCCATCCAGTTTTATCATCAACATTCATCCTATTCATCCGTATTCAATGATCTAGCACACACAGAAGGTTTATTTGCAGGTTCACGTTTGCAGCTAGGGAATAGCTGGAAAACCCCAAAAGGATTCGTTGGGATCCTAAAGCTCAGTTTTTCCTCCGCATGTCAACTTCATCCTTCTCAACAAGCTCACTCCACTGCATAGGGTGATTATCAGTTCCGGAGCAGTTACCAGCAGATACGTGAGGAAGAGGGACGTGAGCACTAGGGAAGGAAATCAATTTGCTAGGTTCCTTAGAGGAGGAAAAAGTTCTGCACGTGGCATCCAATATCTCCGGTAGGTAAAGACCAACATCCCGATAACGTTTCAGCAGCATTAGGCACCTCCTCCAAAAACGTTAATATCTTCCAGAAGAGGACACACTTGTAGAGCAACACTATATTCTAGCACACTTGGCATGGATCATACCTCTGGAGTACTATCATCTTATTTATTAGTGGTATGTGTAATATCTTTCTCCTGAGAGTCTATCCTATAATCTCTCCAGTTTACCTGTATTTTAGGGCCATTTGGCACGACACCTTTGCATGCACGTTTATTCAGTATTTTTGCACAAGTGTATGAACAACCAACATAGTAGCACGAACAATAGAATATCAGTTTGGGATATTACAATGGTATCAGAGCATGTTCCTTGCCAATTGTGGGATTGAACATAAAAAATAAATGAATCTGGAAGAAGATACTTTTGTAACTTATAGAAGAAGGAAGAGTAGGTACACTGAGGAGCAGGAATTTGAGGATATTCAGTTAGAAGATACCAATTCAGACATGGACCCAACAGGTATACACTCTGAGAGAGGGAAAGGAACAAGAGAAGAGGAAGACATGTTGGAATTTCGTAACTTGGTGAGTGCATTGAATGACTTAGCTAAAGGTCAGAAAGAAGTATTGCATGCCATAAATAGATTGGCTATCAAGCTAGAACCAGGTCATAGCAGTATACCTCTTTCACCAGTAGATAGAGGATCTACTAGTAGTAGCAGGAAACATGCATACACTAATATGCAAAACATGCCACATATATATAACAAACCTTCTACCAGACCTACTATGCCTCACTTCCTAGAGAATGCAGTAGCAGGACTAGTCATGGCTGCAAAACCTAGTGAACCATTTGGGCTTATTTATAGGAGTACAAGGATTTGGGAGATGAGCTCCACACAGCTCTGTCGTTTTCAAACTTCTACAATATGAAAAGCCGAAACTGACCAAGGAATCTTAACAAAGGGTTTACCCAGAATTATGAATTATAGAAAACCTTGGGCAGGTTGACCATCCCTAATTTTGAAAGAACTCGCGGGGGTTCAACGAGAATATAAGTCCAGAAGTTGGATACTTATTTCCAACTCAACCGTATGACAGAGACAAATGGCATTAAATTGGCTACCTTACATCTAGACAGAGAGGCTCATGAGTGGTGGTACCATGGGTTGGTGACGTTGGGTTACAACACCATCAGTTCCTACAGTGAGTTCACCTAGAAGCTCATGGAGCGATTTGACAAAAGAGACCTAAAGATACATTTTAGAGAGTTGGCATAGCTCAAATAGACAGGCAGTGCCGAGGCCTTCATCTCAGAGTTTAAGAGAGTAGTTGTTATGGTGACAGATGTGTCTAAGAGCAGACTGAATATGTTATTTTCAGAGGCTTTAACATAACCTTTATGTGGTTGGGTGAAAGCCTACAAGCCATCCACTCTGCAGAATGCGATCAGTAGAACCAAAGATCTACAATACTCGGTCCCTAAGAACAGGTTTTCGAGTAAAACAAACTTCCCAATAAAAGACAAAGAAAAAAACCTTTTCAATAGGAATGGCCAAAGAAAAATTGGTGGAAGATTACACAAGGAAAGATTTGAGAAGGAAAAAATTGTGTTTTACTTGTTAGGAACTATGGGTTCCAGGCTACAGGTGCACAGGGAAGGCAAAGGCACACTATATAGAAGTTTACTCTGATGGTGAAGGGGCGGAATCTGAACATGAAATAGCTGAGGAATTGATGGCAGTAGAGGAGGAGTCACTTCAGGGAGAAACATCGGGAGGAGTCATTGCTACATTGTCCGGAGTACCAAGGTTTCATATTCTCAAGGTCAGGGGAGTAGTACAAGGCCATAGGGTAGGTGTGTTAATTGATGGGGGGGCAACCCACAACTTCATTGATGGAACATGGGTGGTTAAGCGAGGTATTCAGACAGAGAAATTTGAAGGATTCACTGTAGCGATAGCAGGTAATAATAGCATGGAATGCAACCATTGGATTCCTAAACTGAATGTCACATCAAGGAACTACAATATGATTGACTCATTTTATGTGGTGAATGTAGCTAATACAAATGTAGTATTAGGGGTTCAATGGCTTTACTCAATAGGAAAATATACTACGGATTATAGGGCAATGGAAATGGAATTCCAGGGACAGGATGGAAAACGGGTAGTCTTGAGGGGCATGAACACTTATCCCCTCAAACCAGTATCATCACAAAGAATGGAGGCTGTACTCAGACAGGGAGACATAGAATGGTCAGCTGAATGGCTTGTTACTTTTAGAAAACTTCCTGATAACAACACCCAACATCCAACAAATATTCATGCACTATTATAGAAACATGAGAGGGTATTTAGAGATCTTCCAGCAGGGCGACCACCAGATAGGGTATTTGAGCACATTATTGAGTTAGAGGAGGGGACACAAGCAGTCATCACCACTCCATATAGACATCCCACCTCAAATTCTTTCACTTGTCAAACACATTATAATTTATAGATAGCTAGGCTATGCACATTGAACATGTTAATTTATTTCTCCCCAAAGTGCGTGATGTTTTTATTTCTATGTTTTTTGTCCCACTTTTCCACATCTTCATCTAGCTATAGGCATTGATCACTTTTTGTATAACAAGCTATATGTAGGTTCCTTGTTCTACCATTGACATCCCCCATTAATAAGATTTCCTTTTTACCTTGACCTTTGGAGTGTTTTCCATCATCTACTGGAATGGCTCTTCACTGTTTCTACCCTACCTTTTGTAAAAGTGTAATATACAACGAATCACATTTCTAACTTTTTAATAATGTAATATTTTCCTTCTAGTAGCACCCAAATCTATGTTTACTAAAACTAATTTGTCAGGCCCCACCTTTTTTATGAATATATATGCATTGTAATATATATATATATATTATATATATATATATATATAGTGTGTGTGTGTGTGTGTGTGTGTGTGTTGGTAGAATGCTCCTATGAACACTTCACTACCAATATATTTTTGGAAAGAACTGCTCCCCTCCACACTCTAGTAACATTGATGATTGGCCATAATAGCTGTTGGTCTGCATTCTAGGCTTGCAGTAACTTCAGTAAAAAAAATCACTCAAAATGCAAAATCATTAGGAACCTCCACAGTATTTATTGTTGACTTTTGCGGAGCGTTTATCAAAGACAAAGGCTATATATGCTAAAAACAATTGCTTTTACTACGCTTCACTGAAACTCATTTGTACAGCTCCCTTGTACATTGCACTCTCTTGATAATATTTCAAAATTTTATCACTCTCTTTCCATTGTAAAATATGTATCTTAAGCAGAAAAAGTAAACCAAAATAAAAATCTCTCTCCGATATACATACAAACATATTGATAACTAATAACCAATCTCATAAAAGATGGCATGCACACATGTTTTTATTGACAAAAATAAGATAGTCCATGGGCACTAGAATTGAACATGAAATCATCACAAGGATACAAGAGATCCAATTGCCACAAGTGCTCTAAACCTTACATCCACATCGTGTTCTTCTGCATCTCCCAGCTGTAATACATTGTAACCAAACTTATGAACAATGCAATCCAAATCAAAAGACAATAAATATCAAATCTAAAATACTATTGAGAAAAAAATCAATACATACTAAAAACATTGTAATACTCATATTATAATTTTCATTCCACTTTCACTTTAAGCAAACACTGGTATAAAGGCAATTCCCCCTGTTGTTATAAAAACCAAAAGCTCTAATCCCAGCAATCAATTGCAAGATCAACAAAATCGACAAGCAATAAAGAAGACATTTATAGGAAATAAACTCTAAATTTCACATAAATTTCAAGAATGTTTTCATCCAAACAAATGACAAGACAATGTAACAGAAAAGAAAAGGTCACCTCCATAGCTGCTGAAAGAACTTGTTGTTGACCATCTTCATCTTTTTTTTCAATTAGCAACACCGTATAGCTGAAAGAAAAAGATGAAGAAACATCTTCCATATCAATAGCTGATATATAATTTTGTATAACTAGAAAGCATAGATTACATATATAATAGCTCACATAGAATATTTTAATAGCCATTTCAACAATGTTGATACCTTTCAGAAAAATATCATTAGGTATGAGAAGATGTCATGGATTGCATACATACATAAATGCCAATACTACGGAATTGCTCTCAATTTTTAACTTTGGGTATTTAAAGTAAAAAAGGAGAAGAATCATAAGACACAAAATTGAAAATATGGAGGATAATGTAATGTACCTAACTAGAGTAATTTTTAGTATGAACGGTTGTTCCCTTTAGTGTAGTCATGTCTCTAAGGTACTACATAAGACAATCTTCTTGATACTCTATGAATCATCTTGTATCTTAACAATTAACATTTATTAATTATTATATTTAGTCCTTTGTACTAATGGGTTCATTCCTTTTCTTCAGAATGTCTTCAGATTCCAGTGACCACCACAAGGTAGGACACAAGTGGTATAAGAGCAATTCATTCTGCTACTTGTGACAATGCTACATTGCCATCATTGCTACACCACCATTATATACCTCTATGAAAGCACCGTCATGATTGTATCATCCCTGTTAAACCCCACTACATCCCCACTGTATTCACTGTGAAACATCAATTATCTCATCATATTTGCACACACCATCAGAAGTTGAAGCAACAAAATGCGTCATTTAAACCACCCATAACAGAAGCAAAACATTCTTCTGTGAAAGGCTCGGGTTAAGATTGTTCAAGCGACCAACTTAATAGTCAAACCCAAGGAACCATGTTAGCAACTAAATGGGTTGTCTGTACCATGAGTGGTAATGAGCTTTGTAGATGCTTCTATAACATTGTCACTGGAATGGTACACAGTGCACACATCAATGGCATTTTTAATTTTTAGTTCTTTTTTCTACCATGATATGGTAAATGTAGATCACGGCTTTAAAATTTCAAAATCTAGTGATCTGGAGAGAATATGGAAATCTTCGAAGTTGTCCAAGTAGGCACACTTGGATTATTTGGACTATCATTGGATGGGATTTTGTTTCATGCTCAATATGAAATTTTCTCTAGTGATTGAGGATAACTTAGCTCAAGGCTTTAAGGTCTAAAGATCTATTCATCCTGAGAAAACATAGAAAGCTTGGAAATTGGTGTCTAAGCAAGTGTATTGGGATTATTTGGAGTATTGTTTGGGATGGGATTTTGTTGTACATGTTATTACATCCATAGTAGTTGGGCTACCATGATGCAACAAACCATATTTTTGCCTCAGGCCATAGTTAGTCATACATTGAGATGATTCTATTTTTGTTAGCAGTGATCAGTGGCTGAGTACATGCAGAGTATCAAAGCAGTGTGTTAGTTCCCTTTGTGGATGAGCCTCTTGCTGAGCCCAGAGGGAGGCTTGCTATCCCATGGTTTATGCTGAGCCAGAGCAGCCCTAGTACAGGTGATTGTTGAGTTTTCCTAGCCATGTCGATGCATTAGAGACAAATCTGACGCAGGTATATGTAGTTGATCAGGTATATGGCATGTGGTTTGCATATTATGGTTATCTTTTGCTTATATTAGTATATTGGACCTAGCCATGTAGTGATGTCATTGTTGACCATTATCTTCTTGAGTGTCACATGGAACAGTGGTGTAGTGTCAAAGTTGTGTTAGATATATGGTTTCTGATAAGATTATCCTTTGATACTTGAGTTCATCTCCCATTTATATGTCGACACCACCTTTTCACCTATCTTCTGTCCACCCGTATCATCGATGCAGTAAGCTACCCTGTGACTATGAACGTGACTGGTGTGATCAAACTTCAAAGAGCTCTCCCCCAATGTGACAAACTTCAAAGAGCTCTCCCCCAATGTGACCTTTGTGTATTCATGGGCCTCCATGCTTTGATTTTGTCTTGGTTCTGGAATGTGGAAGTGTCCCCATTAGTCCTCCATGCAAGTTGTCCTACCATCATTACATGCATATGTATGATTCTTGCTATATCTAAATGAAATGCAAGCCAAAAGGATATTGAATTGAAATTGAAAGTACCCTTGATGAAAGCTTTCTAGTGCATGTAAAATCGTAAGAGGGTCAATATATGAAAAAGAGCCAAGTAAAAGCAAATGCAGAATGAATGCAAAATCTAAATGACTGCTCGCCACATGAGAAGGAAATGTGATGATTATTCCCCATGGAGCCCAAGGGCACAAATGTGAGATGGAGTAAGGGACCCACTAATTCAAAGTGTCCCCTAGAACCTTATAAAATTACAGCCACTTGTGAACTCAACACAAGGGTTCTAGAAAAGATCCTCGCTGATCCTGAGTCAGGCTTGGAAGTGAGTTGTAGGTGCTTGCTCGAAGCTAATGGGGATATCTGAAGCTTTCTAACCATTTGTGAGGCATGCCCTTCCCTAGTGTTTTCCTATTTTGCACATATCACTTTGGTTCCCTTTGCCATTTTCCTTTGAGAGACCACTATGTATGCTCATCAATCACAACATCCCTTAACTGAGCTTTAGAATTTTCCACCTGACCCAAGGATGATGAGGGATGGCCTCTACTCTTTAAAGAGGTGAATGTGAAAGCAGTTGTATAATTGGCACCTCATTGGCACTCCAATACTATTCCTACTTTGACGTGTGTTGTATGCTTATATTGCATTATTGAGCACCATTGTATATTACTGCTTGTGTTCAAGTCTATTACTAATATATGCAAATGATGAGTTTTCTTAACCCCATGCATGTATGAATGGTGATCTATGCACACCTTTATGGTTTATCCACATTTTGACACGTTTGACCTGGTCAAACATGTTTGAATAGGCAAAAAATAGGCCTTGGGAAAACCTGAGAGTTCGAAATTGTATTTTTGGGGTCCATATGCCCCCAATACATGATTCCAAGCTTCAGTTGGATGATGTGAGCTAACTTAGTTCACACACCAACTATCCAAAAGAATAGATCAAATCAGCAAAATCCATAATGGAGTAAAAATGTGAATGATGATTTACAAATATACAAAGCTCATATATATAATCGTTAAAAGGGCACATAGTGTCTCTTCATAAGAGTTGCAACCTAATTTACTATTATTTTCATTTGTTATTTATTCTTTATATTATATTATATATACTTTATATTTTGTAGATTTTTCTCAAGTTTTAGCCTCCGGTTTAAAAGTAAAATTTGTCACAGTTTATTTCATTCTCAGAAAAACAAATGACTAGAAATAAACATAAATTTTTCAGACTTGAAACACTGTTTTAACTTCACTTTTTCATTGACAATAAATAAATAATCAACACGCCATTCAACACACAATACTCAGGAATTTTTGGCCAATGGCCCTAGAAAAACCCATAAGGGGAAAACCAGTCAAAGAGAGAGAGAGTATTATTATTTATTCAGTATAAAAATCAGACATTCATTTACAGTAAAAAATCCAACTTATCTCAACCCAGAAAAATGACCCAGCAAGCTGCCTCGATTTCTGTGCAAAAGCTGCCTCGGTGTCTGTGCACCTTCAGCCTCGAAAAACGTACTTGGAAATCACTGCTCTGCTTCCTTCGATTTCTGTGCATGAACATCAAACTGTTGTCCTCAATTTTCGTGCCAATTTGACCAAAAAATCCGTACTGTACAGTCTGCAATTAATGCAGTTGTACACCTCGAAATTTGTGCCAGAAATATACTGCTTAATGCCTCGAGAAATGTGTTGTACCTTCCTCGTAATATGTGCCTGAGATTTACCTCGAAATCTGTGCCAGAATCTGTACTGCACGGAACCATACTTTTCCTTGATTTCTATGTCGGCATTCACTGTAGGTTGTACTTTCCTTCTCGGTTCTTGTTCCAACAATAAATGCAGGCCGTACCTTCCTTCTCGGGATCTGTGCAACAATAAATGCTCCTCGATAATCATGCCCACCAAAATCTTCTCCAGCAGGGTATCTCGAAAATCGTGCCCACTCTCTCCTTCAGCTCTCTTCTCTTCCTCTTCTCACAAGAATGAATGCAAATGGCCTTTCCCTTGCTTTTTGCTCATAACCCTAGGTAGGTGAATAGACATCTAATCCAAAGGCTGAGAATGAATTAGATCTACGGTTGAAATTAATTGCTCATATTTTATTTCTAAAATATTAATTTCACTCACCCACTTAAATTGATCAAAAACTGACTTTATGCTCTAAAGTCAAATTAAATGTCACTTAAGTCATTTAATGCAAGGGCCACTTTATTTCCCCTCTCTAAGTGACTAAGGCTAAAGTCACTTAGGGGAACACTTCCCTAGGTACAAAACTAACACTCCCTCTTACCGAGGAAGGTGTTCTGCACCACTCCCAACTTGTCTCTGAGGAGGACAAACTTGCCCCTCCCCAAAGACTTTGTCAGTATGTTTGCTACCTAATTAGCAGTGGAAATATACTGAAGCATAACTACCCCTCTCCGAACATAGTCCCGAATGAAATGATATCTAATCTCAATGTGTTTTGACCGATCATGAAATACTAGATTCTCAAAGAGCTGGATGTAACTCTGATTGCCACAGTAAATCACCGTAGGCCTAAGCTCCTGACCACATAGATTCACCAGCAACTTACAGAGCCACAAGGCCTCGCAGTTGGCCTGACTGGCTGCCATATACTCAGCCTTAGCAGAACTCAATGCAACGGATTTCTGCTTGCGACTGAACCACGACACTGTTGCTGAGCCCAAACTGACACAACATCCAAAAGTGCTCTTCCGGTCTGCCACACTGTCTACCCGATCTGAGTCTGTATAACCAACCAATCTGATCCCCTTTGACCTCATGTAGTCCAAACCAACATCGACTGTTCCTGATAAATAATGCAACACATGTTTTGCAGCGACCCAATGCACACTCCTAGGCTCAACCATGAACTGGCTAAGAGTGTTCACTGCAAAACACAAATTTGGCCGAGTGTTGACCAGATACATCAATGACCCAATAAGCTGACGGTATAAAGTAGGATCCACCAACTCTCCCTCAGAAGCATGAAGCTTCTTCTAGTTGGTGATCATAGGTGTCGACATAGGCCTGCAATCCTCCATTCTGAATCTCCTCAAAATATCAATTGCATACTTTCCCTGCCCCAGGAAAATATGTCTAGGCTCCTGCCAAACCTCCAATCATAGAAAATAATGCATCAGTCCAATATCAGTCATCTCGTACTCTGCTGCAAGATCCTTCTTGCAAGTTGTAATGGGTCTCTCTCTCCCTATGATAAACAAGTCATCAACATAGAGTAGAAGAATAAGCAGATCATCTCCAACCATGATGAAGTAGAGATTCGGATTTGCTTTGCTCTTCTGAAACCCCATGCTCAGCAAGTAAGAATCGATCCTGGAGTACCATCTCTAGGAGCTTGCTTTAGCCCATATAGGGCCTTCTTCAGCCTACATACATGTGTCTTTCTCTCAGGCATCTCAAAGCCCAAAGGTTGCTCAACATAGATCTCCTCCTGAATGATTCCATTGAGAAAAGCGGTCTTCACATCCATCTGATGGATCTTCCAACCCATTTCTGCTGCAATGGAGATCAATGCCCTGATAGACATATACCGAGCAACTGGGGCAAAAGTCTCATCATAATCAATGCCCTCAACCTGTGAAAACCCCCGCGCTACAAACCTGGCTTTGTACTTTTCCACACTCCCATCCGCTGCATGCTTTAGCTTGTAAAGCCACCGAGAAGTCACCATTGACTTCCTCTCAGGTCTCGGAACAATCTCCCATACATCATTATTCATGATGGAATGATACTCATCCATCATGGCATCTCTCCAAATCGAATGCTGGGAGGTCGCCTCAAAAGTAGAAGGCTCAGAATCACGTGTACTAGCCACCAACAACATGCCCAATCTGTCAGGCATCTTGATGGCCCTCACCTCCTCCGCCGGTGTCCCAAAATCTCGAGCTTCCTTCAAGGTTTCCCGAAGCCACTTAGGCTTCTTCTTCCCTAAAGATTGCTCCCACACCGGCCTGTCCTCATCAGAAGAACTACCAGAGGTAGTTGTTATCACATATATAGTAGCCACGCTACCATACTCTATTTTTCAGACATAGTACATTTTTCAGCCAGATCTCTTACATGTGAGATGCTGAGATGAGTAGTTTTGATGGATCATTATTATGTTAGTGGACTATTGTACTCTCCCATGTCAAGACTGAGTCTCAGGACACTCAGACCTGAGGACCGATGTAGCCATTTATGTCATTTCAGAGCAATCATTGATGCCCAGTTTTATATCAGTTCTTTCTCATTGGACAGATGGTGTCTCAGATAGGATTATATTGCATGGTTACGACTCAACATTTTATATTGTATTATGGTTATTATTGCTCTTATACTGATTCTTGTAACATGTATTAACTTGTGGTATCATGATCTGGCGGTCATAATTATATGGACTTGGTTGTATCTTATACTATGTATTGATGTCCTTACTTAGACTTGGAAGTTCTTGATTTATACTCATTGGTTTTACCCTCCTTAGGGAGAATAGAGGTAGTCATTCCCACCATTGTTTTGGCTTGCTAGTGTTGGATCCATCATTCACTGTCTTCACCCATCCATTACCTTCAATTTTAGTTTCAACCCGATTGACTTCTTGACTTATGGCATGGAGGACCTTTTTCCCCGCTAGAACTTTTGTTGGACAAGCCTCCCTGTTTATATTGTGTCTCGGCTCTGAGTTGGTATAGAACTTGCCTTTGGTAAGTTGGATTGTATGCCTAAATCATTCTGGTCGGTTGTCTCGATGTTTGGCATTGTGTAGAACTCCCCCTAGTCACTTGAGATGTTGTTGGCTAAAACTGAAAGCTCATGTACTGCTTATATTGGAAATATTGAATATGCGCCAATGGAAAATGAAAATTATAAAACTGTGTTTCTTAACATATGTAAAAAGGGCAAGAGCAATGAAATGCTAAAATACTCCTTGAAGAGTATAAGAAAAGGTCTAAAAAAGCAATGGTTTAAAATATGCTATATCCAAAAATTGCTGACCTTATTAAAATAAATATGTCCGGGATGAAAGCTGCGATTAGCTGTGCTTTTAAGCACTGGTGAAGTCCCAAAAGGGTCATATAGGCCAAAAAGGCCATGGAATAAAATGATGATCCTAATGAACTTGGATCAAGCTTGATGTAGTCATGATGCCTAAGTTGAATAAGCACTCTCTAAACAACTCACCCATTTGTGAGGCACTGCCATTCCTTGTGTTGTTGTTTGTTCGACATTGGTTATAGTGAGAATTCCCTTTCCATATCTGAAGTGTCATGATGTTGAGTAGGAAGTCATCCTTTGCCTTAGCCTTGTCAATTTCATCCTTCACCCTTCACTAGCAAAATGACTACAACTATGAAGTGAGTATAGTCTCGAAAGTCTAAGTCTGAGTAATAATAAATAAAGCCTTATATATGTATTTGTTGATGTACCGCCAGTGAAATGATTGCTACTTGTTGTGATTGTTGCTTGAATGAGTAGTAGAGCATGTCTTAGCCTTTTAACACTTGTAGTAGATGGATGATAGTTTGAGTTATTATTGGTGTCTGATCATTTACAGAGGGTTATATTGTTTATTAGATATGGTTGATGATCAGATTGAGACCTATGAGGGGTATGAGTATACACATTAGATGGATTTGGACTCTTTGAGTCTAATGAGACAATTTATTTCTAGTTCCGGGAACTTGCAGATATGATTAGGATCATTCTGCCTTTCTGATGCAGTTTTTCTTCATAGGTTGATATCTTTGAGTAGGGAGATGTTTTAGTTGGATCTCCTAGGGCGTTGTATGGAACATAGGGGTGTAACCACTTGTTTGTACCATAGTGCCCCCATCCCAGAGAGTCTGGTGGGCTCAGTTTGGCGATGCAGCCACCCTAGGAGGCTGTTTTGGCAAGCTCACATTTCCCGAGGCAGATTAAAAAATGATTAAATGGCTATTGAAGAAATCGATTTGGGCTACTGAGGCAAGGAAATAACATGGGATGAGTCATGATGATGAGAGTGATGTCATCCACACCTTCTCCAGCAGTTGCAGCTCCTAATTGGGCCCACACCTATTTTTTGGGCATTTTTTATTATTTTCTGGAGCTCTTTTTGGAGCCTCATGATTTCCTCAAAGAGGCACAAAAGTCAAAGAATTAAATTGTTATATTATTTATTGTGCCATGGGGACACCCAAAGGGATTTAGTCAAACACCCCTTGGACCCACCATGTGCTTTCATTTATTTCTTGTTGAGTGGGTTACCCTTTTTGGTTGGGTTAGTCCACTTTGATAAATTATGGTTATATTGATCCATGTATTGTATGTTGAGCTCATCTCAACCATTGATTAGAACATTTCATCTTTTAATCTTAGCCACTCGTTTTGAAAGTGGTTAGGATTTGGTTATGATTCAGGTTCTCTCATTTCTATTTAAAGGAGAGAGCTTCTCATTTGTAAGGGGTCTTTGGCTCTTGGATCTGAATAATAGAAAGACTTTTTTGTGAAAATTTTTCTGAATCTGCTTTGCATCTGATGTGCTCAAATGGTGATTAGCTAGTCTTTGGCTTCCTAACATTGTGGAAATTCTTGTGAGATTTATATTTTTTGTGGCTATCATTGTTTGGTCTACAGGAGGGTGTTTTGGTTGGAGCATCTTTGTAGGGGGACCTCAACTCGCTCGGTTCTCTTCGTCTTGGATCAGGGGGTTTTCATTAGTTTCATTGTGATCTATGATTACTTCATTTTACTGTCTTGTAGCATTCAGTTTCTTTATCTTGTATTAGAAAATCTGATATGGTTGACATTTTCTCATGCAGCGTAGGGGGTGCATTGGTGGCATGGAGCTTGCATATGCCATAGAAATCATGGGAATCTTCCAGAATTGATCGGGATAGCAAAGATCGTCACTGTTACAGACTTCTACAAGCATTTCCAGGTAAGATCCAGCATGTAAGTCTCTTCTTTTTCAGATCTTATTCCATTGTACCTTGCTTTTCTTCAACTTTTTCTAAACTCCTAAAGCACTAGAAACCCTAAAAAATAATAAACTTGGGAATAGTCCGATTTTTTGCCAAACCGTTTCTGGGTTTCATCGATCGGGCCTCCCCTTCATCAAATCAACTGAAACATTGGTCAAATTCCTCACAGTTTGACCTAGATCTGATTTTAAGCAAAAAACTGCACAACCCCCCACTGAAAAATTGGCCTGCTAGGGTTTTGAGTTTTTTTGAATTTTGACTTCGCAGATGGATATATCGGGTCCCACAGAGCCTAAATCAACCCCAACGCTGTAAATGCTTGACCATTTGACCTAGATCTGAAAAATTGACTGAAATTGCCCTAGTGCCCTCACTGAAAATTAGACTTTTCCGGAAGTGAGTTTTTCTGAAATCTGATAAGATAGACAAATAGATCGGGTCCCGAGCATTCCAGAACACCCCCAACGCTGAGCTAGTTCTCTCCGGTTTGCCCTAGATCTGAAAAATTGGTTTTCAGCCTCTTAGCCCCCCCTTCATCAGATTCTGACTTTTCCAGATCTGATTTTTCTGTTGATTTTCTGATTTGGACTTGTAGAATAGGTCACCTTGACCTCTTCTCTCCTTCAACGCTGAGCCATTAGCCTCCAGGTAACCCTAGAAGTGCAGATCTGTCCTCCTAAGCCCTAGTGCTAGCCATCCATTGAGCTGGGTTTCCTGTACCTTAGCTTTTCTGGACCAACTACTTTCTGGGTTCGTAGATCAAGGTGTCTCCCAGGTGGGTTCTCTGAAACATTGGTTTACTGCTGACTCCATTCCCCAATGCACACAAGGCACTGATCTCCTAGCTAGCGCTAGCCCCATCTTGACCTCATTTTTACTCCTTTTGCCAACACCTACTGATAACTCAAGTCATCTATCCTTCACTGATTTTGTCCCCTTGGTACTAGGCAGTCCCGACTCTATTCTTGCTCCCCCTGTCACAGTTACGTTTTCCAAGACAGTGGTCATCTCCACCAATTGCTAGTACCTAAACCCTAGATCTAGGGTTTCCATTTACCTTGCACCTTAAGTACCTTGAAGCTCCATTTGATTTTCTTCTGGTGTCTAGGTCCGATCTCTCCTGTCGAGAGCAGATCTGGGTCTCCCCAATTGTTGTCTTGGACTAGGATAACATAAAGTGAAGGCTGCCTTGATTGGCGTGACAACCATCCATTTGGGAGTCCAGGCAGTCGTGGTTCCACCCCTTAGTTGCTTGCCACTCTACCATCCATCCTGGATCAACCTCACACAGGCAACTACAAGGCGGGTGATAACAGTAGTACCCCTAGTCACCTGTGAACCTGAAGCTGGTGCACCAACACCAGGTGTACCCTGTAATCCTGATCCTGATCCCGATCCCCTGTACGGTGTACCTGTAATAGTAGACCCATCACCTGTCCCCGAAGACCTTGCTGGCCGAACCATTGAACCTGGTTAACCTATGCCAACACTGTGCGGTCCTGTAACCTCGAAACCTTGTGATCCTGACTACTGCGCTGATGGAACCTGTGAAACAACCTAAGGTGTAGGGACCTGTTGCTCTCCCTGCTTTGACTCTCTCAACTTCTTGAAGGCCCGCTCCTCAAACTTCACATCCCTTCTCACTGCCACTTTCCTCTGAGAGGGAAGATAAATGCGGAAGGCCTTTGAAGTCTAATCATAGCTCACAAAGATGCCCTTTTGTGTAGTGGGCTCCAACTTTGTCCTCTTCTCTGAAGGGACATGAGAGTAAGTCAAACTACCAAATATCCGAAAATGGCTAACTTCAGGCTTCTTGCCTGAAAAGCACTCCTCAGGTGTCATATTCCTCACTGCACCATGGGGATTCCTGTTCTGAAGATATACAACGGTGCTGCAAGCTTTAGGCCAGAGAAAGAAAGGAAGTGACTGCTCATGTAGCATAGCTCGGGTTGCTCCAACAATGGACCTGTTCTTCCTCTTTGCCACTCCATTATGCTCTGGAGTATACGGAACTGTCAACTGTCTCCTGATATTCTCCTGTCTACAAAATCCATCAAACTCCTTGGAGGTATCTCACCCCCGTTATACGATCTAAGAACTCGGATCTTCCTCCCTGTTTGGTTCTCCACAAGAGCTTTGAGCTCTTGGAACCTCTGCAAGACTTACTCTTGGAACCTGGAATGGTCATCAATGAACGTCACATAATACTCATATCCTCTCAAGGACACATAAGACATCGGTCTGCATAAGTCTGGATGTATCAAGTCAAGGACCCTTGCTGACCTGCTATCACTACTTGGAAAAGAAGTCTTTGTGTACTTTCCCAAAGCACACCCCTTGCACACATCACTCTGCCCTGTGCTGAACTCCGGTAATCCTATAACCATGTGTCTCAACGACCCCAAGGCTAGAGGATGCAAGTGAGCCATCCTCCTATGCCAAAGCTCACTACTGTTGCTATGTGCCAAGGAAATCTGCAGCTGAAAGAAGAGCCTATACAGTTTCCCACATCTCACTCCAATGGTAACTGAAGCAGATGGTCCTACAGTCTTGGGAAACATATGCATGTGTCCATCTAGGAAAGACACCCGAAGACCCTGATCCTCGATCATGGAAACTGACACTAGGTTCTTCTTCAGCCCAGGTACATACAATACATCTCGCAACACCATGGGACTCATGGACTCCCTCAGAAAGGTAATGGTCCCACGACCAACAGCTCTGACTATTGAGTCATCTTCCAACACAAACTCCACATCTGTCTCTGTTTGTGAAAGCTCGGAGAACATCTCATGAGCACCTGTCATGTGGCTCGAGGCTCCGTTATCTATATACCAAGTGCCGAAAGTAGATGCATTGTAAGAATGGTCTGTCACACAGGAAAACTCCCTTTGTTTGTCAACATCCGCATTGACGAGAATGGATGCTCTCTAAATATCAACATGCCCAATGCATAGTGAAAACTCACTCTGAAATCTCGCGGCAAAGTCATCGACTTCCGCGGAAGCTGTTGTTTGTTGCTGCTGCTTCTTCTTCTTATTCGAACATGTAGCAGCATAGTCTCCCATCTTGTGACATGCAACGCACTTTACAATGCTCAGATCCTTCTTCTCCCCATCCTGCTGCTGCTTGGCCCCACCCTTCTTGAGACCCTTCTTGTTCTTCTTCTTCCCCTTCGTTGGTAATGCCACTACTGCACTGCAAGAAACCCCTCCGAGTCTCCTCCTGAACAAAATCATCACAGACCCTGTCCCAGGATGGTAAGTTCTCTCTAGCCACCGAACCCTGTACAAAAACAACCCAAGGTGCAATCACCCCATTCAAGGCTGTACGCACTAGCTTAGGACCAATAACCACCACCCCCACAGCTGCAAGCTCATCTCTCACCTGAGAGATCCTAGTAAGATAAGTCATACAAACCTCTCCTTTCACCATCTTGATATTCTTCAGCTTCTCCCTAAGAACCATCTTCCTATTCTCATTAGAACTCTGAAATAACCCGGTCAAAGCACTCCACATCTCATGTGCATGATCCTTCGTGAAATGTGTGGAATAACATGGTCTTTAACAACATCTAATATAATCCTCGTGGCTTTAATATCCTTCTTCACAAGGCAGTTGCTGCTGTTGGATCAGTAGTAGCACTAGGAATGACAATGGGGTGAGTTGTAGTATTATTGACAACCTCATCCCACAGCTGATTCTCTCTCAACAAAAGCAAAATCTGGGCCTTCCATGAGACAAAGTTCGCTGCCCCATCCAACCTATCCTCAGTTCTCAACCCAACGGAAGTCATTTTTCACAAAGAACAAGTTTCAGCAAAATGTACCACTGTCACAAATGTTTTTCTGAAATCTGGAAATGACTGACAGTCTGTAATTATTTAGTTTTCTGCCCCACTCAGCTCTGATACCATGTAGATTTTTCTCAAGTTTTCAGCCTCTGGTTTATAAGTAAAATTTGTCACAGTTTATTTCATTCTCAAAAAAATAAATGACTAGAAATAAGCATAAAATTTTCAGACTTAAAACATTGCTCTAACTTCACTTTTTCATTGACAGTAAATAAATAATCAGCACGCCATTCAACACACAGTACTCAAGAATTTTTGGCCAATCGCCCCAAAAAAACCCACAAGGGAAAAACCAGTCAGAGAGAGAGAGAGAGTATTATTATTTCTTCAGGATAAAAATCAGACATTCATTTACAGTAAAAAAATCCAACTTATCTCAACCCAGAAAAATGACCCAGCAAGTTGCCTCGATTTCTGTGCAAAAGCTGCCTCAATTTCCATGCACCTTCAGTCTCAAAAAACATGCCTAGAGATCACTGCTATGCTGCCCTCGATTTCTGTGCATGAACAACAAATTGCTGTCCTCAATTTTTGTGCCAAACTGACCCCAAAATTCGTTCTGCATGGTTTGTAATTAATGCAGTCGTACACCTCGAAATTTGTGCCAAAAATCGACTGCTTGTTGCCTCGGGAAACATGCTGTATCTTTCTCGAAATTTGTGCCTGAGATTTACCTCGAAATCTGTGCCAAAATTTGTACTGTACGAAACCGTACTTTTCCTCGATTTATGTGCAGCATTAATTGCAGGCTGTATTTTCCTTCTCGGTTCTTGTGCCAACAATAAATGCAGGCCGTACCTTCTTTTTCAGGATTTTTGCAACAATAAATGCTCCTCGATAATCGTGCTTACCAAAATCTTCTCCAGCAGGGTGTCTCGAAAATCGTGCCCACTCTCTCCTTCAGCTCTCTTCTCTTCCTCTTCTCACAAGAATGAATACAAATGTCCTTTCCCTTGCTTTTTGCTCATAACCCTAGGTAGGTGAATAGACATCTAATCCAAAGGCTGAGAATGAATTAGATCTACGGTTGAAATTAATTGGTCATATTTTATTGCTAAAATATTAATTTCACTCACCCACTTAAATTTATCAAATACTGACTTTATACTCTAAAGTCAAATTAAATGTCATTAAAGTCATTTAATGCAAGGGTCACTTTATTTCCCCTCTCTAAGTGACTAAGGCTAAAGTCACTTAGGAGAACACTTCCCTAGGTACAAAACTAACATATTCCCAACATTGCCTTCCTCTTCATAAATGCTTTGTCCTCAAATCATAGTTTTTTTGAAAGACTTTGTCTTGTGATCTTCTAATTTCATAAGTGTGATACTCGACGCAACAAGGCGATATAGTCTTTGAATACTTGAACTAATGTGTTGCACTTTTTGGGAAAAGATCCATCCCAAATCTACTTTCATTGGAACCGTTTGATGATAGACTGTTTGTAGCGAACTTCTCATTCCAGGCTTCCATAAAAGTTCTTGATTTTGTCTTTGCTCTTTTTCAATGTTGTAGTTGGTTTGCCTGTAAGAAGAATATTGTTTATTTTCCTGTTGACTTTGGTGTTGGTTGAAACGACTTTTATGGCGTAAATATAAATCAGTAAAAATGTGAATGATGATTTACAAATATACAAGGCCCACATATATAATCATTAAAAGGGGGCATACTATAGTGACTCTTCATAAGAGTTACGACACAATTTATTATTTATTCTTTATATATATATATATACATATATTCATAACGTTGCCTTCCTCTTCGGAAAAGCTTTGTCCTCAAAGCATATTTTTTTGAAAGTCTTTGTCTCGTGATCTTCTAAGCTCATAAGTGTGATACTAGACGAAATAGGGCAATATAATCTTCGAATACTTGAACTGATGTGTTGCATTTTCTGGGAACTGATCCATCCTAAATCTACTTTCATTGGAACCGTTTGATGATTGACTATTCGGATAGAGCTTCTTGTTCCAAGCTTCAATAAAAGTTGTTGATTTTGTCTTTGCTCTTTAATCAATGTTGTAGTCGGTTTGTCTGTAAGAAGAATATTATTTATTTTCCTATTGACTCTATTCCTGAAATTTTCAAATGGATCCTGCAACTTCCAGTGCTTCTATGACCCATTGATCCCCCCAAAAAATTATTTTTTAATGAAAAACTAAAAAAGGCTAAACGCCTAATGGCTAAAAGTGTAAACTCCATTCCTGCTCAAGGTCTGATCTATCCTTATGTCAAGATATGCTCTTGAACTCTGATATATCAATATCAAGGTCTGCTCTCAACGTTTTTATTTGATATATCTTTATGGTCAAGGTCTGCTGCCAAGGGCTGATCTAGCTTTATGTACTATATTGTTGCTCACTTCACCTACATTGTCCTGCAGTCTTGCCATAGCATTCAAGAAAACCAGTTTATTCTCTGCTGATAGGGACATGTGGATGTGGATCACAAAAACACTATTATGACCTGCTTTAAGTTCATGCTGAAATGGTTTTTAAAATTATCAATAACACAACTTATCAAATTATCAGTTATGGTACATCCACTCTCTTTTTTGGCAATAACTTATAGTTCTACTCGTGTTTCCTAAATAGTTTTGTTTCCAGATTCTATTTTTCTATTTATTATAAAAATATTTTAATATTTGTTTGTATTTGCTGTTTCCCCGCCGTATCCGGATCCTGGGTTTTAAAAAATCTAGCAAATCTGTATCCGGATCCGGATCCGAATCCATATCTGTATCCTGGTAACTTTGGAAAATAGTCCTTAGACACCCCCTAGAGGCTAGGACACACCATATGTTATATTTCTCACTTGTGTTATGTTTCCCACTCTATAGAGAGCGCACTTGGGCTAAATCGCCCCCCCACTCTTCACCATGTAAATGTAATGTAATTCAAGGAAAAATCTCAGCCATTATATTTGATTTGAAGGATCTAATCTCAGCTCGTGTTCTCTTTGGGCTAGGGATTTTGATTGCTACTCTCTATTTAAAGAGAGATTGGGCTCATTGTACTTCGGGATTGGCATTTTGGACAATAGAATAGATATTTTGAGAAAAACTTGTGCAAATTTGTGGCTGAATGTTTGTAATGGTGTTCGAAAGCTATTTCTTGAGTGCATTGGGAGATTTTGGTGTGGTTTCGGTACTATTTAAATTCTGATTTGTTTACAAGCAGGGAAGCCATTTGGAGAGGGGTGCACCACTTGAGGGAAACCTCACTTTTTCCTCTTCTCCAGATCCGGTTACACAGGGAATGAATTCTTCTTAGTATTTTTCACTCTTTCATCATATGTTTCTCGCTTTGCATGTGTTCATTTCTGTTTGTCTCTCAATCTGAATTTTATCTCTGTTTGGCTAGCAGAAGGGGGCGCACTTGGGCATCCGGCACTTCACCAAAAGCTTTTATTCGATCTCTACAGGGATAGCCTTCACCGTTTCAACATTTTCCTACAACTTCCAAGTAAGTACTGATTTTCTATCTCTCGTTATATTTTCCATTTTACCAATCAGACTGAAATAACTAAATTAAAACCCTTAAAATTTAAGAGTCTGATTTCCGGTCATCTTTCAGTTAAATGACTAAGAAGTTAGAACCCAAGTTAAAGATATTGTAAAACCTCTCAGAAGCAAATTCTATGCGTTTCCAACTCCATATGCCCAATTTTCCAGCACTGGTCTCCCTAGAGCAATTCATCCTCCTTGGGCAATTTGCTATTTTGACTGTTTGGTGACTTAGTTCTTGTTGGCTCATGTTTCGATTGTTTTATTTTACATCAAGTAGAAATACAAGGTTCTAAGACAACTTCTAACTTCATACAATTTACTGCCCTCAGTACTTGAGCTTCAAAAGAGATAATCTCCCTAGGGCAGAAATTAAGCAGAAATTAATCATTCAGGGTCACAGTTAGCATCCATTTTCACTCTAGACATTGACCGAATCATCTCACTACTGTGGCATAATAGTTTTGATATAAATTTCAGATCTGATTTATGCGTGCATTTACCCAGCGGTGTGTCTTGTGATCTAGGGTCACTTAGTCAAGATCCCTCGGTTTGCATTTGACTGTATTTCTAGTGCATAGGTGTCTTGTCTTAGTCTGTAAGCCTCATTGGTTAACAAGGGTCTCCCCCTTGTCTGCTTGGTTAGCTGGTCTAAACTGACAAAGGTTTGGTTGGTGTGACAACCGGCACTGCCTGCAGGGGTCACAACTTTGGCTGCCTGTCCCCTCTACTGTCCTGGATAGCATCTCTGAAAGAGGAATCTACGAGAATTGTGATAGCAGTACACTCAATATGAAAATTCTCTAGTGATTGAGGATAACTTTGGTTGCTTCCCTCTTTTATAGGAAGATGCTAGGAAAAAGTGAATATCATATGTTGGGTGAATTAGGGGAAAATTACGTAGTTAAACTCTTCAACTCTGTTGCCCACCTATTTCAACTAGGTGGCAACTCCATGTACATGAAGTGTACATAATTGTACATTAGAAAAATCTGAGGATTTTTTTACTTCTGCAGGGCAATTGCCCCTTTGTAAAACGAAATGTCCGCTCCCCTGCGTGGGAAAATTAATGTAATTTTATGTACTAGTATGGATCATATGATACGGATGCCACACCATGGAACTGGTTGTTAGGGAAGTCCCCTCATCGAGTGTTTTTCCCTTTCCAATTGATCTTGTTGAACAAACGAGTTTAATCGGTTTGGTTTTCACTCAAAATCCTCCAAAGTGGTGACGGGCGTTCTACCAGTCAAGTCCATGAGGTGGCTAAGGCTTTAAAATGTAATTCGTGACCATGCTAGGCATCTGTCTAGAGTCTTGCGGAGTTTCGTTATGTTTTTGAATTTTTATTGATTTTTCCAGTTAATTAATTCCACCCCTTGGTGGTTAATTAACTGAGTTTTGATGTAATAGTGTAATTACTCAAGCATGGCATTTTGTAATAGGGGCTATGAATACAAAATAAAATTGCTATGAAACCCCCTAAGCCATTGCTTCGAGTCCCATGTCATTCTGGTAAGCGGTTGAAGAGATAGACCAATTTTGATCAGGAGGGGTCTATCTCCCCTAGGGAAATTTTTAATTTTCCTAAGTCAAAAAATTCATATTATTTGATTTTGAAGGAAAAAATCAAATAATGCCATGGTAAATTTGTTTGGGGGTTGTTAACCCTAGGAAAATTTATTTCATAATTTTTCCACCCCACCATGGCCTAGATTTAATTTTTTCAAGTTATTTTTAATTTTTCCTAAGTTAAAAATGGGGAAATTTTAAAAATTAAATTGGAAAATTAAATCTAAGGTGAATTTAAATATTTATCCTAAGTCTAAGGGTTAAATATCATTTTTGGAGGAAAATGGCAAAGTCCAAGCTATAATTGGAGGGGACGTCCAAGTCAAAGCCAAGTTAGTGGTCAAAACCCTTACTAAAGGGGCCAAGATCAAAACGTGGTTAAAAGGCCACCAATTAAAGGGGGCGTCACACTAATTTAGTGGGCATCATGGATAAGGTAGGGCGCTAGCCACTTTAGTAGAGGGCGCTAATGTAAAAAGGGCCGCTCTAAATATAGAGGAGGACGTCACAAAGGAAGGGCGCCACCAATTTTAGGGGACGCCACCAAATAAGGAGGAGACGTCCACATTTAGAGGGTGCTAATGCAATTGTAGAGGGCGCTACCACTTTTAATGGGCACTACAATGAAATGGAGGAGCGCTACATCTATTTAGAGGGCGCCATCTTTGGAGGTAGGGCGCCATATTTAAAAGTCAAAGCTAAACTTGGAGGAGGGCGCCTCCTTGGGCCCACGTTTTTTGCCAAAGCTCATCCAAGCCATTGATTTAGAGGAAGATCTTGGTCAAATACCTAGATCTGAGGGTGGAAATGCTCAAGACATGGATCAAGCTTCTAAGCCATTGATCAAGATTTAATCTAAGGGTTGAGATTGATTGAGAGAAATAAAAGCCAAAAAACCTAGATCTAGTGGTGGAGATTTAACCTAGATCTAGGTCTAATCTCAGCCATTGATCTTCAAGGGGTTGGGGGTATTCCTCAACTATAAAATGAGGGCCTCACTCCCTCATTTCTCATGCTCTCTCACGCTATTGTTATGCTGCCGGATTATTTCTCCACTAC
>LPNX010180793.1:130070-293063 GCA_001517045.1 Pseudotsuga menziesii | reverse complement strand
GGGGGGGGGGGGGGGGGGGGGGGGGGGGCGTCTGGGAGCCCCCCTTCATCGGAGCGCGCTGCAGAGCAGGGGACGCGCCCCCTTATGCGTTTCCGAGAGTTTCCTAATTTTGGGGACGTTGGGAAACGTTTCCCTAGAAGCCCCCGAGCCCTCGAGGCACAAGGAGTGAGGGGGGGTGCGTCCCTGACCCTGGGGGGCGAGTCCCCGTGTAACACTGCTCATAATGTCACATGATCACCTTCAACTCAGCTCCAAAATTTGGCATAATCATCTTCTATCTTAACCTCATCCAAAGAACCTGCAAGAAAACATCCCTTCCTTCCTCTTCACAAGGTGCGGCTTCTCTTCCTTAGAGAACCATAGAACCCCTAAGAAAAACCTTTAAGAGAATATCTTCAAAACCCATAAAACATCTTCAAATCCATCATCAAACCTTAGAAGACGTTCCTCTTCCATAAGTGTGCACCTTTTTTTCGAGCTCCATAATTAGATGATAAGATGAGATAAGATGAATTTACTAATGTCCAACGAATGACCACAAAGGTACGTCAATGGGACTAGTCACTAGATGATACATCCAATATGAGTACAATGTGAGAGTGCTAACGCAGCTCCTAAAAAGTGCTAAAGCTAAATCTAAAATAAAAGAAAGATATTAGTAGTACGGTCTGATAAACATGTATAAAACCGTATCAAAGATAGATGATGCAAGATACAAAGTAAGTTTGTCCCTATGTTGCAGGAAACGCCTTCCAAACCCCCATACCAGTACCCAAAACCCCACGAAACGCCGAAACGGGTATGAAACCTGTCCAAAACGCTGTCGGGCGTACCATACGACGTTTCATAATTGACAACCAGTGGCGTTTTTGGGTTGTACAACCCGCGTTTCCCATTTGTTTTTTTGCTTGTGTGGGCCCGTACACACAAGAAAGAGGGCCATGGGTCCCTACTTTTGGCTTGAAACATGCTTTCATTTTTATTTTTTACTAAAGCAATCAATTTTAATAATTTTTTTTTTTTCAAAATAGAAACATCTAGATGAAACTAGTAAAAGTTAACACATGCTAATTTCCTATAAGGCATTCGATTCACTCATTCTTCACATAGTCTTTTGCAAGGGGCACTGCTTTTGGCTTGAAACATGCTTTCATTTTTATTTTTTACTAATAATAAATTTTTTTTTTCAAAATAGAAACATCTAGATGAAACTAGTAAAAGTAACACATGCTAATTTCCTATAAGAAGGCATTCAATTCACTCATTCTTCACATAGTCTTTTGCAAGAGGCACTTCCTACAACAGTAGCAAGAAGTTTAGTTGTGGTTTGGAGCCTTCCAATCAAGCTTTGGTCGATTTCCATCTAGAAGATAGTTGTGGGAAGCAAAAAGGAGGACGTCGTGGCCATTCCATTATTTGGTGAGCATTCTTGTTGGATTTTCAGAGATTTTTTTTCACCGTTTTATATTTTTTGCATCATTCATGCATTTTGTAAGCGTGGCCAAATTTTTTTACTGTTTTTGGCATTTGCAAGAAGCAACATCTATGGTTTCTCAAACTGGCATTTCCTTTGCTCCTACAGCTCCTCAACCAACAAGGCAGCAAGAATACTATCCTCTTTGGAGGCATGTTACCAAGATCAAGTAAATGGGTGGTGGTGGGGGTTCATCGAAATGGAGGTGCAATTTATGTAAGAATGAAAAGACCTTCAAGGGATCTTACACAAGAGTCGAGGAACATATTTTGCATGGAGTAAGAAGCTTATGCATTTACCAAAAATCCAAAGGTGAGGGATTCATTGAAGAGAGAGCATGATGATGCTCAAAGGTTGAAGGAACAAAGAGCAAATATTGGGATGGGTGGCACTAGCAAGCTACCACCAACAACCTTGGTTACTAGCTATGAGCCAAGGATTGTTCATGAAGCTAGGAAGATGAGGGAATTCCAACTAAAAGAAGAGATATCCAAGCTTCCAGGTGCAGGTCAAGATACCAGATTGTTGAAAATGCTCAACAATCAGTGGAGAGAAGAAGTTGAGGCAAGAGTGGCAAGGGCCATATATGCTTGTGTCATCCCATTTAATATGGTTCAGTCCCCCCATTAGCAGGATTTGGTGAGGGAAATCAACATAGCGCCTCAAGGTTTCAAGGGGCAAAACTATGAAAAACTCGAAACAATTTTGCTCAAGAAAGAAAGGCTATTGCTTGAGGATGTTCTAAAACCAATTCCTAACTCAAGAAGCAACACAGGGGTTTCCATTATCTCAAATGGATAGACTGATACAAGGCGGATACCATTGATCAATATCATTGCATCGTCACCACAAGGAGCAATGTTCTTAAAAGCATGAGATTGTTCAGGCGAGGTAAAAGATAGTAATTTCATTGCTGAGATTTTAATTTCTGCTATTGAACAAGTAGGGCCAGCAAACATGGTGCAAGTTATCACAAATAATGCACCTGTTTGCAAAGTTGTGGGCTTGATTGTTGAGAGTAAATACCATCATATCTTTTGGACTCCTTGCATTGTCCATAATCTAAATTTGATTTTAGAGGAGATTGAGGAAAAAACTCTATGGACTAAGGAGGTCACATGGCAAGCTAGGGAGATCATAAAATTCATCACCAACCACCTGTTGCCTTACACGCACTTGGGGGCAATTATTGCAACAAAAATCTTCAAGCTGCTATGTGCATCTTTGGGGGCAAGTCTCGAGTCATGTATTGTCACCTGATCTTGACTCCTTCGTTTAGGCCACTCCTAGCGGAGCCAAGAGGGGTAGTCCCCAAAAAAAGAGTTTCTAAGGCTCTTGGTTTTTAGTTCAGTAAATGATGGACAAGATTTGTTTGTTAGGAGCTTTTATTGATGACAAAGTTAGAACTCAATAAGATATAACAATATTTAAAATATTTACTTCAACAACATAACATTTAACAATGACATTCACAATACGAAAGATACTGAAAGATATAATAATGATGCAGAATGACTAGTGCCAATGGGGTTACACATGATTGAGTGCTGCTGAAGGAGTCGAAAAGTTTTGTTGTGTATCTTGGTTCGTTTTGAATTAGAGGTGAATTAGACGAGGGAGTTAAAAGGGAAAGGGAACTTCAGATAAACCTGACAGTACGAGTGTGCCCGGATTTTGATAAGAGTGGCTCTGCACAGGAAAATGTGGGCCAGATGGAGTCGTGGGGGGTGTTCAACACTACACCAACAAGGATGTAGCCTAACGGAACCCGACTGTCGCTTTCTAGCTGTTCCGGCCTTCCGTAAAGAATTTGCCCAGTATTTCTCAGGCTCGTTATGTTGGATTTCCGTAATGTTTTGGGGAAGTTACTTTTATTAAGATGAGTTTGATTAATTAAGTGTGAGGGATTAATGAATGCACA
This sequence comes from Pseudotsuga menziesii, assembly GCA_001517045.1. NCBI lineage: Eukaryota > Viridiplantae > Streptophyta > Pinopsida > Pinales > Pinaceae > Pseudotsuga > Pseudotsuga menziesii. The sequence continues at coordinate 289,668 of LPNX010180793.1, read as the reverse complement.
ATACCGCTTTTGATATCCCCAAGTCTCAGACTAAGGTGCGAGGGGTAGAGCATATTGTTGAAATATTAACGAGTAAAGAAGCAAAAGAGTAATTTTGCATAAAAGTGGAATTAGGGTTTTGGTAACCTAATTTCTCTGTGACTTATAAAAGGTGAGAGTTCATCTTCACAGGAGTATGGAGCCGAGCTACATGTATTAAGGAAAGGGAACATTCTGCTAGAACAACTGGGAGTGAATTCCTAAGGAAGTAGAGAGGACAAATCTTCAAACATTGAAGAGTCCTTTCTCCTATACAGCAGCAATAGCAACATGAGCAGCTGGAGGAGGACGTGAGCAGCAACACGTCACACATGTGGGACATGAGGGAGCTGCTGCACATCTGCTGAGGGGACAGAGAGGACCCAGAGTCTTGTGGGTTTTCTTCAGTGACTGAGGAAATACTTTCTCTAATCAGTCACAGTCAAACCAATAGTAGATTGGCTGAGTTGTGCCTCAGAGGAGTGAGGACGCAACAGTACAGTTGGGGCACGTTTTTCTATGTTGGACGATGTTTTTCCACCTTCAGATCCGAGCAGCGCAGAGCATATAGTTGAGAGAGCTTTCTTCAGAGAGTTAGATAGAGAGTAAAGTGTTTAGTGACTAATAGAGCAGAGTTGAGAAATCCAATGTGAGGGTGTGCTATTGGGGGCGCATTTTCCAAGGGCAGCAGCTGCAACTACTACAGATCTAGGACTTTGGCCCTTTAGGCTCATCCACTTGGATCTAAACTCATTATGTACCTCTTCGATATTTATTTGTTTTCTCTGGGCTAGAGGAAGTAGAAAGCCCCACAGTTTGTTGGTTTTCCCCATTGGGGTTTCTAGGGTAAATTTTTGTGTCTTATGTGATTGCCTAATTGAGTAAGGATCTTCATGTGCTACAAGTTCTAAATAGATTTGATGTATAGTTCATATTGGTTTAGTGAATATTGTTGCCAAATTGTTTATCCTGACTTCTCAGAGCGAGTGGAGATCAGAGCCTCGTTAGGGGCCAGAGGAGGAAAATCACACCCTGATCTGCGAGTAGCTTCCAGATCTGTGTGAGGGATTTGTGGAAGTTTCAGATCTGATTCTGTAAAGGTCAGATCTATCAGGTTTGGAGTGTTGGAGTCTAGATCTGAGACAGATCTAGCCAGTTTAGTTGGATAGAGACCAAATCTACAGTGCAGGTGTCAGATCTGAGTTGGTGGAGGTCAGATCTATCAGATCTGATTGCTGGAAAATAGATCTGAGACAGATCTAGTATGTTTCTGCAGGATAGAGACGAGATCTATCCAGCTCTATAGTGCAGGTGTCAGATCTGAGTGAATAAAGGTCAGATCTCAAAAAAGGAGTTCTAGTAATGCCTCATGGCTACTGAGATGAGCAACGATAACACATAGTGTCTTCTCATTACTTGCCATTCATGCACTTCTGCAGATATAGATGAGAAATCTACAGGGAAAATTGACAGCGAATTGTCATATATGTCCAATCAATCAACAAGTGCGTCTACTACTGGCACACGGTACATTGACAGTGGGGCCTCCAGTCACATGACTGGCATTAGACAGTACTTTACAGATCTCACTGAAACTGGGTTGGATCTAGAAGTAGTACTGGGAGACAACTCCTCAGTCAAGGCTATTGGTCAAGGAATTGTTTCTTTTGAAAGGGATCATGGAAAATCCTTGAGGCTATGGGATGTCCTGTATGTTCCAAGATTGAAGAAAAACTTGGTTTTAGTTTCTACTATAGAGGATAAGGGATTTTGGGTGATGTTTTGAGATGGTCATGTGCTCATACATCCTAAGGGATCCAACATAACTTCATCAGTGAATATTGGTGTTCAAAGTGGGAAACTTTAGAAGCTCAATTTTCAGCTTCATCATGCTCTAGCCCATGTCAGTAGCAGTGAACTGTGGCATAAAAGGATGGCTCACCTACATCATCCCACTTTGAGGATTTTGAGGGAGATTTTGACAGGTGTTCCTGAGTTTAACACAGAGCACAGTGAAGTGTGCAAAAGGGTGTGCTCTTGGTAAGTATGTAAAGACTACTTTTCCCAGTAGTGAGAGCAGGTCAGCAGGAGCTCTTGATCTGATACATTCAAACTTTGTGGTCCGATGTCTACTGCATCTTTGAAAGGTTATGAGTACTAAATAACCTTCATTGATGATTTCTCTAGGAAAACCTAGATCTATTTTTTGAAAACCAAGGAATCAAAATAAGTCTTACAAAAGTTCAAAGAATTCAAAGCTCTGGTAGAAAACCAAACAGGGAGAAGGATCAAAGTTTTACGCTCTGACAATGGGGGAGAATATACCTCCAAAGACTTTGATTCCTTTTGCATTCTAAAAGGAATCAAGAGACAATTGGTTGTGCCCTACACACCTCAATAGAATGGGGTGGGTGAGAGAAAAAATAGAGGAATAGTTGGTGCAGCAAGATCTATGTTGCATGATCAAGGTTTGCCTTTTTTTCAATGGGTAGAGGCGCGTAACACAACTGTATATATTCAAAGCAGGATTCCTCATAATGTTTTGGGAAGTAAGACTCCTGAGGAGGCTTACTCAAGAAAGAAGCCTGAAGTAGGGCACTTCAGGATTTTTTGGTGTCTTACCTACTCTCATGTTCCATCGAAAAAAAGGATTGAATTGGAAGTTGGAGCCCACAACTGAGAAGGGTATCTTTGTTGGGTATAACGAGATCTCTAAAGCCTACCGCATATATATTCCTGCAAGAAAACAGACTGTTGTGAGGCGAGATATGAAATTTGAGGAAGACAAGGTATTCAGGAAATCTCATGAGTTGGACAAAGGGGAGAAGCAAGCTTCCTCTTCTCAGGTAAATACGAGTCAAGGCACTGCTACTCAGGTTTCAGGAGTGACAGGTTCTCAGGTGACTAGTTCCTAAGGTTCAGGTGCTGGCTCAAGGGAAGAGCCACAGGGAGGTGGCACAACAGGTTCAGGTTCTCGGATTTCAGGTTCTCAGATTACAGGTTCTTAAACAACCAGAGCTACTACTTCTGAAACATGGTCTCAAGCTGTGAGTTGGGATGAGGATGAGCCCTTCTCTCCTTCAGAAGTTACATCAAGAAAGAGGAAGCCTAAGTGGCTTCAAGAAATCCTGAAGGGAGCTCAGTCGATGGGAACTCCCACAAAGGATGCTAGAGAGAGTAAAGTGCCTGAGCGATTTTGTAGCTATGTAGCTGTGGTGAGTAGTATCAGTGAGTCCAAGCCATCATCATATGAGCAGGCAGCAGGCGAGCAAGTCTGGAGAGATGCCATGGTGGAAGAGTATGCTTCCATCATGAAGAATGATGTTTGGGAAATTGTGTCGAGACCTGAAGGGAAGTCTGTATTAGAATTACTGTGCCATTTAGATCTTCAAGAAATTAGTTCTGAATTATGATTGTAGTTAAAGGAGAATGAAGATACACATTGAACAAAACAAACCACACAGGAAACTGATAAGTGTAGCTCAAGTAATTATAGTATCGGAGCAATTCGAATCTACCAACTAGATCTGACTGTACCTAACTGAATAGCTAACTCATGGTGTCTCAATCAATATCAGAGTTCAACAGATCAACTCCCAGATGTCCAACCAACTCATACAATCAGTAATAACTAGTTAACTTAGTGCAACTGAGGTGGTAGATGGGCAAAGGCTCCTACTCCACATGCCGCCATGCATAACTAGCGCTAGCTAACTGATTTTGATCTAACTGAAAAGTAACTAGAAGCCAACTAAGCTCAACTAGTTCCAACCCCAACTAATTGATGGAGGTTGGTGCCGAGATTCCCAGTGACTCCTAAAATGTAGGGATTGGTCTAGGAGGCACCCAAACCGATTCATGCACATGCAGTAAGTGGCAGTTAACCTCTAGTAGTGTTCCCCACAATCTAGTAATTGGTAGATGTGGTCCCATTAAGCCAAGTGGACCCAATTAATTAATTAAGGTTCCTAAGTTAGGCTAAATAATCTAATAGACAGTATGGTCAAGGGAGGATTAATAATCCTAACACCCCCCATTGAATCCTAACTTGGACAACTGTGGGCCCTGGTAACAAGACCATAGGTCACCCAAATACAATCTAAAAGATAGTAAAAAAATGTTGCTTAATACAACCAAGGAAACAGGGGAAAACCTCTTGGGAAACCCCCCCCCTCAAAATAAGCAGGAATACAAATTTTGAATAAAACTTGTGAAAATTTTTGTTGCCATTTGCAGCAGCCAATGCAGTATCTTGGTTCTTCTGTGCAAGTGAACCTTTGAATCCAAACAAAATGCTTATATCTGGAGGAATCTTCCTCTTTGGAAGAAGAATAATGTACTCAATTGAATCAGAAATATAAACAGCTGCACGGTGAAAACTGGACCCATGTAGAGCAGCTGAAATCAACTGAAGAGAGAGCAAAAGTTATTGAGATTTCGAACCATGTGAGGAACACCCAAGAATTTGATATATGTCAGCCTTGAACAACAAACCATGAGTGGTAAAATCAGCCCCAAGTGTTAGGAGCAAGTGTTTAGGCAGATGCAGAATGTCTTCCTCTTTACTAGTTCTGTGACGGGATGAGCATGTGACCAAAGGTAGAAAAGCCTTGGGACTGTGGAGAGCGAATGCTTGAGCTCCATAATCTGATATTGCTACAGAAATAACAAATAATTCACAAAATCTAATATCAACAAACACATAAGAGAGAACTAACATTGAATCCTCAACAACAAAATTTAAGGAGACTTGCGGTGCTTGAATTGTCACACCAAAATAGATGAAACAAGTTATAAGCAATATTGAAAGCTCTTGAATCTTAAAACCTGAACCACATATTATAAGATAAAAAAATAAATCAGATCCAAAAAGGTTCATATCAGATCCAAAGCTGTGCTCCACCGAGATGGTAGATGCGGAATTTTCTCCTTCTTCAAAATTCTGATTTTTGGTGCATACAATCCTGTAGGGATTTATTGGAAGCTCTAGATTAATGAGGGTGAATGGATCACTCCTATAATATGATATTATTTCCATAATATCCATGGTATTACTTATTTGCACACCAGCAACATTATTCGATATCGAGAAATCAAATTCCTCTACCTTTTCTGAAACAGTCACTGGTAAACTACACACAAAATTTAAAGAATCACTGGAGAATTTTTGCAAAGAATAGAAGGAGTGTTTTTCTTCAGATACAGAGATATGAATGTCTTTTTTGGATCAACCATGTGAGGAAATGAGATATCAGAGATCTCATACCCTTATGCAGCAGCAGGAGGAGTCACTCCAAGGAGACTTTCTTCAATTCGAATTGACTGTAGGGAAAATTCTGCTTCTTCTCCATCTTCAACAATTTGCTTTTTTGTAGGAGAGGGCATGAACTCGTCATGCTGAATTTTATTTGAACCTCTCTCAACATCTGGGATTTTAGAGTCATCTCCCATATGACTGCTAGGTCCTCTTGATAGAGGGAAAGTGATGGAGGATTTCCTGGAGGCAACCATGTGGTTGGATGCTCTAGAATCTATCAAATAAGCCATCGACGGAGAGTGGCTTGCATGCAAGCATACCTCATCTTCTTCAGTTTGCTCTTCATCATCAGACATCTCTGCACCTTGTGGGAGGGCAATATTGTTCTGTACACATAGAGCTTTCATCTAGTCGAGGGTCTTCTTCATGCACGAGTCTTCTGGATGAAACCCCCTCATACAATAGGGACACTTTTTCTTTTCGAACTTCTTCTTTTTCTTAGAGCCAGAGGCTCCTTCGAAAGTCTGTTGATTCTCTTTACGCTTCGAATCAGTTGCTTTGGGCTCCTTCTTCTTTGACTTCCCTTTGGCCTGCACTTTGCTAGAGTCAGTAACTCGGAGAGCCTGATCTTTGGAGGTCTTGATGAGTCCCATTCGAATCAACTTTTCTTACTCCTTGATTAAGGACTCAGAAAAGGAATCAAGTGAAGGAATTTTCCAACCGGGGAAGCTTTCCCGCTTGGAATGAAATATAGAAACAAATACAGAATACTCAAAGCCGAGTTTGTTGAGTATGGAGAGGACATTTTGCTCATCCTTCCTTTCTATTCCACACTGTCTGCATTAAAGTGCAAGAGACTTGAATTTAGTAAAGAATTGCTCAATAGTCTCGAAATTGCTGAGATGTAAGGCTACCAGCTCATTCTCCAAGAGGTATCCCTGAAGCTCATCTTGTTTGCCAAACAAGTCTTCAAGCTTCTCCCAGGCTTCTCTGGGTGTCCTCAAACCTTCAAGGTGGAAGAGGAGATCTCTGGATATATGAGTGCATAGATAACCGAAAGCTTCATCACACCGGTTCAGAAGCTTGTTCTTTTCAACTAGTTGATGGGGCTTGGCCTCCCTTCCAAGTATTATCCTGAGGTATCCATGCTTGTGCAAGGCCAACTGCATATCAATCCTCCAATCAAGATAATTGGAAGTTGTAAGGATCCGTGGTGTAGGAGATTGAGAATCCATAATTCTTCGGCTGAAAGATTACAAAACTTCACACAAGCTACGTAGCACTTGTAGATTTTCACTGTAAAAAACTAAAACATTTGAACTGTGTTAATATCATGATTTTCCTCTCGACATGAACATTTTTTCAGGGTCCGTCACGCCCTCTCCGCCACTCTGAATAAATTCAGAGGAAGCAAATCATCATAGGGGACTTCTGTGGAAACCCAACTGCTTCTAATGTTCAATGGAGAGAAACAAACATGAAGCCTGCTTGAGATGGCTCTGATACCATATTAGAATTGTTGTGCCATTTAGATCTTCAAGCAATTAGTTCTGAATTATGATTGCAATAAAAGGAGAATGAAGATACACACTGAACAAAACAATTTACACAGGAAACGGATGAGTGTAGCTCAGGTAATTACAGCATCATTGTCATTAATTAAATCCGGTGTTACAATAGTTTACATAAAGGAAGAATTCAAATGCATTAGGGAGCAATTTGAATCTACCAACTGGATCTGACTGTACCTAACTGTCTAGCTAACTCATGGTGTCTCAATCAATATCGGAGTCCAACAGATGAACTTCCAGATGTCCAATCAACTCATACAATTAGTAATAACTAGTTAACTCAGTGCAACTGAGGTGGTAGGTGGGCAAAGGTGCCTACTCCACATGCAGCCATGCATTAGCCATACATAACTAGCGCTAGCTAACTAATTGTGATCTAACTAAAAGTAACTGGAAGCTAACTAAGCTCAACTAGTTCCAACTCCAACTATTTGATGGAGGTTGGTGTCGGGACTCCCAGTGGCTCCTAAAATTTAGGGATTGGTCTAGGAGGCACCCAAACTAATGCATGCACATTCAATAAGTGGCAGTTAATCTCTAGCAGTGTTCCCCACACTCTAGTAACTGGTACATGTGACCCCATTAGGCCAAGTGGACCCAATGGTACTAGTGGACCCAATTAATTAATTAAAGTTCCTAAGTTATGCTAAATAATCTAATAGACAGTATGGTTAAGGGAGGATTAATAATCCTAACAGTCTGTAATTACTTCCAAATGGCTATCTAAATCAAATATGTTGTAGATGGCAACATTGAGAAGTATAAAGCTAGATTTGTAGCAAGAGGATTCTCTCAAGTTGAGGGGATTGATTATGATGAGACCTTCGCACCTGTTGCTAGATACACTTCAATCAGAGCCATTATCTCCATTGCTACAAAACTGGGATGGAAGATCCATCAGATGAATGTGAAGACTGCTTTTCTAAATTGAGTTATAGAAGAGGAAGTCTACCTTGAGTAGCCGATGGGTTTTGAAGAACATGGGAGAGATTCTCATGTGTGCAGACTAAAGAAAGCCTTGTATGGTCTGAAGCAAGCTCCAAGAGCTTGGTATTCAAGAACAGATGCCTACTTAAAGCAAATGGGGTTTCAAAAGAGTGAGGCAGATCCCAACCTCTACTTCATAGTAGTTAAAGGGGATACTCTCATCCTTTTCTTGTATGTTGATGGCCTGTTTATTACAGGAGCTGAGAAACTACAAGAAAGACCTTGCTTCAGAGTTTGAAATGAAAGACATCAAATCAATGCACTATTTCTTGGGCATGGAGGTTTGGCAAGAGGATGGGCATACTTTTCTAGGGAAAGGAAAATATGACGTTGACATTTTGAAAAGATTTCATATGGAGGACTGTAGACCTATGACCACCAACTGGAAGAAGTTGATGACTTCTGAGGGAGAGTTGGTTGATCCAACCAAGTATCGTCGGTTGATAGGATCTCTGATGTATTTGGTTAACACCATACCTGATATGAGTTATGCAGTCAATACCTTGAGTCAGTATATGGTGGAACCCAAGAGTGCACACTGGGTGGCTGCAAAGCATGTGCTCAGGTACCTTAAAGGTAAGATCGACTATGGTTTGAACTATGAGAAGAGGGATGGAATAGAGTTGATTGGCCATACAAGTTATGATTGGGCAGGAAGTGTCGTGGACAGGAAAAGCACTTCAGGATGTTGTTTCAGATTGGGTTCAGCAGTTGTGTCATGGTTTAGCAGGAAACAAAAGCCAGTAGCTTTGAGCTCAGCTGAGGTAGAATACATGGCAGCCGGTCTAGCTAGCTGCGAGGTTATTTGGCTTCGCAACATGTTAGTGAGTTTATTTGACTCTTAGTTGGAGCCAACTATGGTATACTATGATAATCAGAGTTGCATGAAACTCACGAAGAATCCAATATTTCATGATAGATCCAAACATATTGAGATTAGATATCATTTCATTCAGGATCATGTTCAAAAGGGTGCTGTTAAGCTTCAATATTTGTCCACAGATGAACAGGTTGCAGACATTCTTACGAAGTCTTTAGGGAAAGGTAAGTTTAAATATTTCAGGGAGAAAATGGGAGTTGTTCAGAATACCTTCGTTGTTAAGAGGGAGTGTTGAAATATTAACAAGGAAAGATGCAAAAGAGTAATTTTGCATTAAAGTGAAATTAGGGTTTTGGAACCCTAATTAGGGTTTTGGTAAGCTAATTTCTCAGTGACTTATAAAAGGAAGTCTAGGTGTTTAGTTTACCATGCCCCTTGAGTAGAGAGGGAGAGAGTTCATTTTCACAGGATTATGGAGTAGAGCTACACGTATCAAGGAAAGGGCACATACGGCTGTAACAGTTGGGAGTGCATTCCTGAGGAAGTAGAGAGGACAAATCTTCAAACATTGAAGAGTTCTTTCTCCTATATAGCATCAGAAGAATTTTACTGAGCAGATTCAGAGTCTGAAGAGAAGCAACAGCGTGAGCAGCTAGAGGAGGATGTGAGCAACAACACGTCACACGTGTGGGACGTGAGGGAGCTGTTGCACATCTGCTGAGGGGGCAGAGAGGACCTAGAGTCTTGTGGGTTTTCTTCAGTGATTGAGGAAAGACTTTGTGTGATCAGTCAGAGTCAGACTGATAGAAGTTTGGCTGAGTTGTGCCTCAGAGGAGTGAGGACGCAGCAATAGAGCTGGGGCACATTTTTCTATGCTGGAGGACGTTTTTCCACCTTCAGATCCAAGCAGAGCAAAGCAGATAGCTGATAGAGCTTTCTTCAGAGAGTTAGATAGAGAGTACATTTTTCAGAGACAGATAGAGTAGAGTTCAAAAATCTAGCGTGAGGGTGTGTTGTTGGGGGTGCATTTTCCAAGGGCAACAACTGTAACTGCTGCAGATCTAGGCCTTTGGCCCTTCAGGTTCATCCACTTGGATCTAAACTCATTATGTATCTCTTCTATATTTATTTGTTTGCTCTGGGCTCAAGAAAGTAGAAAGCCCTACAGTTTGTTGGTTTTCCCCATTGGGGTTCCCAGGGTAAATTTCCGTGTCTTATGTGATTGCCTGATTGAGTAAGGATCTTCATGTGCTACAAGTTCTAAATAGATTTGAAATATAGTTCATATTGGTTTAGTGAATATTGTTGCCAGATTGTTTATCCTGACTTCTCAGAGCGAGTGGAGACCTCTAAGAAAAACTAATACATACACGGTAGAGGCAAACATTTGTTCCAATTAATGAAAACAAATAAAAAGGTATAGCTCTTCAAGGACGGATTGTGTGCTTGTGTTGCAAGATAGTCAAAGGAATGTAATTCCAAACATAAAGTAAACAAGACAAAGATGAGTTATCTAATTACTACAACCAAGAATTTCTTTCAGGCCTGAAGGCTGTGCTCGAAAGAATTAGGATGGGTTAATATTCTGTTTCTGCAAAAATGAAAAGACTTGAAGAAAAAATAAAAAGACTGATCTATCTTTATTCAATAAAAAAAGGAACTATCCTAAACTTGTAGTTAAAAAACAAAATGTACAAACCAAACAAGGACAGATATAGGCTTCTCCCCAATGGGGGAAGGGGAGTTGTGGAAGTCGTAATCCCACTTGGTTTTTATTTATGATTACTTACAATGCTTAAAAGAAAAAGAAATGCCTTTTGACCTTTGAAAATGGGTCAAAAAGGTTTACAAACTTGCTTAGGGAAGAAAAGCAATGGAGGGGGGATGGTAGATGGATCGTGGGTGCTCTGGATGACCAAAAGATTGATTTTTTGGCAGCACCTCCCTCTTTTTTCCTCTGACTTGCTAAAAAGCAACATGCTAATTGGGAAAAGTTAGTGGGTTAATCTTTTAAGAATACATAAAAAATACACTACTTGAGTACTTGTAAAAATTGGAAAAAATTGGGACTTTAAAAAAAAAGAGGAATGGTAAAAAAATTGCTTGAAGAAAAAAGGATTTCAAGCTCCAACTTGGATGTAATGATGAATGAAGAGTTCTTGTGGGACAAGAAGCATTAGATCTCAAAAAGGAGGAAGTGAAGAGAAAGAGGAAGCAACCGAGCTCCAAGTTGTCCTTCACTTGTGGTGATCTGCAAAGCTAGAAAACTTCAAACAAAAAAGGATAAAATCCAATGTGATAACTTAAATAAGATGAAACGAGCACTAGTATTACCAACTACAACATCCAACTTTCTAGTGTTAGTTAATTAAACACAAGCAAGCAACTTGAAAACCTCAAATGCCTACTCCATGGACTAAAGATAGCCTTCTTAAGCTAGAAATGATGCCAAAGTTTGCATATGAAGAAGTAAAACTAAGCTAATATCACTTCATGAAGCACACGCATTCACCATGAAAAGGATCTTGCACACGATGGACCTCCAAAGTCTTCACTTTTATTCATAAGATAAACAATTGCAGAGCATTACAAGAGCAGAGGTTCCTTGCTTTCGTTTTAAATGAGGAAGAAGGCCTCGCTTAAATAGAAATTACAAACCCTTGGGGGATGCACCAAATAGCTGGCAGAGAAGGGGTGTCAACTTGAGAGAGCATGAGTTAACATGAGTTATTTGTGGGATTGATTGAAGTTAAACACCGTGAGAAGGCGCCACATCTCCATAAGGAGATGCGACCTCACCTACATCCCGACCAACCCATGCATGAATTGACACATGCATAAACTGTCAACCAAGGAAAGAGTGCGCAATCCATGATGAGGATCACTTCACCACCTCTCCAAATTGTATCCAAACCACGCTTTAGACTATAGATGATCCCACCTTTAATTAAAGAAGATCTTGCCACTTATGCAACACGTGAGACAAGTGAGTGAAGTCGCACTCCCTTCTTGAGATGTGTTCGCTACATTCCAAATCTTATAAAGAGATGACACTTTTAGCCTTAGTATAACTCGCCCTTCACATAGAAAGAGATCACCACCCTTTCCATGTCATTCCAAAAAGCCTTTGTTGACTTTATGAATCTTGACTTTGGTGCACTTTGTCACATCGTTAGAGAAATAATGCCATACAGGATATTTTAGTCACTCGAAGCATGGGAAAAGTGGGTCTCGGGGTAAAGATGATGCTCTAAATGTGAAAACGAGCATCCCCGTGCCAAAATTGGACTTCGGATCACACTTCTATTTCATTTTGAAATTTCCCAAGTAAACCATTAAAAAATGGCTTGATTTTGAAGGAAAATTTAATTTTTTTCAGTACTTACAAAAAAACTAAGGGGGACCTAGTACATGTTCATAATGACTCACCATGTCTAGCATGCTTATATACATTGACACATGGACTTTAATAGCCTCCCATGGTTTAACCACCAAGACGAAAATTCCAGCTTTGTAGGAGTGATGAAAAACTCGAAAATTATACATTGCTTATTTAGCATTGCATAATTGACAAGGGAAAAAACACCTTGGAATGATTGGATTGACATCTAAGTCTTAGGAAGCCAAGTCCTTTACAAAAGGTTTTCCATGCTAATACATTTATTACAAAAATCCCCGCAAGATATGAACATGCATTTATTAAAAGAGAGGCCCAAAAATGGCCCTGATGAACTGTGGAACCTTCTGACATTGACAATGAACAACTGGCTTGTTCATGACTTTGGCGGCTCACTAGAAATCCACTAAGTGCAAAATTAGAGGATAACACCACCACCAATCTCAAGCAATATATTGAGAATACTCCAAATTGGAGTAACTTAAAGTTGCTAAGACAAGATATGCCTCAAACTTGATCATGCTGTGCCACCTTGTTGAGGTCAAACCTGCATTAATGAGTATGGTGGTGGGTGTTGCTTGGGCTGAGTGGAGACAGGTAGATTTAGAGAAGTGAAGCATTGTGCGGAGGGTGTTGATTGATGAAGGATTGGTGGAGCAAGATAGATTTCTTGCTCAAGTTCACAACAACTGCATTTGAGCTTCTTCAAGATGCAGACACAAACATACCTTTCTTGGGAGAGGTTTATGATGGCATGGCTATCATGGTTGAGAAAACCATGGAAACTATTACACAGGACGCCCCCACTCTTCTTTTTGTTGATCTTGATTTTGCTGAGCATGTGAGATCCATAATGATTACGAGGTGGAATGGCTTTAGCACTCCATTGCACACTTTGGTGCGTGCTTGCTCTAAATCCAAGATTTTATGAAGATTTGATTGCTGAAAGCAATGGGAAGAGGAGGGCCCTGCATAAAGACGAGTAAGGTGGCCAATGCTGTGGAAAAAGCCTTCCAGAGGTTGTTTCCAGTTTCTCAACAAACAAATGTGGGGGGAATTTGCTTGTTTTGCTGCTGGATTAGAAGATTTTTCAAATTTATCCTCTTTGGATGAGAGGAGAACTAAGTTACCGGATTCGGCGCTCAGCCTAACTGCACCCAAATCGGATTCTCAGATTCTTCATCGGATTCTTCCACCTCATTTTGACACATCTAAAGTTGTTTATATCATAGTGGAAAAAATCGTCGATTTTTCGGCGATGTCCCTCCTTGTGTCTCGTAGGGGTGTAGTTTATAATAAATAGTAATAACATTTATGTTAATAAAGCTCATTATAACAAATTGCAACATAGTGGGCTTTTCTTCAAATATAATTGCAACCTTTAAAGTTCCACTGGAACGTGTGAAATAGGACACACCCTTGTAGCTCTACATGTCAGATGTCCACTGTGCCGAACACTTGGACACTCGTTGTCCATGTGTCAGACAGTCCTAGGACATATGCCCCATGTGCATCCATCACTCGAATAGCATGTGATCTAATGTGTTCGACACCTGGGACACCAAAAAATGTTTAAACTTTTCTAAAACTGTGCAAAGGTGCTTTGATGCATCAATAAATGCATCCTGATGTGTTTGATGTAGTTCTATTTTCTTAATGTTCAATTTTTTTGCACACACTGCACACATTTCTCTAAATTCATCGTTCTTATGTAACATAGTTGAAAGAAAACCAGACATTATGTTCTTATCCAGATATCATCTAAAGGAAAGAAATTACTTCAGACAAACAAGGGTCCAAGATTGATATGTAAGAATGCTTAGCAAATCAGGAGTGAGGAAGACACAAATGTTAGTTGCCCTGAATATAACCAACATTCACAAACCCAGATTTGTACATTTGCAAATACACCAATCAGTGCCCCAGGCACCTTCAACAGTTATAAATGGTAACAAGTCTCTAAGGAAATTTGAAAGGTCCAAGAACACTATACTCATATTTCCACTATTTATTTACTCATCAATGACTTATTCCTGTTTGTATTATTACTCTGCAATCTACAATTATTTTGATGTTCATTATTCTGAAATCCGATTTTTCACAGCATCTCCATTCTTTCTTCTTCCCTATGCACAAAGGCACATAAATCTTCAGCTAAGAGTAAAGTCCAAAACAGTATATGAATCTGAGTAAAAAACTGAAAATTGCATGACAAAACACCACCAATACTAACACAGAATCCTCAACTGGAGTAGCTTTATACTCTTTTTTACAATGATCAAAAGTCCGTATACTACCACTGGACAAGCAATAATTTGTAAATGTGGCATTGCTAGTGTTGTAATAAAGCTCGGAAACAGAAAGAAATTATAAAGAACAACATAAAAAGTACCATTTCCACTCTGCAGACATTTGACAAATAGGTTTGCCCCATGCGGATGAAGAACCATCATTTTGACAACGTCAATCACTGTACAAAGTGACAATAAAAAAAGTTAGTTATATATACATAATTTCTCAAATGCGGCTTCTTATGCTACATAAGATATATATCATCACTTACTGATTCAACCATGCCAAATCAACTTAATCCAACTAAATCTTAATGACAGAATTTCATCATCTGCATATCTCATGAGTCATCATCTTAACTAATTTTATCTTTCCACTAGATGCAATACAACCTTTACTGGTTATATAATTTACCGAAGAAAGCATCAAATGATCATTGTTCAAATCAGGGATGTAATCTTCGCTCTTGGCCATGACCAACCTTTTATTGTAAAGTTAATTATATTTGTAACTTCAGCTAAGGCTGACCTAGTCAACCTAGGCTCATAACCCCTCTTGGGGAAAGCACCCTACCCTTTGAGTTGTGTATATATACACCAACTCTTATTTGTATTATCCATTGAAGTGATTCATTCTCATTCTTAATCAAGTGACTTGCCTAAGGTCACCTATCTAGTCCTGCGCAATCTTGTAACTGGGCTGTAATTGGGTTTCTCTCTTTACTGAAATCTATCTCTTGGTTATTTTCTATCTCCTAGGGCTGTGTTCTCTTTGGCTGATCTATAGTGCTTCACTAGTGCTGGTACGTTTTTTTCCTATTCAAGCATTAGTCTTTTGTGGTGATTCCATTTAATCCTCTCTCTCTTGTGAATCTCAACATGGTATTAGACTGGGAGTGAATCTCACTTACAAATCAGCGGCAGATCCAAAAAAAATTGGTTCGTGGCATTGTTTAAACCCTCCTACAAAACTACTGTTCTTTCTTCCTTCACTTGCAGAGGGTAGCATATTGTAGATTTCCTTTCAGAGAGCTAATACCTCTTGGGTCTATCAAGGCAAATTTCAGAAGACTTTATTCTTTTATAACGAAGCTTTTTATTTTTGTCGCTGTCAGACCTGATGGACTCAAAATCGTTGTTTTCTCACTTGAATGGGGCTATTTATCATGTTTAGGCAGACCAAATCCTACGCTGTTGGAAGCGGGAAGCATGAAACAGGGAGAGGGAGCAGAGCGAACACTGAAATTTTTAAAAGCTTCCGAGGTGGTGGGAGCATTTTCAGGTGTTTTTTATATAATATATATTTTTACATAATTTGAGGCACATATGTCAACAATACCATGTAGAATGTTGAATTACTTATAAAAGCATAAAAACATGGATTAAACCATATAATTACATCGATCATCTAGTAGTTAAGTCCTATAACTTATAGCATTGCCATCAAATGAACAACCATAACATCAAGCATTTTTAATATATAACATTTGTCACTACTCATCAAACTCGTCACTAAATTTGTACTTGTAACAAAACTATAGTAGAGAACATCAACAATGAAATGAAAACAATTCACAAAGCACATGTTCATTAGTAATTACCAAACAGTTATAATGTAAATGTGCTATTATGCGGTCAATAGTTCAAAGTTGCAAGGAATGAACTTCAATGGGCATCTGGGACTGGAACATTGCTAGTGGAAGGGGGTGGCATCTCTACTGTAGCATATTCACCATCATACTCGCCCAAATGTTGAGCCTCCAAGCGCTCTAAATTCGTGGCTCCATCCTCCAAATTATTCTCCTCCGGGTTGCTGTCCCAAGTGATATATAGTCTATCGCTTTTGGCCTGCCCACAATAATGAGACAACATCCACAAGTTGTAGTGTACAAAAATCAAGCTTTCTGCCCGGAATTCATTAAGGTTGTTTCTTTTCACACTGTGGATGTAGCTATAGGCGCTCCAGCACCTCTCTGCAAAAGAATTGTTAACCACTTCTGAAAGCACTCTAATGGCCAATATATGCACCTGTGTGGTGGAGGAGCCATACATGTTCCAACACTCAAAAAGAAGACAACCTATCTCGATCTTTGTTTGGATACAAATTAGCAAGCGCTCCATGTTGACTAAGGTATTTGCTCAATTCACTACGCAAAATGGCGCATTCCCCTTCTTTAGGGACCAACATGTCTAATGCTAGCATGGACCCATTCTGTACCTCTAGATATGTGTGGGGTTTTTTACTGATCCCAACCGCAAGTGCTGGTTTGGGAAACCAACACGGAGAGTAATATTTTGGTGTAAGTGCGCAAGCTAAGACATGGAGTGGAACAATAAGATTATCCCACCTTTTGACCACATGCTTGTGAATATGATCATACAAGATGGCATTCTTTGGCTAAAAAATATCTTTTATTCGACCTAGCATGCTATCGATTTGCGCGTACGCCTCCTCAATTTTAACTTGATCAGTGTCTGACCATCAAGAACAATGTCCTCTACCTCCTGAAAATCATGTCTGTCAAGTTTGGATGTAGCCCTATCTTTCAAAATCTGCCATGATTCACTTGATACCATACTAGTCAATGCCTCCCTCTTACCTTCAAAAGGCGCATGAAGATGAACTAACAACTAGAAAATCTAGTTGTTGCAATCTTCAATAGCTCCAACCTTTAGTGACTAAAGAAAATGTAGTGGGCATTACTATGATTGGTAATAAATCTTATCATGTGCTTGCCTTTCTTGTACAATGAACTAATCCATCTATAATCATGGCCCTTCATCTTGATAATCTCATGCATCAGAAGGTTCAATGTCTGCACCAAACACCCGGACCAAAATATGTTGGAGTATCTATTCTCTTCCCATATCCAAAGTGTCATGATGTTAAGTTGGTAGTCATCCTTTACACTAGCCTTGTCAATTTCAGCCTTCATCCTTCACTAGCAAATTGACTACAACTATGAAGTGAGTATAGTCATCAAAGTCTGGTCTGAGTAATAATAAATAAAACCTTATAAATGTATTTGGTTGATGTACCGCCAATGAGGTGACTGCTACTTGTTATGAATGTTACTTAAATGATTTGTAGAGCATGTCTTAGCCTTGTAACACTTCCAGCAGATGGATGATAGCCTGAGTTATATTATGGGTATTTGGTCATTTACAGGTGATTATATTGTCTATTGGATATTGTTGATGATCAGGCAGAGACTTGGTAGGGATATGAATATGCACCCTAGATGGATTTGGACTCTCTAAGTCTACTGAGATAGCTTATTTTCAGTTCCAGGCACTTGCAAAGATGATCAGGCTTAATTTACCTTTCTGATGCAATTTTGCTTCACAGTATGATGTGTCTGAGCAGGGAGATGTTTTATTGGGATCTGCTAGGGCGCTGTATGGGGCATAGGGGGTGCAGCCACTTGATTGTAGTATAGTATCCCTATCCCAGAAAGCCTGGTGGGCTCAGTTTGATAACGCAGGCACCCTAGGAGGCTGTTTTGGTAGGTTCACGTTTCTCGAGGCAGATTAAAAAATGATTAAATGGCTACTGAAGGAATTGATTTGGGCTATTGAGGCAAGGAAATGACATGGGATGAGTCTTGATGATGAGTGTGATGTCATCCGCACCTTCTTCAGTAGTTGCAGCACCTGATTGGGCCCACACCAATTTTTTGGGCCTTTTTATATTATTTTCTGGAGCTTTTGGGAGGCTCACGACTTCCTCAAGAAGGCACAAAGTAAAAAAATTAAAATATTATATTATTTTATTGTGCCATGGGACACCTAGAGGGAGTTAGTTAACACTCCATGGAACCACCATGTGCTTCATTTATTTCTTATTGAGTGGGGTACCCTCTTTATGGGTGATTTAGTCCACTTTGGTACTTTATAGTTATATTGATCCATGTATTGTATGTTGAGCTTATCTCAACCATTGATTAGAACATTTATATCCTTTAATCTTAGCCACTCGTTTTGAAAGTGGTTAGGATTTTGGGTCTCTCATTTCTATTTAAAGGAGAGAGCTTCTCATTTGTAAGGGGTCTTTGGCTCTTGGATCTGGATAATAGAAAACTTTTCTTGTGGATATTTTCTTGGATCTCTTTTGCATCTGATGTTATTAGATGGTGATTGGAAAGTCTTTTGCTTCCTAGCATTAGGGAAATTGTTAGGAGATCTATATTTTTTGGAGATCATTGTCTTGTCTACAGGAGGACATCTTCAGCTTGGGCATTTTTGCAAGGGGACCTCAACTCGCTTGGATTGTCTTCGTTTTTTATCAAGGGGTTTTCATTAGTGTCATTGCGATCTATGATTTTCTCTTGCTATTTTTCTGTAGCATTAAGTTTTTTTCTCATGTGGCAACAAATCTGATATGGTTGACATTTGTTGTGCAGGAGAGAGGGTGCATTGACTTCCTCGGGAAAACAATGGACATAGAACTCGTTTCAAGCTTATCAAATTGATCGGGATGGCAGGGATCATCATCATCAAGGCATCTACAAGGTTGGTTCTTTTCTTCCAGGTAGGATCTACAGGTTGGTTCTTTTCTTCCATGATCTCAATCCATTGTACCTACTTTTCTTCAATTTACTGAAAATTTCAAAATATTTAAAAAAACCAAAAATACTTAATCAGGGAACCGTTCAATCTTTGGACAAACCACTGCTGGGTTTTGTAGATCGGGCATCCCTCTCACCATTTCATTCTCAACGTTGTCCAAAAGGTTGTTGGTTTGCCCTAGATCTGAAAAATTGACTGTTAAAACCCCAACGCCCCCCACTGAAATTCTAACCTTTTCCAAATCTGACTTTTTCCAGAAAATAACCATTTGGGTTCATAGATCAGGTCTCCCTCACTCCAGAACACCCCCAATGCTAGGCTAGTTGCTGGCAGGTGGCCCTAGATCTGACAAACTGACTTTCAGCACCCTAGCACTCCTAGTCATTTTTTTACTTTTCCGGATCTAATTTTTTCTGCATTTTTCCATCTTGGGTTTGTAGATCAGGTCATCCACATCCCATTTCTCCTCCAATGCTAAGCTGAGGCCTCCCAGATTGTACTGGATCTAAGGATCTATCCCTCCAAACCCTAGCACTAGCAATCCTTCTGCCGATTTCCCATGCAAACTAAATTTTTCAGGCCAAATACGTTTCTGGGTCCGTAGATTAGGGTATATCCTAAGTGGGTTCACTCCAACGCTGGGCAGATACTGACTCCATTGCCCAAGGCCCAACAGGCACTGACCTCCAACCCTAGCGCTAGCCCTCTTTCAGCCTATTTTCCCTAAAATCCGACTTTTACTTGATCACTCAAGAACTTTGATTTTGTCACATTTCTCACTGAGTATATCCTTGGCTACTAAATAGCCCTAACACTGTCCTTTCCCTCCTTGTATTGGTCACGTTTCCCAAGGCAGCTGATATCTTCATCGGTTGCTAGTACCTCAACCCTAGATCTAATATTTACCCCATAAGACACCTGTGTTCCACTTTGGATCAACCCTCATTTGTCTAAAACCCTTATCCAAAGCCCTGGCACACTTAGTGACACCTTCCATAGATCTAAGGTCTCCAATTACCTTACACCTTACGTACCTCAAGTCTAATTGATCTGATCGGGTGTCTAGGTCTTATCTCTCCTATCGGGAGCATATCTAGGTCTCCCCCTTTGTTGTCTTGGGATTAGATAACATAAAGTGAAGGCTGCCTTGATTGGCGTGATAACCATCCATTTGGGAGTCTAGGCAGTCTTGGTTCCACCTCCTTTGTTGCTTGTCCCTCTACCATCCATCCTGGATCCACCTCACATAGGCAACTACAAGGTTGGTGATGACATTTTGGAACCGTTGCCGAGGAGGTAGAGGCCTACCTTGGTTCAACATACCTCACCTTTCCCTACGACATATCTTTTATTGGTGAATTACTTGTGTGGTTCACCTGGCGACTCCACTGAGGACCGTACCCAACATATTAGTCTTAAGTTCCTAGAACGCCCTATAAACCCGGAAGGATTCCCTATAACTTACGCAAGGAAAAACAAACAAGTATCAGGCCCCACTGTTTTCTCAAGTCATCCTTTGGGATCCCCTTCAACCTCATCTAGCCCGATGGCCGGAACAAACACTAGTGGAAATCAGAATGCTCCTCCTCCACAAAACCCTAGGATTTTTGGAAGGAAGGCCAAGGCATCTCCTTGAGATTTCTCCCTGATCCAAGGGGCCCCGCATGACATGCCTGATAAATATTTCGAAAATGTTCCTAAGTTTGATGGAGTGTCAGCTACCTCCATCAAAGACCACATTGACAAAGTCTGGGATCATATGGAAGCATATGGAACTGTTGATGAAGATGTAATCATGAGAGGCCTTCTGCATTCTCTGGAAGGAGATGTGCGGAAGTGGTTTGATATATTACCTGCTTCATCCATCAATGGATATGACAACTTCGTCACAAAGCTTAACAGTGATTGGTCTCACAAGTTAGATGGGAAATTTCTCTTGCATCAACTGTTTAACATAAAGAAGAAGGAAAATGAAACAGTCCATGAGTTTAACCTGAGATTTGACAAGACTATAGGAAATATCCCAGATGAAATTAGACCTAAGGACCAAGCAATTGTTATTCATTATCTGAATGCTTTTGACGGTTGGTTGAGTTTCGACTTAAAGGATAAGAAACCAAATGACTTAAAGACTGCCCAATTCAATGCAAAGATGGCTGAGTAGCATGTGGCATCTATGGGTAAGCAAAACTTCTTCAATCATTATACCCCATCCACTTCCAGATCTGACCCTAAGCTCCGAAAGCCTAAGGACCCTGTGAGTGAACCAAAAGAATCAAAGGATACATTAGAAACCATGCAAGAGATGATGAAACAACTAATTGTCCAGACCAAGAGTGTTGCTAGTTTTCACGATCCTGAGAGACATAGAAATCCTTATGGCCCTAAACCCTACTGGAACAACAATAGAGGTCCTAAAAGAGATCCTAATAGAAGACGACTTGAGTATCCAGAGAATCTTGAGAAGAGAAATGTCAATTGGTGTGATGAGAATGATGAAGAGCCATCAAACACCAGCCATCCTGATGACTAACCAAACAACATCAATTTTATGAATGATTTATCTTTTGATGATGGGTTTGGAAGAATTCTCCTAGAGGAAGAGCCATGGGAGCAAGAAGAAGAACCTTGGGAGCAAAAAGAGGATTTTGTTGATGAGCCTGATCCTTCATGTTGTGCAATAAACATCCCTGAAACGAAAGAGCAACCACAGGTTAGAATCTATAAACGAAGAGTGGATCCCCAACCTTCTTTCTTTGACAAACACAAAGCAATTAATGAAGATAAGAAGGAAGAAGAAGATCTTGCCTTAGGAGATTTGAATTTGAACATTGACATAGAGAAAGAGCTAAGCAAGATAATGTGTAACATCCCTATCACTGAGTTACTGATGAAGGTGCCCTCTGTAAGAAGCAAGTAGAGGAGTTCTTTGATGGCATTGGCCAAGACAAGCCCCCTAAGATTGCCTTAGAATCCAATCACATACAGAACCCTAGTGGGATAAAACTTAGCAAAGATGAAAAGGATCCACCTGTTAACATGCAATTTGATATCTATGAGAGAAAGAACGGTGGTCACCCTCCCTTTTACCTAACCTTACACATTCAGAATATGCTCCTGCATAATTGCATGTTGGATTCTGGAGCAGCTATGAATGTAATGCCTTTGCATGTCATTAAGGAAATGGGATTGGAAGTGACTAGGCCTTATGGAAATGTTTGTGGCATAGACTCAAGGCGAGTGCCATCCCATGGCTTGAACAAAAACCTTAGAGCTGATCTGTTTGCATGCTCAGACATCTCCACTATGATGGATGTAGTTGTTATTGACATGGCCCCAGCATATGGAATGCTTTTATCTAGAAAGTGGGGGGCTGGTTTAGGTGGGTACCTCATGACGGATTTATCATACCTTTGTGTCCCAAACTCTGACAGTGCTCTGATTAAGATCAAGAGGGAACCCTACTATGAGAAACATTTGGAGACTTTTGAGGAAGGGATTAAAAACACATATGGGGAAGAATTGTTGAATAATGCTAAGGCTAATATTCTAGAAGATGAGAATGAAGTATGGGAATATAGGCATCCTAAAAACATGTTTATGGCAATGGAAGACTCTAACTCATCATTTGAAGAAAATCCAACAGTTGGACTTGCCAGGATGATTAACTTGGAAATGCTTAGAGGTGAGTGCTCAGAAGAGTTAGAAGAATTAAGAAGAAGTGAAAATCAACCTCAAAGTCAAGATCAAAATCCTATAATTGGAGGTGATGAAAATGATAATGCCAGGCATAGGGGAAGAATCCCTCGAAGAGTAAATGAATGGTTTGCTTTGATTGACCATAACAAAGAAAGAGAAAGCCAAGGGCTTGAACCTATTTACCCGTGGGCAAATCATCCTGAGTTAGCTAGTGTAGTAGATGTTGATAATGAAGTCGATAGCTACCGTGTTCCTGATATTGATATGTGATTCCTATGGGTTCGAGCGGTTATTGACAGTTAGGGAATCATCTAAGGACTGGTGCCATCCATAGAAAATCTAGGGCATCATCATTAGGTCAAGAAGGGCCACCGGGGCCAAAGGCCACCTTCGTGCATGCCATCCAAGCATTATTTAATGGTGCATGCACTCATTTAAGTCTCTAGGCGCATGCATGCAAGTCAACTGCAAATTAGAAGATAAAGTGACCTAATTAGGTCAAAGATTAGGGTTTTCATAGTTGAAAGTTATAAAAGGAGAATAAAGCGAAAAGAGACTTCACTTTTGATGATTATTATTTTGGGAGCTCTTGAATAGCAACACAACGTGCAGCACAGCAGTTGGGGTTGGAGACGACGTCTTCCACTAGCGGGGTTTCGGCAGTGAAATATCTATCCTAGTCTCATTCAGGGTAAGCCATACTGGTTCACCATTTGCTCTTACATTCATTCATAGTTATCCAATATACAGTGTAGATTGTTGCAGGGACACGTGTGCAGCCGAAAAGGGGGTTTTTAGCCAGAAAGCCCTAATCAGTTGCTAGGTCTTCAGATCTCAATTTTCCTCCGAAACTCAAGCACCATTCTCATCATCGGCATCTTACTCCAGTACCCGGTGATTATAAGGTCCGACCGTGCTCATCCAGAGTAGTTATCAGCTATTTCGGGATCAGGGGGGCATGAGCAACTGTCTCTCTGGAACAATTCGCTAGCTTGCCTAGAGGCCTCCGAAACTCCGCATGTACCAGGCATTCTCTCTGGCACGGGAAGGCTATCAGTCCTGCAAATCAGCAGCCCCATCGGACACCTCCTTCACTAAAAACGTCACCCTTATCTGACCTGGGTTCCTATTGTTGGGGTTTCAGCGAAAGCAAAATATATCAGTCCATCTTCAATTCAGTTCTTGATGCTTGCATACTCTTTCAAAAGCAGTCTAGCCAGCTTATCAGTGGTAAGTGTTCATTCTATCTCACAAACCCTAACCCTAATTTTTGCTATAAAATAGGGATTTTTGCATGGCAGTTTGCATGCTCGGTTGTATCGGTATATTTGCATAGAAATAGAAAATATCGGGATTCGGGATATTACAGTAGTATCAGAGCTATCTTCTTGGCCAGCTGTGGGCTTAAGAAATGAGACATAGATGAATCCAGAGGGAGACCCTTTTGTAACCTATAGGAGGAGAAAGAGTAGATACACAGGGGACTTTGAGGATATCCAACTAGAAGATACCAATTCAGACATGGAACAAACAGGTATACACTTGGATAGGGGAAAAGGAACGGGAGAAGAGGATAGGGTGGAGTTTCGCAACTTAGTATCTGCATTGCAAAACTTAGCAAAAGGGCAAAAAGATGTGCTCAATGCAATCAACAGATTATCGACGAAACCAGAAATAGGTACCAACAGTACACCTCCCTCACCGGTAGATCGGGGATCTACAAGCAGCAGTGTAAAGGTTGCGTACACTAATATGCAAAATACTCCGCACATATATAGCAGACCGTCCAACAGGCCTACCATGCCTCACTTCTTGGCAGATACAATAGGTGGTCCGGTCATGCAGGTAGAACCTAGCGAGCCTTTTGGGGATTATTTGCAGGAGTATAGAGACTTAGGGGATGAGTTTCATGCTACCATGTCTTTTTCAGATTTTTGCAACATGAAGAGTAGGAACAGGCCCAGGAATTTTAACAAGGGTTTCAATCACAACTATGAGTTGCAGAAGACCTTGGGCAGGTTGACCATCCCGAACGTTGATGGGACTCGTGGAGGATCAGCGAGGATATGGGTTCAAAAGTTGGATACCTATTTCCAACTCAATCCCATGACAGAGACAGATGCCATTAAATTGGCTACACTCCACCTAGACGGAGAAGCTCACGAGTGGTGGTACCACGGATTGGTGACATTGGGTCACAGCACCATACACTCCTACGGTGAGTTCACTCAAAAGCTCATAGAGAGGTTTGACAGGAAGGATCCAGAGATACATTTCAGGGAGTTGGCTCAACTCAAACAGATCGGTAGTGCAGGAGCCTTCATCTCAGAATTTCAAAGGATAGCAGTCATGGTAACAGATGTATCAGAGAGCAGGTTGACTATGTTATTCACTGAGGCCCTCACAGAGCCACTACGGGGATGGGTGAAAGCCTACAAACCCCTCACTCTGCAGGATGCCATTAGCAGAGCCAGAGATCTTCAGGATTCAATCCCTAAAAACAAGTTCTAGCTGAAAACCAATTTTCCTGTTAGGGACAAGGACAAGAAACCTTTCCAGGCAGGATGTTCCCAAGAAAACATGGTTAGATGAGGACACTAGGAAAGATTTGAGAAGGAAGAAACTATGCTTCACTTGTTAGGAACCATGGGTACCAGGACACAAGTGTGCAGGGAAGGCAAAGGCTCACTACATTGAGGTATATTTGGACAGTGATGCGGATGACTATGAGCAGGAAGCCACAGAAAAACTACGGGCAGCTGAGGAAGAATCACACCAGGGTGATATACCAGAGGGAGTCATTGCTACATTATCTAGAGTACCAAGATTCCATACTCTCAGGGTCAGGGAAGTAGTACAGGGTCACAGAGTAGGAGTATTGATTGATGGGGGAGCAACCCACAATTTCATTGACTCCGCTTGGGTAGCCAAGAGAGGTATTCAGACTAAAAAGTTCGAACGATTCACTGTAGCAGTAATCAGGAACTCCAGCATGGAGTGCAACTACTGGATTCCAAAATTGAATGTCACCTTAGGTAACTATCAGATGACAGATTCCTTCTATGTAGTGGATGTATCGGATACTTATGTAGTATTGGGTGTTCAGTGGCTTTATTTTATAGGGAAATACACTACAGACTACAGGGCAATGGAAATGGAATTCCAGGGGCCAGACGGCAAACAGGTAGTTTTGAGGGGCATAAACACTTATCCCCCAAAACCGGTCTCGTCACAGAGAATGGAGGCAGTACTCCGACAAGATGATATAGAATGGGCTGCAGAATGTTTTGTCAGCTTTAGGAAGCCCCCAGAGACCAACACACAACACCCAAGTGACATTCAAACCTTGCTACAGAAACATGAAAAGGTTTTTCGGGACCTTCCATCAGGTAGATCGCCAGACCGAGGCTTTGAACACATCATTGAGCTAGAGGAGGGGACACAAGCAGTCATCACCACTCTTTACAGGCATCCCAAAAGATACAAGGATGAGATTGAGAAAACAATCAAAGAATTACTGGAGCTTGGATATATTCGGCCCAGTTCTAGCCCCTTCGCATCCTCAGTAGTATTGGTCAAGAAGAAGAATGGTACACTGCGAATGTGCATCGATTATCGAGCACTCAACAAAAAGACCATTAAGAACAGGTATCCCATCCCCAGAATTGACGAATTCATGGATGAGCTTCGGGGAGCTAAATACTTCTCCAAGATTGATCTTCGCCCGGGATACCATCAGATTAGGGTAAGGGACCAAGACATCTCCAAAACCTCTCTTCGCAGTCACTATGGTCACTATGAGTTTTTGGTCATGCCTTTTGGACATACCAATGCTCCAGCCACTTTTCAGTCATGCATGAACCACACCTTCAAAGCACAGCTACGTAAGTTTTTGCTAGAATTCTTTGATGACATCCTGATTTACAGCAAAACATGGGAAGAGCATCTGAAACACCTAGACGAAGTACTGAGCATTTTAGAAGAACATTCGCTTTATGCGAAAATGTCCAAGTGTGAGTTTGGCATGAAGGAAATGTTGTACTTAGGAAACATAATCAATGCAGAAGGAGTACAGGTTGATATGGAGAAAATCCGAGCTATCAAAGATTGGCCCGCGCCAAAAACAATTACAGAATTGAAAGGTTTCTTGGGTTTGTGCACTTATTACCGATGGTACGTTAAGGGATTCTCCCAATTTGCAACACTCCTCACAGATCTCACAAAGAAGGGAGCGTTCACTTGGACAAACTTAGCACATAAAACTTTCGAGGAGATGAAGGTTATTATGAGTTCCTGTCCAGTTTTAGCATTACCAGACTTCTCACAACCGTTCGTAGTAGAATGTGATGCCTCAGGGGAAGGGTTAGGAGCAGTGTTGATGCAAAACCATCACCCTATTGCATTTGAAAGCCGTAAACTGAAGTACTACGAGCGCCACTACTCCATATATGACAAAGAGATGCTAGCCATCTCACATGCTCTCACGAAATTTAGACAGTACCTGGTGGGCCATAAGTTCAAAATCAAAACCGATCATAACAGCCTCAAGTATTTCCTGGAGCAGAAGGAACTGAATGAGCGACAGCAAAAATGGGTCAGCAAAGTACAAGCCTATGATTTCGAGATCAAGTATGTAAAAGGTACGAATAATGTAGTAGCTAATGCATTATCCAGGCGTCCCGCCTCATTATCTCTCAGTAGCATATCCACAGGTTGGAGGGCACTTCTCTTAGTAGAATACTCCAAAAATAAATTCGCTTGCGAATTATTGGATGGACAAATTCAGGATGACAGGTACAGGATTGTTGATGACATCATCTATTATAAGAATAGGATATACCTCGTCCCAGAATCCACATTGAGGAAAAAGATCATTCAAGCAGCACATGATTCTCCTTTATCAGGGCATCAAGGTTTCTTGAAGACCTACAGGCAGATTCGAGAGAGGTTCTCATGGAAGGGCCTCAAGGGGGAAATTATGCAGCATGTACAGGAATGTAGCACCTGTCAGCAGAACAAGATTGAGAACATCCATCCAACAGGGTTACTTCAGCCACTACCGATTCCAGAATAGAAGTGGGAAAGCATCTCCATGGACTTTATTACAGGATTGCCCAAGGTCCAAGGGCGAGATTGTTTATATGTAGTAGTTGACAAACTGACCAAGTTTGCACATTTCTTTTCGATATCATCAGACTACTCGGCAGCCCAAGTAGCTAAGTTATTCTTCAGGGAGATCTTCAGGTTACACGGGTTACCTAAGGCCATTGTCAGTGATCGGGATAGTAGATTCATAGGTGCCTTCTGGCAGGAACTATTCAGATTAGTGGGGACCGAACTGGCTACCAGTACGAGTTATCATCCCCAGAGCGATGAACAAACTGAAATAGTCAACAAGTGGATCGAAGGATATTTAAGGAACTATGTAGCAGGGCAGCAGCGGACCTGGATCAAATGGCTACACCTAGGGGAGTATTGCTACAATACTACCTACCATATGTCTATTAGGATGACTCCTTTTAAGGCTTTATATGGTTACGAGGCCTTGGACTATGCAGATTTGGCATTTGGAGATAGTAGGGCTCCTAAGGCTAAGGATTGGATACAGGACAGTTAAGACATTCTGAAAATCTTGAAGGAAAACTTACAAACAGCCCAGAATCAACAGAAGTTGTATGCCGACAAACACAGGGTTGAGCGGAGCTTTGAGGTAGGGGATTTGGTATACTTAAGGCTCCAACCTTACAGGCAATCTTAGCTTAAGAAGAAAGGAGCAAAAAAATTAAAACCTCGCTTCTATGGACCCTAGAGAATAATTAGGAAGGTAGGAGAGGTGGCATATGAACTAGAACTTCCACAAGAAAGTAAAATTCACAATGTGTTCCATGTGTCTAACCTAAAGAAGACCCTTGGGCAACACATTGCTCCATCTACAGAGTTACCTCCTTTAGATGATGAGGGACTGCTGATACTGAATCCTGAACGGATCATACAGACTAGAGAAAGGAAGCTTAGGAACAGGGTAATCAGAGAGTACTTGGTTCAGTGGAAAGAACTACCGCCAGTGGATGCCACCTGGGAAGGTGAATAGGTATTGCAGCATCCCAGTTTGCAGTTGCTTGAGGACAAGCAATCTCAAGCGGGGAGGACTGTAATGTCCTCTTCCGATTAGGCCTTGAGGCCCCAAACCGCTAACCTATGTGATTCCTGTGGGTTCGAGTGGTTACTAACAGTTAGGGAATCATCTAAGGACTGATGCCATCCATAGTAAATCTAGGGCATCATCATTAGGTCAAGAAGGGCCACCGGGGCCAAAGGCCACTTCCGTGCATGCCATCCAAGCATTATTTAATGGTGCATGCACTCATTTAAGTCTCCAGTCGCATGCATGCAAGTCAACTGCAAATTAGAAGATAAAGTGACCTAATTAGGTCAAAGATTGGGGTTGGAGACGGCGTCTTCAACTAGCGGGGTTTCGGCAGTGAAATATCTGCCCTAGTCTCATTCAGGGTAAGCCATACAAGTTCACCATTTGCTCTTATATTCATTCATAGTTATCCAGTATACGGTGTAGATTGTTGCAAGGACACGTGTGCAATCGGAAAGGGGGTTTTTGGCCAGAAAGCCCTAATCGGTTGTTGGGTCTTCAGATCTCAATTTTACTCCGAAACTCAGGCACCATTCTCATCATCGGCATCTTACTCCAATACCCAGTGATTATAAGGTCCGACTATGGTCATCCGGAGCAGTTATCAGCTATTTCGGGATCAAGGGGGCGCGAGCAACTGTCTCTCTGGAACAATTCGCTAGCCTACCTAGAGGCCTCCGAAACTCTGTATGTACCAGGCATTCTCTTCGGCATGGGAAGGCTATCAGTCTTGCAAATCAGCAGCCCCATCGAACACCTCCTTCACTGAAAAAGTCACCCTTATCTGACATGGGTTCCTGCTGCTGGGGTTTCAGCGGAAGCAAAATATATCAGTCCATCTTCGATTCAATTCTTGATGCTTGCATACTCTTTCAGAAGCAGTCCATCCAGCTTATCAGTGGTAAGTGTTCATTCTATCTCACAAACCCTAACCCTAATTTTTGCTATAAAATAGGGATTTTTGCATGGCGGTTTGCATGCCCGGTTGTATCTGTATATTTGCATAGAAATAGAAAATATCGGGATTCGGGATATTACAGACATGAATAAGCCTTTCTCGACAGAAGTGTAGAATCTTGCATCTTTGCCTGAAGCTAGCCTTTGAAGTTCTTCGTACAGTTTTGATTTATGTTATCCTGCACAATAAAAAAATCAAACTTTTTCTTGAAAGTTATGGTTATCGATTAGATTTATTTTCTGCTTTTCGGTTTCACGCATTTTTATTTTCAGTCTTTTATATAATATCCACATATTGTTCTGACGACCGGTCTGTTAGTTTGGTATAGTTCTAGACATGTTGCAGGTAGTCAGTGACATTTTGGTAGCAGTTGCAGAGTTGGAAGGATTGATCCAGGATGCGAGAAGCAGAGTACGAGGACCAGAGATTCTGAGGTTCTCAAGCGCTCTTTTCAACAGAGCACTTGTGCCAGATGGAGCCAAATGTTATCACATACATAGTAGCCAGGCTACCATATTCTATTTTTCAAATACAGTACATTTTTCAGCCAGATCTCTTACATATGAGATGCTGAGATGAGCAGTTTTGACAGATCATTACTTTGTTAGTGGACTATTATACTCTCCCATGTAAGGACTGAATCTCAAGACACTCAGATTCAAGGACTGATGTAGCCATTCAGTCTTTTGCAGAGCAGTTAGTGATGCCCAGATTGGTTCTAGTGTTTTCTCATTGGACAGATGGTGGTTCAAATGGATTATTTGCATGGTTATGACTCAACATTTATTTTATTGTGTTATGGTTATCATTTGCTCTTATACTCATCTTTGTGACATATACTAGCATTTAGTGTCATGATCTGGCGGTCATAAATATATGGACTTGGATGTATTTGTATTATGTATTGGTGTCCCTACTTAGACTTGGAAGTTCCTGATCTATACTCATTGGTTTTACCCTCCCTAGGGAGAATAGAGGTAGTCATTCCCACCATTCTTTGGCTTGCTTGTGTTGGCTTCATCTTTCACTGTCTCCACACATCCATTATCTTCAAGTTTTGTTTTTAACCCGACTTACTACTTGACTTGTGGCATGGAGGACCTTTCCCCGCTAGAGCCTTCGTTGGACAAACCTCCTTGTTTATAGTGTGTCCCGGCTCTGAGTTGGTAACAGAACTTGCCTTTGGTGGGTTAGATTGTATGCCTAAATCATTCTGGTCGGTTGTCCCGATGTTTGGCACTGTGCAGAACTCCCCCTAGTCACTTGAGATGTTGTTGGCAAAAATTGAAAGCTCATGTACTACTTGTATTGGAAATGTTTATATAGGTGCCCATGGAAAATGTAAATTCTAAAATGTGTTTCTTAACATATACGAGCAAAGGGAAAGAGCAATGAAATGCTAAAATATTTCGTGAAGAATATAAGAAAAGGTCCCAAAAGCAATGGTTAAATATATGCTATATCCAAATATTGTTGACCTTATAAATTTGAATATGTCCTAGATGAAAGCAGCAGTTAGCTGTGCTTTTAAGCACTCGTGAGGTCCTCAAAAAGTCATATAGGCTAAAAAGGCCATGGAAATAAAATTGATGGTCCTAATGAACATGGATCAAACTTGATGTAGACATGGTTGAGCACTCTCTGAACAACTCAACCATTTGTGAGGCAATGTCATTCCTTGTGTTGTTGTTTGTCCGACATGTGATTATAGTGAGTATTCCCTTCCCATATCCAAAGTGTCATGATGTTAAGTTGGTATTCATCCTTTACCCTGGTCGTGTCAATTTCAACCTTCAACCTTCACCCTTCACTAGCAAATTGACTACAACTATGAAGTGAGTATAGTCCTGAAAGTCTAGTCTGAGTAATAATAAATAAAACCCTATATATGTATTTGGTTGATGTCCCGCCAGTGAGGTGACTGCTACTTGTTATGAATGTTACTTAAATGATTTGTAGAGCATGTCTTAGCCTTGTAACACTTGCAGCAGATGGATGATAGCCTAAGTTTAATTATTGGTATCTAGTCATTCACAGGTGATTATATTGTCTATTGGATATTGTTGATGATCAGGCAAAGACCTGGTAGGGATATGAGTATGCACCCTAGATGGATTTGGACTCTCCGAGTCTTGTCAGATAGCTTATTTTCAGTTCTGGGCACTTGCAGAGATGATCAGGCAGAGACCCGGTAGGGATATGAGTATGCACCCTAGATGGATTTGGACTCTCTAAGTCTAGTGAGATAGCTTATTTTCAGTTCCGGGCACTTGCAGAGATGATCAGGCTCATTTACCATTCTAATGAAGTTTTGCTTCACAGGGTGATGTGTCTGAGCAGGGATATGTTTTATTGGGATCTCCTAGGGCGTTGTATGGGGCATAGGGGGTGCAGCCACTTGATTGTACTATAGGACCCCCATCCCAGAGAGCTTGGTGGGCTCAGTTTGAAAACGCAGGCACCCTAGGAGGTTGTTTTGGCAAGTTCACGTTTCCCGAGGAAGATTAAAAATGATTAAATGGTTACTGAAGGAATCGATTTGGGCTATTGAGGCAAGGAAATGACATGGGATGAGTACTGATGATGAGTGTGATGTCCTCTGCACCTTCTCCAATAGTTGTAGTACATGATTGGTCCCACACCTATTTTTTGGGCATTTTTATATTATTTTCTGGAGCTTTTGGGAGGCTTACGATTTCCTCAACGAGGCACAAAGTCAAAAAATTAAAATATTATATTATTTTATTGTGCCATGGGGCGCCCAGAGGTAGTTAGTTAACACTCCATGGACCCACCATGTGCTTCATTTATTTCTTGTTGAGTGGGGTACCCTCTTTGTGGGTGATTTAGTCCACTTTGGTACTTTATGGTTATATTGATCCATGTATTGTATGTTGAGCTCATCTCAACCATTGATTAGAACATTTATATCTTTTAATCTTAGCCACTCGTTTTGAAAGTGGTTAGGATTTTGGTTCTCTCATTTCTATTTAAAGGAGAGAGCTCATTTGTAAGGGGTCTTTGGTTCTTGCATCTGGATAATAGAAAATGTTTCTTGTGGATATTTTCTTGGATCTCCTTTGCATCTGATGTTCTTAGATAATGATTGGAAATTCTTTTGCTTCCTAGCATTCAGGAAATTGTTAGGAGATCTATATTTTTTTGGGATCATTGTCTTTTCTACAGGAGGACGACTTCAGCTTGGGGGTTTTTGCAGGGGGACCTCAACTCACTTGGATTGTCTTCATTTTTTATCAGGGGGTTTTCATTAGTGTCATTGCGATCTATGATTTGCTCTTGCTATTTTTCTGTAGCATTAAGCTTTTTCCTCATGTGGCAACAAATCTGATATGGTTGACATTTGTTGTGCAAGAAAGAGAGCGCATTGACTTCCTCGGGCAAACACTGGACATAGAACTCGTTTCAAGCTTCTCAAATTGATCAGGATGTCAAGGATCATCATCATCAAGGAATCTACAAGGTTTTCCAGGTAAGATCTACAAGTTGGTTCTTTTCTTCCATGATCTCAATCCATTGTACCTGCTTTTCTTCAATTTACTGTAAATTTTAAAATATTTTAAAAAATCCAAAAATACTTAATCAAGGAACCGTTCAATCTTTGGACAAACCACTGTTGGGTTTTGTAGATCAAGCATCCCTCTCACCATTTCATCTTCAACGCTGTCCAAAAGGTTGTTGGTTTGCCCTAGATCTGCAAAAACCAATTGTTAAAACCCCAGTGCCCCCCACTGAAATTCTGGCCTTTTCCAAATCTGACTTTTTCCAGAAAATAACCATTTGGGTTCATAGATCGGGTCTCCCTCACTCCAAAACACCCCCAACGCTGAGCTAGTTGCTGGTAGGTGGCCCCAGATCTGAGAAACTGACTTTCAGCACCCTAGCTCTCCTAGTCGTTTTCTGACTTTTTCGGATTTGATTTTTTCTGCATTTTTCCAACATGGGTTTGTAGATCAGGTCATCCACATCCCATTTCTCCTTCAACGATGAGCTGAGGCCTCCTGGATTGTCCTGTATCTAAGGATCTGTCCCTCCAAACCCTAGCGCTAGCCATCCTTCTGTTGATTTCCCCTTCAAACTGAATTTTTCAGGCCAAATACTTTTCTGGGTCTGTAGATCAGGGCTTATCCTAAGTGGGTTCACTCCAACGCTGGGCAAATACTGACTCCATTGCCCAAGGCCCAACAGGCACTGATCTTCAACCCTAGCGCTAGCCCTCTTTCGGCCTATTTTCCCTGAAATCCGACCTTTCCTTGATCACTTAGGAACTTTGATTTTGTCATATTTCTCATTGAGTCTATCCTTGGGTACTAGATAGCCCCAACACTGTCCTTTCCCTCCCCGCATTGGTCACGTTTCCCAAGGCAGCGGATATCTTCATCAGTTGCTAGTACCTCAACCCTAGATCTAATATTTACCCCATAAGTCACCTGTGTTCCACTTTGGATCAACTCTCATTTGTCTAAAACCCTTATCCAAAGCCCCGACACACTTAGTGACACCTTCCATAGATCTAAGGTCTCCAATTACTTTACACCTTACGTACCTCAAGTCTAATTGATCTGATCAGTATGTCTAGGTTTGATCTCTCCTATCGAGAGCAGATCCGGGTTTCCCCCTTTGTTGTCTTGGGATTAGATAACATAAAGTGAAGGTTGCCTTGATTGGCATGACAACCATCCATTTGGTAGTCTAGGCAGTCTTGGTTCCACCTCCTTAGTTGCTTGTCCCACTACCATCCATTAGATCCACCTCACATAGGAAACTACAAGGTTGGTGATAACACTATGCAAGGTAAGTCCACATGTCTTTTTCACAAGCATCCACAGACTCTATCCATCCTCCTAAGCAATGTACTCCACTAGGTTAGCAACCCCTTACAAAGCACTATCACAACCCAAGCATCCTTCAACCAACTCCAACACTCTAAACAAGAATCCAAGCAACCCATGTTATCTAGGGTTTGATGATCTCCTCCAGGATGTACGATCCTCCTCCTCCCAAGTAAGACATCCTCCAACCAGGTGGACTCTCCATGTGGCTACAATGAAGGGCGTCGACCAAACTATCAAGAGAACTCCAACACCTAAGGGAAAAATACCATATGAGGTCAAGTAATCACTAAGCACGCTATCTCAACTATGCAAATCCATCACGAACCATCTCGCATGCGCCAATCCATCTCAAACCATCCAGTTGTTGAACACACACCATGTGTCCAAAATCTCGTTAAGCGCCCCAAACATGGTGTTAACACATGAGCAATGAATAAAAAACAAACATCCCTCTATACGAGGAAAGTATTTACACGAACCCCTGTCAACTCCCTTTGCAACTCCACCAAACTTGTTACATGCAAATTTGTACCTAATGTAATCCTGGAATCAACCACTGTCATCTGTAATGAAATTGCCACCCATGCTATCACAACATCTCAACCCTCTAAAAAGTAATGACCACATGTGAATATGAAGATATATAACCTTGGAACAAAATCAAACTTGCCAAACTCCATCATCCTTCATGTCAACATCAAAAGCAAAAAGCAATTGACGACACATCATAAGTTCTCTACATCCTGCAAAGACAATCATATCCATACAAGATTAAGGCAAATGTATCACAATTACCTAAGGCACAAAGATATAAAATTGCATAAACCGACTCCTCGATCTCGGAATCCAAGGTTTGTGGTATAGGAAAAACCTATGCAAGGCCATCAACAACATGTCGACATTAGAATCTCTCTCATGCACCTAAAATTCTCTATCAATTGAACTAACCCAAAGTAGGTCAACTCCATCATCTAGAGAGAATCATGAAGCAAGGGGAACATCAAGAAACACCCTCTTTCTAAGAGAATCCAAGGGAAACACCCTTTGTCTAAGAGAATCAATCAACCCTATCCTAGTGCTCTACAATATTCACATCAGCCGCAAACTTGGAATCAATCTCAACATCAACCTCCATCATGGCATCACACCTCTCTTCCAATGAACAATTAGAAATCATATAGATGGATGAAACTAATGCAACATAAGTAGCAAATCTCCTAAGAGGTATATTGGCCCTCATTGAAGTTTTGGCCACTACTACATGCTCATGTGCATCATGTAATGTGCATGCTTTTACTTACGAAGTTATGTCAAATCATTAAGATATATATAGCTATAAATAACAAAGAACATATATGGATGAAAATCAAATCTCGAAAATGTACAAGTAATGTATAGCTAAAAACTTCATCTATATACTCAAGATGAATTGCATGTACATGTTATAGCCTTCTCTCAAGGCTACTACAAATCAGCTAGCTCTCCAAAACCCTAGCTAAAGCAAATCAACAAAACAATAGCTCAACCAAGGAGCTCCAATATGCAAGAATCTCTCCAACACATCCTCTAGGGAAAGACGTCCTCTTCTCTTTTTCTCTACAAATCCACCCTAAGGTTTACAACCAAACCCTAACCTTCTTTCCTTCTTGAGGTAGAAACCCTAACCCTAGGAGTCTTCAAAAAACCCTAGTGCCCCAATTAAGAAGAACAAAGTATATAAGAAGATCTAAGAGGGATAAGATATTTTTAATAATGTCCAGACCTCAACTAATGACCACAAAAGTAGGTCAATGGGACTATGTGGTACCATGATGTCAATACAAAGTGGGAGTGCTAAGGTGGCACCTATAAAAAGCAATATGTGAAACTCTAACCTAAAGCCAAGCTCTAAGAGAGAAGCATGATGATCACCATGAATCAAGCACTAACAAAGGTGTCTTCTCTAGACTTCATATCTCCTTGTTGGGTTTGTGAGGAAATCTATTGATTGCTTCCAAGAAGTTATGTACATAGAAAAGAGTGTGATGCTGATCATGATGAATTGACTCTCTCCTTCCCCACTATATATAATAGGAAAGGGATGTCAACAATACTACATGGGCACAAGCCCTTATAAGCAACTTAGAATAAGTTGATGTAGGCCAACACAAGTGAGATACCACACTCCAAAGTACATGTGTCATACTCCAAGGCGATGCCATACACAATAAGGGCTCCAAGATGATGATGTACATCTTTGCATAGCTGCAATTGTTTGTGTATTTCTAATATAGACAATTCCCCAACTTTATTAGACTTCCATCTCCTTCGATTGAAGGAAGGATTCACCCTAGCAATTATAAATTAAG
The DNA here is from genome assembly GCA_001517045.1 of Pseudotsuga menziesii. Classification (NCBI taxonomy): domain Eukaryota; kingdom Viridiplantae; phylum Streptophyta; class Pinopsida; order Pinales; family Pinaceae; genus Pseudotsuga; species Pseudotsuga menziesii. The sequence goes on along the minus strand of LPNX010180793.1, from coordinate 252,752 downwards.
CATGCCAACTTTTGGCCCTTTTTTCCTAGAGTCCTAAGTTGGCTAGTTAAAACAAGTAGTCTTAATTGATTCATGAGCTTTATATCTCTCATGCTTTGCTTCACAAACTATGGGGGTAATCCAATAGCTCCAATCATAAGCAATTGTTTGTGTATTTCTAATATAGACAATTCCCCAACTTTATTAAACTTCCATCTCCTTAGATTGAAGGAAGGATTCACCCTAACAATTATAAATTAAGCATGCCAACTTTTGGCCCTTTTTTCCTAGAGTCATAAGTTGGCTAGTTAAAACAAGTAGTCTTAATTGATTCATGAGCTTTATATCTCTCATGCTTTGCTTCACAAACTATGAGGGTAATCCAATAGCTCCAATCATAACAAACTATTAGAATTAAATCTTCAAATCTAGAATGTACATTCAGAACTTGTACTAATTTCTAGGTTTGTGCTAGAAACATAGAACTTGTATGACCATTTCATCCTAAAAAACCTGCAATCAACACAAAGATTCCTTGAAGCTGATTTTATTTTTCTCTTTTAAATTCTATGCCATCTCGAATCATAAATACAAAAAAAAACTTGAACAATAAAGACAAAAGCTAACATTTTTTTCTTCAGGGGTATAAGATTTATGTCTCCATATCATTTTCTTGATGTACTAGTACAAAGTTCAAACTTTGTTGATTCCTCGTTTTCGAACATAAGCAGCCTCTCTACTAGAAACCTGAAATTAGCATTAAAATTCTATCTTGACAAAATGAGATTCTATTCTCTCATTTCAATCTCTAATAGATCTGCTTGAAAATTGAAAATCCAGGCATCTCACTATGTGATTTTATATTTCTATGTAATATCTGAGACTCATATCTTTAATTAACTGATTAAGGCTTTCACAACTCACTGAATTCTCCATAAATCTTCTAGAATTGATGTGTTATTGTTTTGAGCCTCCAATGCATTTCGGGTATAAGCTATCAGAAGCAAAATAAAGTAGAAATGAAAGAACCAACATAAGAACGTAAATATATTAGAGAAATAATGGAGGTTAACTTCATTTTAGAAAGAGACGGTTTACCAAGTTTTCTACATCAATGCCCTATTCAGGCAGATTTTTCTTCCTTCTAGATCTATTATGTTTCCCTATCAAAGTGTGTCTGTTATCAGAGTGTCCTCACACATCCTACTTCTTCGAATTTTGTTGCATGAGCATCATATATTGATATCAATTCATTGCTAAACGTCTATGTTTTTTTTGTTGGTTCTATACAGATCATGCCCTCTGTCTAGTGCAACATCTTTCTATCCACATGTGTCTTATGCATAACCCTTGTCATCTTGCAAGCTTGGTTTATTTCTCTACTATGGTCCATCGTGGTGATGTTAGCCACTCATGATTATTTGTCATCCTTGGTAAGCTTTGTCATGCATCATTCCAGTAAATTCTGTGTTTTTATCTACCCACAAGGCTCTGTCTTTGTATAGATCTTCAATATTTGACTTTCAAGCAATGTTGCATGTGTTCTAGGTGTCTCATTATTTCTTTTCTTCCATATAAATCAACTCTTCCATGATGTATCGTTGGCATTTTTTATACTGCTATGTCTTCTTTTGTGTGTAGGTCATTGTATTCCTTTTGTCACTCAAAGCATCCAACAATCTCTCCTGTTTAATATTCAACGTTGATGGCCTTTGAAATTATAAATTCAACATATTACTTTGTGCACATTTAGGGTTATAAAGTTTCATCCTCGATAAATTAATAAACTTAATCCTATTGCTTGTTTCTATTAAAGATTAACTTGCCTTTTCATTCTCAAATTCTCTTTCTAGAGCCTTTTCTCTCCTATGTTCTTTGTCCTCAAAAAGTTACACAAACCGTTCAACTACTGCTTTCACAAGCTTAGTTATTTATCTACTACCATCTTGAATTCTAGGGAGATTAAAAATATACGAGAGACTGAATTGGAGTGTCTTACCCTCAAGATCCTTTGCAGTGTGCCATATCAGATATATCGGAAGAGGGGTCATTTTTTCATTGTAAAGGTCAAATTGGGGCTTGTTTTATGTAAAAGTGCTAGTCTAGTGGGGCTCAAGACCTCCAGTCTAGTCATGGCAAGTCTTCTTTGTTCTCGTTTCAGGGAGTGTTGGCTTAGTTGTTCGACTAACTACCCCTTGGTGGGTGGAAGTCCCCATTCGTGTTGGGCATTTATGCCCTGCGTTGGTGCACGAGTGCTTTTTGGGATGACTCAATTAGGACACATGTCTTAGGGGCTCCTAGCCACACTTATGTGTATCCTATGTAGAAGGTGATTATGCAGGTAAGGGTTGTCAGACTCACCTTAGCACACCTCATGGATACCCCCTTGGACCTAGTACTACCCCTTCCTCTTGGTCATCCTAGTCATCAAGAACAAATCGTCCACCTTCTTTGCAAGTTTGAAGTGGTCGTACCACCTAAAGGAGGACGTCGAGGTGAAAAGCACAATGTTGGGGTTAGATGGGGCATGACATCCTCCTTCCAAGATCAAGTTTTCATCATGTTGCAGAACTTCATCATTTTTATCATTATTTTATGTTTTATGAGGTTTTAGTCCCCAAATTGTGCATGACAAACCCTAAAAAAAATCATTTTGAGGCATTTTAAGACATTCTAGGTAGGTTGTCCTAGAGAAGTGAAAAGGTGTGTCTTTTTTTAAAAGGCATGTCTTGTCACATATAAATATAGATCTCCTCCATTTGTAACACAAGATCATGGGATCAAATAAAATTATTTCTCTTTTTCTTCTATTCTACTTGAGAAAAAGTGGTGCACACCCCTCTTCTTGAGTAATCTAGGGTTCCAACTGGTGATTTTTGTGTTTGAAGGCCTATCTACTTTCTTGCAAGGCTTGTCTAAGGGAAAAGATTCTTGGGAGGGTTAGTCTCATCTCTTTTATTCTTCTTTTGTGGTAAGATCTCTTATTCTCTTGTCTTGCGCTAACGGAGGCATCCAATGTAAGTAAATTAGGGTTGTTATGCATGATAACATAATCTTGTAAGTGAGACATCATTTTTGAAGGGTCTCTCTTGTTGGGCATTAGCGCCTCTCTTTGCCCTAATCAGGTTAAAACCAACACAACCTAGGGTTTATTGGTCTAGCCCTAATTCATACAAAATTGGATTGTCAATCCTTGTGAGGAATGCTAATCATGATTTCTCAGTTCCTTGAAGGAAGGAGACTTAGGTCTTATTCCCCCATCTTCATTCAAATTATATTTTTATTAAATTCTTGGACTACGTATATTGCAAAAATACAAAAAAAAAAGGTATAGCAAAACCCTAAAAAAACATTTTTTGCAAAAATCCAAAAATATTTATTTTTTGATGTGGCAATTATTGTACTTGTTATTTTCTTATGTTAATTCCTTTTTCCATATGATGAAAATATGAAGATACAACCGTATACTATACACATGATAATGGATACATTTCTTAGATCTGTTGCAACTTGCAGTGTAGGAACCCATAGATGTCTAATGAAGAGCAATCACAAGATTGCAATAACACAAAGGAAATCATAACGCAAAAGGAAATCCAATCCTAAAATATGTGGATTTCTTGTTGATGATTAAGCCTAACTATGTTATTAGACAGATAAAATATGACTTTTTCCATATGATTAAAATTGCAAGCTACAACCATATACTATACCCGTGCTAATGGATACTTTTTTTAGATTTGTTGCAGAGTAGGAATCCATAAATGTCTAATGAAGGACAGTGACAATGACAACATTATAATAGCACAAAAGGAAATAAGGGAGTCCAATATGAGGACACCGGCACAAATTGAATCATTTTATCCCTGATTTTGAGATTTACTAGCTAACCTGGAAATAAGATTTGAACAGGCCATAATGTAAGCAACTTGATAAAAATATTCATATCAGTGTCAGCGAAAGAGCTAGTGTGATAATGAGAAGTGTCTTTTAATATTGTCACAATCGCATTAAGTCGCGCGAGTTCTGCATCATTTAGCGAAAGCATTTGTTGCCCCTGCATAAGACAATCAACCCACAAATACTCAGACTGCATTTGACTATCTAGATGTAATCCTACATTATAGATATTGTTGTAATACCTTATCTTAAAATGCCTTCGTAATATGCTATTTTAGACAGGATGCAAACAACAGTCCAATAAACCTGTCTATTTAATGAAACCTGTTTTCATTATACACCTCACTGAAATATGTGTCTTGCATGACAGTGGTATTATCAGTACGATTCTTTCTTTAATATTATAAGCTGTCTGCAGGTTCTAAGTTATAACATTTCACTTTAGGCATCATACAAAATCAAAGATCCTCTTTAATAAACACTGACTGAAAAAAGGCAATGTCAAGCATTCTTAATATTAAGATCTCTAGACAGCATTATTTACTTTTCACTAATCAATGTGAATGGCTGGGACAAAATCTTCCTTTCATTCTAGGAAAAATATAGACTAGTAAGGTTTGAGAAACATATTACGATCTTCCTTTCATACCTGGAAAAATATAGACTAGTAAAACTTGAGAAACATATTACATTGTTAATTAAGAAGAAAAATATGAAATTAAAGAATTTTAAGGTAATTTAAGAAAACCGTGCTAATAAAAAATTGAATGGTCAAATGCACACCTTCAACCCCCCTCCCACACCCCTCAAAGGTGTGTATTTGTTACAACTGCACACCCTCACTCTCCACTCGCACCATCAGCCACAATTTCTACATAAATTGTCAGATTGAACAACAAGATCACAACATCTTGTATTGATCCTTACGAGAGTGCTTCTATCTCCTAATTGTACCACTCATTCATCGAAAATGATGTTATTTCAATAACTACTAAAAACAGCTCCACATCTAATTTTCCAAAGAACATACAAGAAAGCAACACCAATGCAACACCATACTCTTCTAAAGTGCAATAGATCAATGGAGTCAACATCACCAAGTACAGCAGATTCCAAAACAATGCTATATACAATAGTGCCAAGTACACTATACATGTTCCCAACATTCTTGAGCACCTTTGTAGGATAGAAAATGCTGCAAGTGGTTTCAAGTTGAGTCAGACTTTCAACATCCCAGTGTCAACATGAAGCATCCGTAAACCTTGTCCACGACAATCTCTCCTTGGAAAAGATCCCCTGGGAAGGCAGCCCCTGATAGCTCAATAGCCATGCATGTAACCACTTTACAAATAGTTTGAGGAGGAACACTTGAGCTGAGAAGCCATTGGTTGGAGGGCGCATCATCTTGGAGGAAAAGAAATTTACATGTTGACACCTAGCTTCGATCATGCACTACCTTAGGGGTTGTACAAAACCCATTGTGACATATGGACACCTTGCTTTGAGGAGCACTCCATTTGGGGTTTTCTTTGCTGACTTAGCCTAGAGTTACTTGTGGACTTAGTCCATGTTTTAGTGTTGGCCTCCCTCACCTTACTCTATATAAGGGATGAAAAGTTTCTTTGTTAATAGGAACTACTTTGTTAACAACGCTAGTTAGTGTAATGCTAGCCATTTGGAGAATTTTGGAACATCATGTATTACTCTTGTAACAACAGTTAGTGCTTGGTAGGATGCTAGCACTAGGGTTCCTTGGCTTGTGAGTTGCAACTATTCAGTATTTCAGCTTGTACAATGCAAGTGTGTGAATCTCCTTGATAGCTCGTGTGACGCAAGTGGGAGCATGGGATTTCACAAATCGTGTGATGCTGGCTTGTCTGGAAGTTCAAAGGATTGGCTTGTAGAGTTTGGTGGGATGCCTTGCTTGGCCTTCACGTTTATTGATTAAGGCTTACAATGATTGCAGAGCACTAGCTAGGGTTTGGGATGCACTGAAAATCCTTTCTTGGGATGACCTGAAAGGACTTGTCGAACTAGGTTGGAATGAGCAGAGATATTGTGCTTCATCTTCATTACTATGATAATATAAAGTGTACCATTACTGGCCTAAATTTGTGATTGCAAATCCGATTTATTAGGACAGTGGGACTGAAAGCTATATTGTTTAAGGCATGCTTAATGTAACTTTTAGATCTAATTTGTTGCTGTTATATTTCCATTCTAAATGAAGTATTCATCAGATTGTGTATTGGGAGATCTTGCCCTTATTTCTGATTAAATGATCTGTACTGGAAATCTTAGCAGTCTCCATTATTGAGTTTGCCTAGAAAAGTAGTATGGGGCATATTCGAAGTTTCTTGCAGCACTGTTGAAGAAATCTGTTTCGACACCAAGGCTGAAAACTCTATGAAGTAGATCCATGGCCTCATAGAAGTCAGGTGGAAATGTCATTCCCACTACAAAAACAAACATGATGCAACTCTTTTCCAAGCTTCCCAAGTCCATAGAAGAAGAAAACTACCAATTTAAAATCATCTGGATTATTATTCACATCATAGATAAGGATGTCCCTCAGTTCCCAATTATTTGTCTCATGAGAACTCTATGTCTAAGCAACAGTTTCCATGAATCATCACACAACCCATTTACTAGACAGGACGGCCCTTTGCAGACTCATCACAATCAAACCTAATCCTCTCCTTTGCTTGGGCACTGTCACTATCAAATTTGAAGACAGGACAGCCCATTTACTAGACAGGACGGTCCTTTGCAGACTCATCACAATAAATACTCCAAGGAACTATGGAAAGGGCACTGTCACCATCAAATTTGGACCACAAAAAACCCATCAGCAGACTCTCTAATCAACCAAAGTGAGATTGAGGAAACCAACAGCATGCATAGTCCACATAACTAGCCTTGAGGATAATTATTATCAATTTATCAATCCAATTCTAGTACATTGTAGTACATTAAAACTAGTAACGAGATTACAACAAAACCCGTGGTATAACCATATTACAGCTCAATATTTGAAACTAAAATTGCTTATGACATTGTAATATACTAAAGTAGGTCCGAAGTAGGTCAATGGAACTAAAAGTTACACCCAATGCAAATATAGTGAAATGGCACTAAACAAGGCAAAGCCAATTAAAGATGAGATATTTAGCAAAGGACATTATCAATAAACAGCCCACAGGGGTGTAGTTCGACTGGCAATTCGCTTGAAATTCAAAACACCCCAACTTACCCGTGCCCCATCCTTGAGGGCTGTGTGGGTGCACCTAAGGGTATAGTGGTAGCGGACAGGAATGGCTCAATAAACAAAAGGGTATGATATACTTCACATATTTTCTAACTATCACTATCCAATCCATTTTGTCAATACATACCTTATATCATTGCTTCATGACATATCAAAGAGGTGGCCCACCTAAAATGCAATGCTTTGAACCAAATAGCCAAATAAGCATAAACAAGGTCCAATTTAGTAATGACACTTCCAAATCAAGTGGAGAAAGTGAATGAATAAAAAATAAAACTATATCTCCTTGGTACAGTTACAAATAATCAATTGACCGCTAATGAGAACACGAACAATGTAATTGCCCAAGACCTACGGGGCATACCATGCCTAACCCCTCCAAACACTTAATTCATTGTGAATGCCTCTATATAAAGTACTCATCATTCCAAGTCACACCATCTTTTAGTTGGTTCTTCCAATTGGTGATGAATTCTATAACTTCTCTTGGCACATTTTTCACTTGGTAGGGTCTTCCAATTTTGTTGCTCCTACAAGGGCTAACTTGTTCCTCCCCATGATAATGATCCTTTTCGAGAACTTGTCTTAAAAAATTGTCCTTTAATCCCTATTTATAACCCTTTCGATATCACCACAAACTGAGTTTCCATTAATTTGATGACTCTAGGTAAGAACAACTTGTAGATCCTTAATTTAGGGTCTTCTTTATCTAGGGTTTGCTTTGATGAAAATTTTATAGGATGCACTATAATATGCCCTCTTCAATCTGTCCCTGCCTTGGCATGATTTCATTTTGTCTTATCCATATCTTTCTTTAATTTTCAAACAAGTTAGAGTGGTGTCATGTTTCATTTATATTACTTCCAAGCCATTTTTAACTTGATGTGCCATTAACTGTAAAGAAAGATCAATTGGTCCTTTCAGCAAGTGGTTACATTGAATCTACAATTTTACTTAGCACTTGTCTGATTGGTTAAAGTAGGGTAGGTAGAATTGAATAAGCTCACTTGAGGATTGAATAAGGTAGAACTCTACCTACCATACGTTAGGTAAGATGACACCTTTTCAAGCATTATATGGTTGTGAGCTTCCCATATGGAAGGAAATCGTTCAAGGTGTTGCAAAAGAACCTATAGTAAAAAGTCAACTTGAAGAAAATCAGAGAGTAATACAACTACTCAAGGATAATTTAACTATGGTATAAAATCGTATCAAGCAGCAAGTAGATCAACATAGAACAAAAAGAGAGTTTGAAGTAGCAGAATGGATATTTGTAAGACTTCAACCATACTAGCAATTGTCAATTAAGCAACAAGGAAAGAATTAATTGGCCCCCAAGTTTTAAAGACCATATCAAATTATCCAAAAAATTAGCCCAGTAGCACATAAAGTGAAGTTACCAGACACAAGTCAAATTCACAATATTTTTTATGTTTTGAATCTGCAAAAACGGTTGGGTCAACATCAATCTGCTGAGACAACACTTCCTACCTTGGACAAAGAACGAAAAAATTGTTTTAGAACCAAAAGCCTTTAACAACATCAGAGAGAGAAGACTATGTTCTCGCATAATCAAAGAATACCTTATTAAGTGGCAGCATTGTCCAAAAGAAGATGCTTCATGGGAAACAAAGAAGTTCTTTCAGCAATATCCACCATTGCCTTGGTTTGAGGACAAAGCATCTTAAAAGAAGAGGGCAATGTTATATACATAAAATAATAAGATAAAAACAAAAGGGGTTTAAAATGTAAATATAAAAATATATATAAATAATAATATATGAAAAATAACAAAATCATAAGTAAGGTTGTGACTTTTATGAATAGACACCTCAAAAAGCCCCATAAGGCTTATATACAGTGTTCCACGGGGACGAGTCTCCCAAGGTCGAGGGCGTGCCCCCTGTGCTTCCCACGCCCCGGGGGCTAGGAGGCTCCATGGGAAACGTTTTCCAACGCCCCCCGTTCTGCGAAACTTGGGGAAACGTAGGTCTAGGAGTTTCTCGGGTTGGGGGGCTCCCACACGCCGCTTCCTAAAAATGGGGGGCTCCCATAGGCCCCCACCCCCCTCAAATTTTTAAATATTTTTACTTAAAAACAAAAATGGTCCATCTTAAATTTTAGTCTTTTACACTAAATGGTCATTATAAATCGAAATAGAAACAAATAAAAAGAAACAAACATCGATATGATATGCTTGGCTATAACGATTACATTTACATTACACTAAACTCTTTAGGAACATAAGAGTTTATATGTCGGAGTTCATATTTTTATTATTTTTCTATTTTTTATAATTTTAGAGACCCCAACACCCCCCTACCCCCAAAATACCCAAAATTTTGGGGTGTCTCTACACGTCCCCAATGTGCGTTTCCCTGCTCCCACCCTTCCGCCTCCCAGAAACTTGGTGGAACACTGCTTATATATTCCAAAAAACCCTCTTGTAATTAACATATTAGACAAATTTTATAAAATATATATATGTTTAGTTCTCGTGTTATACATTTCTCGGTTTCATCTTGCTTTTCCTCAGATTTCAAGTCCACATTGCTGCTGCGTTTGGATAAGTCAGAGATGAAGCTTGTGCAATATATCAAAACCGATGTGTTCATGCCTAACTAAAACTTAGTGCCCAACCTGATAAACTTCAGATCTTCCTTGCCAAGCAAGAAATACAATTCACCTTGTTCCTATGAGTTAAGCATTCTTGTGTTCAGATCTTCCAACAAATGGTTTTAAATTGAAATTCAATCAAGGACTCAGGGAGTCACGTAGTCACAAAGTCTCCTTATAACTTATAACTTATAACAGTAGTAAGCCATACCTCAAGCATGCATTTTGACAATTGCTGCAGATTATTGATTTGTTGGACCCTTCTATTTTTCCCTAACTGATGGTTAGTGAGATGTTTCCCTTGATATTCTTAGATAGCCATAAACTGTTTTTCAACCTCTTGAGGACTCCTTCAGGCTTCATTGAAGATCCTAAGGACCTATAGCTGATGATGAAGCTTGTGTAACCAATACTCCCCCTGTCTGAGATGCTAATATCACGGAGTCTCTATAGAACAAATGTTGTGATTTGTATGCCTTCCCTTTCTCAGATTTCAGATCATGCTACTTATCATCAAACTTTCAAAACTTTGTCAATGCCTCACCCAATCCCGTAGCTTCCTTGGGTGCTTATCCTGCACAGCAACCACCCATAAGAATAGAGAGAGATCACTTAGTTGAGAGGGGAGATCACTCCCAACCGCTGTCTAAGATATTCAAAAGCTTTCTTTGGCAAGGGCTTGGTGAAGATACCCACAAGCTTCTCTTTAGTATTCATATATGCTAGTTTCACAACGTGATCATTCACTTGTTCCCTCAAAAAATGGTACTTGATGGGAATATGTTTGGTTTTGGAATGCATAACCATAATTTTTCGCTATGATCACAGTAAATGGGGATAGGATGCTCATACTTGATCTCCATTTCTTCTAATACCTGCTTCATCCATAAGATTTCAGTGCAACAATCTGCTGCTGTTATGTATTCTGCTTCAGCTGTGCAGAGTGATATGGATGATTGTTTTCGACTTGTCCATGCTACTAAGCATTCACCCAAGAAGAAGGCATTTCCACTGGTATTTTTCCTATCATCCAAGCTTCCTGCCCAATAAGCGTCATTGTAAGCAATGAGATCAATATTTTGGGTTCCTGGATACCATAATCCAAACTCATATGTGCCCCTTAAGTATCTAAAGGTCCTCTTTACAGCTGATACATGAGTTTCTTTCAGAGATGACTGGAATTTACCCACTATTCCTACATCGTGCATGATGTCAGGTCTAGTGGTTGTTAGATACAAAAGACTTCCAATCATCGATCTGTATAGGGTTGGATCCACAAGAGCAGACTCATCATCTGTGCTGAGCTTGCAAGAGGTAGTCATTGGAGAACTAACTGGCGCACTATCAGACATACCAAATGTTTTTAGTATTTCTTTAAAATATTTGGACAAAGTGATGAATGTTGCCTGTTTCGACTGACTGATCCGGAGACCAAGGAAGAAGGATAGTTCTCCAATCATTGACATCTCGAACTCCTTGGACCAAGGTTAAAAAAAACCGAACCAGTGGTCGAACCAGTCGACCCTGAAAACTGGACCAACAGCAGCAAAAAAACCAGATCACAAAACCGGTCCACCAAAAATACAAAAACTACTTAAATTTTGAAAAAATATATATATATATATATATATATATATATATCCATGTGCAATCATGTGAATCCAAACCATTATACACAAATTTGCAAAAAGTGCTCTTGTTCTGTGCCATACTGAACATATTTCACTAGAACCTTCCCCATTCAACCAATTTTTAGATTTTTTTTAATTTAAAAAATACCGTCTTAAGTGTTGTTGTACAGTTATATATGGAACCAGTCAAAACCAGACCGCAACCAGTAAAACCGGCCGGTTCCGTACGAAACTAGTCATTTCCAGTTTTAGACACCGGTTTGACCCGATGCGGCCCCGAAATCGGTCGGACCGGCCTGTTTTACCGGTTTCGGTCCGGTTTTTGTAACACTACCTTCGACAGACATTCTGCAAACTTGTGACTAAGTCCATCATTACTACTACCAAAATCGATGTCATCAACATAGATAACTATGAGCACCAACCCATTTTCTTCAACCGTGAAGTACATATTACTATTTGCACTACCTCTTTTGAATCCTTGATCTATGAGATACTTGTCAAGTCGTGCATACTAGGCCCTAGGTGCCTGTTTCAATCCATATAAGGCTTTCTTTAACTTCCAAATGAAGTCTTCTTTCTCGGGAACCTTAAATCCTTCTGGTTGTTTGGTGTATACTTCCTTAGTCGGGTCTCCATTTAGAAATGCAAACTTGACATCCATTTGATAAACCTTAAAGTTCTTGAAACAAGAGTAAGCAAGGAACATTCTAATGGATTCAATCCGAGCTACTAGTGCAAATGTCTCATCAAAGTCTATTCCTTCAACTTGAGCATAACCTTTCCATACAAGTCTAGCTTTACTTCTAACAATCTTTCCTTCTTCATTCATCTTATTCTTGAACACCCACATGCTACCTGTTATCACATATATATTTCAGCTGGGATACCATGATGCAGCATACAGATTGATCTCTTTAATTTTCCAAGCTATTCATTCAGATGGGGTTATTAAATGGATCACTGAGTTTTTGAGCCATCCAGAGCCTTTGTTCAATAGCAGTTTCAGGTTGTTTCCTTGCCAGGACTAAGATCTCCTTGTCCATTGAGATGATTTTCGTGGTGACCTAGTTCATTCGAGCAGAGTAGCATATACAGTACACACAAATACAAATGGCCATATCAGATAGAGATAGGTATCTGGTGAGATCAACTATATGGCTCCTAGTTTGGATTTTGCTCTTTGATGTATGTTAAACACCTAAGCTTGTTATGTTAGGATGATCATGGAGACCTATGTTTATATTACATGTGTACTAATGCTTAAACCTGTGTTGAGAGTGATTAAAGTTTCTGATGTTGAAGACTATTGTTTATGCCATACTTTACACGCAACCTTTAACTTTAGTGCTTTGTCGATTCCATGTATCACTTGCCCTCGTCCATATAGTTCATCCATACTTAGTTTTATTTCCCATGACTTATGATTAACTGAGACCTATGATATTGAAGATCATCTTCCCTACTTTAACCCATGTGCATGATGGACCCCATGTTGTTTTGTGTCTCGGCTCTGAGTTGTGCAACAAAACTTGTCGATGCCTTGATCCTTCTAGGCCAGGAGAACCCGTTGGTGTTGGTTCATGAGCTTATGTGAGTTGGGTTTTGAAGCCTTGCACTCTCTGGTCGGTTTCCCCCAATGTTTGGTCCTGACTGTGGATATTCCCTCTAACTTATAAATGCAAGCCCTCAAATAAAAATGCAAATTGTGTCTTTAGACACAACTTAAAAAGGGGCTATCAAATGAAATTGTGAAAAGCCAAAATAAAGCAGTGGATAAATAAATGTTAAATTTAAAGACTGTTGGCCATCTTATTGAAATGTAATGATTAATTCCTCACGGAGCCCGTGGGTTTTGATGTGAGATGGAGCAAGGGACAACTAATTCTAAGTGTCCCCTAGGATCTCTTCACTACAATTTCTTGTGTACTCAACGGAAGAGTCCTAGAAAAGATCCTCACAGAGCTTGGTTGTTAGCTTGGATGTGAGATGTAGACATGTTAAAATTGAATGGACTCTTTTCAGATCAACTCATCCACTTGTGAGACACCACCATTCCCTAATGTTTATCCGTCATGCATATGTTATCGTAGTTGTGTGTCCTTGCCATCATTCCGAGAGATCATAACGTCAAAATCATTATAAGTCATTTCCCTTTTACCTTTGCCTTGTTTTCCACCTTCACCCAGCACTAGCAAATTGTTGAAGCTTTGTAAGTATGGCATATGAAAGAGACTTCCAAAACATTCAATAACTACTCAAAAAACAGGTATATCTTATTGGTGGTTATCATTATTATTGTCACCATGATTTTGAATGACATGATTTAAGTGGGGTTTCAATATACATCTTGGAGCAGTTCTTACATTGGATGCCTGCAGGTTCAGTTCAATTCAGCATCTCACCTTTAGTTTGGGTACTTAGACCTGGTCAACTCAATTGAGCAAGGCAAACACGGTTCCCAAGGAAGTGACTCAAATTTTGACAAGGCTTATATTTATTCCAAACCTAAGTCACAGGATTCGGCGAATTTGAACCTTGAGGTTCAAAATTCGCGAATTTCAAAGGAAAAATAAAATTCTAATTAAATTCACCGAATTTTAAAAACGAATTTGAGAACGAATTTTATCGAATTCGAATTTTATTCGAATTTTATCGAATTCGAATTCGAATTTAAAGGCGAATTTAATAAAAAATTGAAAAAAAATTATTTAAAAANATTTATTTCAATAGCATATTTTATTAACAATTTTATTATATATATATATATTTATATATATTCGAATTTCAAGTCGAATCTCAAACGAACCTCATCCAAAAATTCGAATTCGAACAGAATCAAATGGTTCTCGAACTCGAATTCGAATTCGAACCATGTGACTTAGTTCCAAACATGCCCAGGACCAATATTGTGGTTTCAGTTTTCAAAGTTTGGCCTCAAATTGCATGATCAGTGATTATTATCACTTTATTATTGGTCAGAATATATTATTATTGTAGTGATTTTAGTTCTCCTAGAGCACCACAGTGTTCCAGGGGGTATGACTAGTCACTTATACCATTCTTCTATGTCTCTAGATACTCGTGTGCAGTTAGTTTGCCCCAGTTCTCTGCCTGAAGGAAGATATGGTGATTTTGATGATTTTCAAAGATTGTGCCATCAGAAAATGAAATAGAAAACCACTAGGAAAATCGATTTGGCTTGTCTAGTCAAGGAAATGGCAGAGAAATCTTGGCTCTTCGGACACTTCTTCATCAGTTTCAATCAGCATTTGGTCTGAGATTATTTATTTGGCTCAATTAGTGAGAACGCCCCCCAAGGGGAGCCCCTCACTTTGGCTACATGATGTATCACATTGTTATGACTTGATCTTGTAACGAGGCCTAGGGAGAATTAAACCCCTAGTGACCCCCTTTGATGTATTATAATGCTATATCTTATGTTATCCTATGTTTGGACTTAGACAAGGCATTATTGGGCAAAAAGTGCGACCCCCTTGATCTAGCCAACTTGATCCATGTATTGATCCATGTAAAGTTAATCTCCACCGTTGATGATGTTATAATCTCAACCATCGGATGTAAAAGTAAGTAAGGGTTTGTGTCTCTCAAAAGCTATATAAATACGAGACCCCCCCCCCATTGTATCCCATCGAGAAATTTGGCACCATTGGCTCTTGAAGAATAATAATGAATTTTTTTTGGGATATCTTATCTCTTGTGGATGATTGAAGAATGTTATTTGTGATTGACTGACATTATTTCTCGTTTGCATTGGAGATTATTGGTGAATCTGTGGTATATTTCTCTAGATCCATTTTATTTGTCTAACATAGAAGTCGATTTGGAGAGGGGTGCACCTGTGGGAAACATCCATCTTGCTCTTATTTCCATATTGGTGGTTATTGGGAGTATTTCTATCTTATGATTTCTTACTCTCTCATTTTTTCACTTCTCGTTAGCATTTGTTGGTTTCCTTGCCGTTCTCATTGTTATTTACTTGGTTTGGCAAGAGAGAGTGTTGAAGTTTTATACCTTGGAAGTTGTTCCCCTTAGTGACTTTTTCCTAAGTCACTAGGAAAAATGGGTCATGTCACATGGACTTTATATTAATCACTTGAGATGAGCATTAAATGCACTTTAGGGTTTAAAGTGCACTATAAGTGAAAATTTTAAGAAGTGAGTGAAATAAAAATTTAATTTTTGGAAAAAAATGATTTTATCACAACCACTCGTCTATTCCAATTTGGGTCCTTGGATTAGATGACCTGTCACTTACCCATCTAATTTTTACTTAAAGGTAAATTTGCATGTGAAGAGACATTTTTTGTTCATTTTTGAGAGAGTCAATTTCCAAAGAAGAAGAGGAGAACTCAGCTTGAGGGAGTTTTTCCAAGTACGAATTCCAAAATGATTGTACAGCAGGTTATTGTCACGATTCCCAATGCGTCTGGCACATATTTCGAGGAAGGGATTTCTGCATTAATTGTGTCGTACAGTACAGTCCGTACAGCACAATTTTCTTTTGCAGGTGGCACAAAAATTGAGAATGTTGTTTGCTGAGTCGGTGTGAGGTTCCAGAGTTGCAGTGGCAGTAATTTCGAGGTGTGATCGTACAGCAGATTACAGAAGTGAATGTACAGCAGGCACACAAATCGAGGAACATTCTATTGGTCCGTACAGTCTGTTTAATTACACTTTGGCACAAAGTTCAAGGCATTAGGAAATTTCTAAATCAACACTCTACTTTGTTCCATGACCAACTTCATTGGCGTGCAGTTTTATTCAGTGATTCAAGGCCCTCCACTAGCAGTTGGGACAGTCTTCATATTACTGTTTTATTTACTATCTGGAAGCTACGGTGCAAGTATGTGTTCTCAGGTGAGGTCAGTTCAATGCAATCTTTTTGTCACTCTTGGTGAGAAGAAGTATGTTTGCATTTGCTTTCCAAAAGATACCTTCTGAAGAAAAAAGCCAAAGAGTTGAACTCAGTACCTTATTCTGAATTTATGACACCCTTATGAACTATAAGGAGAGGATATATGTTTCCATTGTCTATAACCTTCTGCTTTTATTTTCAGCTTTCATTTAGTACTATCTTGATAATATCAGACATCTAAAATATAAACGAATTCTTAAGAACGAATGGAATGTAATGCACATTGGAGGATTGATGGAGATGAGTGAAAGCACAAAATTGCTTCAATACCAACTAAAGAGAACCTCAGATGAGAATGTTCAATAACTAATCTATCGTTATGATGTTAAAATTTATAATGTTCTCATTTAGGGAAATTGACTGTTCATTTACAGTCAAACAAGCTATTTTAGGTAACTATAGAGCTAAAGATGAAATTGATTAAAGTGGTACAGGTTGTGCTCATTGCGATTAAAGTCTGATATCAATGAAACGTGTCTTCAATTATCAATGAATCTTAGGTAAACCGTAACCCTGCTACGCATAGCATGCTTGATCTATAAAACTTGAAATCTTAACAATTACCTCATCTGATGCCATTCCATTATTGAATTCTGCAATCTTTCGAAGAATGCCGTCAAACTGTGCTGTATCAAAAAAAAGCATCCCCCTCTGCAAGAAAAATAAGACAATAAGATATGTCTGGAGAGGTCACTTTCAACAGCTAAAAACTATTAAAATGTAAGCAGAAATTACTTATAAAAAAACAAAGGAAACAAATATGGAAAAAGGAATGACACAATATAGAATGTCTTTTGTAGATACTGAATAAAAAATATATAGATAACCTTTGGAATATGTTTGAAACTATATTTTTCAGTGGGGCCTGCACATTTTCAGAAATATCAAACAATTATGTTAGAAAAAAAATAATAAGAAAGCATATCAAACAACCTGTGACAGACAAAATTAATATAGACCCATTCACAGTCAATGACTTTTCTACAACACAGAGGTATATACATATGCACAAAGAATCGGACATTATTACTTCAGTTCCCTCAGTTGTTCACTGTTACATTACCTAGTACAGCACACAAGGAGCTAACACAAAACTGACAACTAATAACGATGATCCTAAAGCTAATGATAATACCTGACATTAATGAAGATGACTGTCCAGGCATATAAGCATTTCCTGCAAAATATAGGCATCTAGTCAAAATTTAGAGGGCAAAGTGTCAAAACTGCTACAGTCCAGCGCACTATAAAATGATATAGTTTTAAAATAAACCTCAAAACAACAACAACAAAAGAACAATGATTTATGTTGCACATACCACCAGTATAAGGATCGACAAATGTATAGTCCAATGGAGCATTTGTCTGTCCTGTATTTTTCAAAATAAATTGTACAATTTGTTCCTTGTATGTTAGCGGAAGCCCTTCTTTCAGAAGCCATTGTTCTGCAACAAAGTAGGGATTATCTGCGCACCATTTCAAGCATACACACCAATCAGAAACATAATTTCTCAAAGTAGTTATGTAAGCAAATGATTTTATAAAGAAAGACACATCATACCACCTTTTCTTATTATTCTTTAAAGTATCCTTACAATAGCTTTTGTGCATAACTTTAGCTCTTTCGGCCAGATTAAGAAAGAATGAAAATGCCCTTTGTTGCCTTCCTGATTCCAAATCCTAAAAGGTTTTTCCTCAAAATAGTTAAGTATATGATTTCAAAGAATCCCTTTAATATAGTTTTGAATCTCGACATGACTTCCAGTGGCTTTCACTGAATTAAATAAGCCAAAAATGCCTTTTGTTAAATGTCTTACTCCAGGTCCTAAAAGATATTTTCTCCAAAGAGTGATGTATGTAATTTGAAACCACAAAAACTTGGTAGCCAAATTCTCACTGATCAACACAGTCTAGCACACAACCATATTGCACATACATTCCACGTAAATCAGATTTCATTACTCATAAAACAGATTACATGTGACACAGAAATGAGTCTCACTATCTGAGCCTTGAGGTATAGCTCTTTGGTCACAACTTTGTCGGTTTATCATATCACTTCTGCACTACATCAGATTCTCACCCTTCTCTTCTTTTGTCATCTTTGCCGACTCCGTTTTATTTGTTTGTTATTCTTCTCTTGATCTCACAAATCCACACTGCCCACCTCCTCCTTGAATCCGCATACTCTTCCCAAACTCCATTCTTGCAGTGCTTTTTATTGTCACCTGTCCACCAAACTGTGCAATCTCTTGTTTTGTGCCTCCCATTTTGTTGCCACTTGCTCTCTTTCCATAACATGCTTGTGAACATTTATGTACTTTGTTCCTTTTGCACATCCCCTTCTCCTTCAATCTATCCCTCCAATGTATTTTCCATAACACTTATTCCAGTCAAGCTCATAACATAGTATTATTGTGTGTACTTTTCTTCCAGCTTATCAAGCCTTTCTTACCTGTGCTCTTGCATTAACTTCACCTGGCAAGAAAAGGCTTGTACATGCTCGTGCATTTTCTGCAAATATTGAGTTGTTCTTCCTGCTCAACTTCTTGAACTCTGCGTTTGAGACCCAGGTGTTTTCTTCAACTGGCCTGCCATTCCACTTCATCAAATACTGCTCATGCTCCGCATTGCATTTGTCTCTTCCAGTCGATTTCTGCAATCTCGCCTTCTGGAATGTCTTCATCCTTCTTCTGCAATTATCGATCTGCAATACTGAATATGAGTTAGATGTCAAATTCATCTGGCAATCCTACTTCATATGGAGTGCCTCCAACATGGTTCTATCTGCTTGAAGTTCAAGGAATCATGCGTGCTTTCAGGGTAGCACTCTTTGACCAAGGGAACCATCTCTTAGGCACCAACTTCAAATCATTTGAATATAAATGATATTCTGCCCTTTTTGTACTTTTGCAGCTTCTCATAAAGCTATGCATAAACTTGTTGCATATATATTGGCAAATCTAGTAAATTTGTTACTCTCTTTGGATTTCTAACATTCACTAGCTTGAATGGTGAGAACCCCGTCAATTTGTTTTAGGAAAACTATACCTAGGCTAACATATGATCCCAATGTTTTGGTTTGCATCCAGCCAAGCATCTCAACAGATTGGCCAAACTTCATTTCACCACCATAGTCTGACCATTTGTCTAAGGATGGTAAGATGGAGACTGACAGCAACTTCAATTCCACTTTATGCCACAATGTCCTTCAAAAATGATTTAGAAACCACATGTATCTGTCCAAATTGATCATCTTTAACAGTCCATGTATCCACACTATCTCTTCCAAAGACAGATCTGCACAGTGACAGCCATCGCTTGTCCCCCTGCATGGCAAAACACGTACCGTTTTTTAAAACCTATGCACCACAACAAAACCTGAGTCAAATCCTCTGCTCTCCAGGCAATCCAAGCACAAAATATATTCAAATGTCCTTCCATCGACCTTTTGGCACTGGTAATGGTGTATACAGTACTAGAACTTTTACTATGTAGATGTCCTCCCTTGAGATGTCGCTACACCATTTGACAAAAATGTCACCTCTAAATAAATCGTCTCAATCCCTTGTTCATGCAAGTTCAATTATAGCACTCTTCTAGCACTGCAAGAGTTCTATTTTAAAGATGATTAAATGAGATGCAAGTTAGTGTTTATATATTTTAAATTTTTTCAAGTCAATCAATAAAGGAAAATAAAGTAAGAATTAACAGTTCTACAAAAAACTTTTTAAGGAAGATAAAATTAAGACAGTGGAGGATTATCAAGGACATCATCAAGTGCCATAAAAGAAAGCATTAAACATTTCTCAAAATTGTTGCATGAGAAGGCAGCCTAAATGTAAAAGAAGAGGAAACTGGTACTATTGAAGTGGTACAAATGCATTAAGTAAGCATCGGTTAGAGCATGCAAAAATGAAAAGCTAAGTCACCTGACACAATGACACAGAACAAGGAGGACACCAAAATACAAGTATCTAACACGGACACGACGATCCTTGGAATCAAGACACGGAAGACACATAATATATATATATATATATATATATATATATATCCAAACTTTTTTAGAAACTGGAACATTTACAAATATTCAATAGAAATTAGAATCAATACACATTACACATTCACAAATCAGGTACCCCATACTCAACTGTACCCTTCAGGTACCTCAGAATATGCTTTGCAGTGTAATATACCAAACTGATATTTTCCTGTTTATGTGTATACTGTAGATGGCTAATAGACTTACTCCTTAATCAAATAGGAAAGCAAACCCCGAACTTTGCATGCATGCAGTTGCATGCAAATATGTGCCCTAGAAAAATACTAAGATGCTATAAAATAGGAGAAATCAATGCATGTACATACCAGTATATAGATCAGCTGATGGTGAAGAGACTGGTCCCAGCATGCAAGGATTATGCCGGAGGAGTAAGGAGATACACCAAATCGTCTTCCATAGGTGAATGCGCCCTCCTCTCAAACTATATAAGCTCTAGAATAATAAATAAGCTGCTGCTGGAAGCCCAGATGATGTGCACTAGGGTTATAATACCCCTCTGATGATGATGGAAGCAGCATGCGAAAGTTCTGAACCCTATAGGTAGGAAAACGAATTGCTTTGTCTCTAATCACGGTGACACAGTGTGACGGTGAAACCCTCTGGCTGGATGAATAATCAACCTCCCGAAATAACTGCTAAGCATAACCTGATGATGAACCCTGGATGATCCAACCTGATGATGAACTAGGGCAAATAGATTTCACTGCCGAATACACCAGTTAGCTGAGCATGCACTCAACCCCAACTTAGCTCGCCGAGCTCTCCAATTCGACTCCACAAATCAATTATCACATAAGTGACTTCTCCCTTCACTTTATCTTTCTTTTATAACTTTCAACTGCGAAAACCCTAACTTTTGACCTAATCAGGTCACTTTATCTTCTAATTTGCAGTTGACTTGCATGCATGCGCAAACCCTAACTTTTGACCTGGTCACTTTATCTTCTAATTTGCAGTTACTTGCATGCACGCCTATGGAGACTTAATCGGGTGCATGCATCATTAAATAATGCTCGGACGTCATGCATGCAGGTGGGCCTTTGGCTCTAGTGGCCCTCTTCAACCCAATGGTGATATAATATTGATGCCCTAGATCTTCTATATATGGCATCAATCTTCGGCTGATTCCTTGACTGTCAGTACCCGCTCGAACCTATAGGAATCACATAGGTTAGCGGGTTGGTCCTCAAATGCCTAACCAAAAGAGGACATTACATGCAGCAATCAGGTGAACTTGTCTCGATGTGTTCACAACAAAGCAAATATCTGGTCTCTTATTCATCAAGTACATCAAGGAACAAATCATCTGATGATACAACGTGGCATCAACCGTCTTTGATGAACCATCACTCAATAGCTTCAGGTTCGATGCCATAGGTGTGGCCATGGCCTTGGTACCTCAGAATATGCTTTGCAGCAATCAGGTGAACATGTCTCGATGTGTTCACAACAAAGCAAATATCTGGTCTCGCATTCATCAGGTACATCAAGGAACAAATCATCTGACGATATAGCGTAGCATCAACCGTCTCTGATGAAGCATCATTCAATAGCTTCAGGTTCGATGCCATAGGTGTGGCCATGGCCTTGCATTCCATCATCCCGAACCTCTTCAGGATCTGCACTGCATACTTCCCTTGTCCCAGGGAGATTCCATCCGCATTCTGCCACACCTCCATGCCTAGAAAGTAATGCATCATACCCAAGCCCTTCATGTCTAACTCGGCAACAGGTCTCCTTCTTGCAACTTTAATGAGTTCCTCTTTTCTTTTAGGAACAAGTCATCGACATATAACAGGAGCATCGCTGGTATTTCACCTTCAACCTTGAAGTAAAGGTTGGAATCGGCTTTACTCTCAATAAATCCTAGAGTCATCAGTAATCTGTCCATCCTGTCGTACCATGTCAAACTTCAGGATTTTCTGTAGTCACTCCCTTTGAAGCGGAGCATCATTCTCCCTCTTCCTTTAGTACTCTATGCATTGAAACATTCTGTACTAGAGTGACATGTAGCTACCTCTGCTACTAATATTCTATGTATCCATCTAAGGTCACTAGATACCAAGATCCTCTATCTTGAACCTTTTCAAAAGTTCTTCTCGCACCCATCTGTGAGCTTGTCATCCTCTATAGGCTTTCATCTTCAACCTTGTAGCAAAGGTTAAGATCTTCATCACTCTAGGTGATCTTCAAGCTCCTCATGTATGTGTTATCCCATGAGTGTCTTCCGAGCTCGTACAAGGCCTTCTTTAATTTGCACACATGAGTCTGCCTATCATGTGTCTTAACTTCTACTTGCTGTAAATGTCTCTTCATAGTCTATGCCTTCTTTCCGTGAGAATCCTCGTGCTACGAATCTTGCCTTGTATCCCATGATGTTGCCATCTACTGCATGATGGAACTTGCAAATACCACATCCTAGACATCATTCTTCTTTAATTGGTACTCTCCTTCCCTTTCTTCTTGGCTACTTCTTCATAGCTGGAAGAATCTGCATCAATGATGTCACTCAGCAGTGTCACATAGCTAGAGTGTGTCTGAGGCCTCTTTCTTTGTTTGAAAGTATCGTCATATTATTCTTCATCTTGGATTATTTCTCAAACTGTCGTCACTTGTTCTTCGGAACAAGTCTCATCCTTCTTTTCTTGTAGGCAATTGTACGTGATCTTTCCTACAAGTCAAATGCATTAGTTGTATGGTTAGAAACATTTCATAAGGCATATTCATAATGGCAAATTCTTATGCATAATCATGCAACTATTTTAGCAATACAACAGTCATCCATATCTCACGGAAACTTTCTAGATGCCTTCCATCTCTACCAAGACATCATTGAGATTGTGCACTAATCCAATATGTCAGCAAAGAGGTTTCATTCTAGATAAGTAGCAATGGAGAGTTGTATAGCACCATGAGCTACTTACCATCACATGCATATTAGTAGTATATTGTCATTAATGCAAAAATTTTATCATGCATAACACATCAACTGAATATAAACAAATGCATAACAAAACAATATCATGAAATGGCAATTGAATACTTATATTTATTTGTTTCGTGGGTAGACTCCTTTCAGCTTCATCATCTTCTTCATTCATAACAGCATCATTTCTTATCCAAATGCTCAAGATGGATAAAAGGCTCTTCAAGAATTGAGTTCTTCATATTCCTCATCACTTGAGGGATCTTCTTTGAATCGTGAGCGCCTGATCTTCAATTGCTCCCATCTTCTCTTCTCTTATTATGGGTCGAGCTTCATCTTGTGTGTGCTCTTCCCAGAGTCTGCTAAAAGTAATCACTTCCTTCTGGCACACATTCCTCGAATGAATGAATCACATGATCCTGGGAGGCCATCAAGGTGGTTCTCACAACTTCTGCATTCTCCACTTCTTCTTCTACTGTTTCAAGTTGTTCTTTGATTTGAGAGACCCTTGTAAAGTATGACTGTATGGTCTTTGCATTTTGGATCTTCACATTCTTCAACTGGTTTCTCAAAGTCATCTTTCAATTTGTGTTCTTTCCTTCGAATAGCTTGGTTAAGGAATCAAGAATCTCTTTAGGTGTCTTTAGGGAAGACACTTGTGGTATAAGGCGATCCTTGATTGAATCAGCAACAATCTTCTTGGCCTTGACCAAGTTCTTCTTGTGTAAGAATTTAGCCTCATCTCCCTCTGGAACTGGAACCTCTCCACTTATGTAGGTGTCCAATTCATTTTCTTCAAGAACCAGTCAAAACTTATACGTCCATGCTCGGAAGTTTTCAGCTTCACCAAGCTTGTCATCAAGCTGGTGTGATAGGTCATTTCGAAATAAGATCTTACTGATTTGAGGTGTCCATCTTGGTTCTGAATCTGGCTAATCTAGGGTTTGTCAAAGAAACCATAATTTTCAAAACTTGGAATCTTTCAGATCTGATTGGATAGAAAGATGGGCCTCTTCAAGGCGAGCTGTCCAATGTACTCCTTTTCTGAAATCAATGGAGGGAAGCTCCCAGAACAGAAAGCCCTAGTTTTCCAATTTCCTCTACAGAAATGACTGATATTGTTTCTGCGATCTTCGAAAGTACTACTCGTCTGTGTCTGAAACTTCGCACTAAGGTAGCCTTGCCTGTCCTCTTTCCAACACCACAGGTTTGAGCAGAATTGGTTTCTCCAATTGGGACTTATGAGCGTTTTCCCAGGGTCACTTATTTCAAGACTGTTCAGCATAGTGAACTTGTACGGACTTCCACGTGTCCTGTTTCATCATCAGGGTCTAA
Source organism: Pseudotsuga menziesii (assembly GCA_001517045.1). NCBI lineage: Eukaryota > Viridiplantae > Streptophyta > Pinopsida > Pinales > Pinaceae > Pseudotsuga > Pseudotsuga menziesii. Next base: position 228,092 of record LPNX010180793.1, on the reverse strand, counting down.
AACTTTTATCACAGAAAGTATAGTCCGTGCCCTATCTAGAACATCTTGTGAAATTTCATTTGGACCCTCGTAGCCCTAGATATAGCAAAATTCTCCCTAGGTGTCCTTTTTAGGGATGAATCCTGGAAGAGGCTAGAACCCTGATTTGGAGGAATCATATCTCCCAAAATATAGCGAATCTGAGGCTGAAATTTTTACACAGGGTACATCGAGATTTTATTTTCAGCCTGTGAAAATTTCGGCCCCTGACACTGCTTCAATCCCGAGATATAGCGAATGGACCAAAACTACCAATTTTAGTATTTTTGGGTTTTTCAGGCCCGGGGTCAAACTAGGGTTTGACTTTCCCGTAGTTTTACCCAACAAGAAATCTCGACCTTGGTCTCTAAACTTCGATTTTGATGAGGAGAGCAATTCTATGCTGGGCTCACTCAAAAATTCCTCTTCTGTAAAAAGCCCTAATTTCCCGCAACAAAAACTGAAAATGCCCGGAGTCAAATTCTCCTTCGACAGAAAGATGCACCCTTCAATGGAGAGTTAACCTAGGCTTCGTTTGCTGATGATCTATGAAGAGAGACCCAAAAAGGAAGAAGCCCTAGCTTCTACAAATGCACAGTGTCTTCTTCTCAGGGTGGCTCTGATACCATGTTAGATTTTTTATCATTTAAGCAATATTATCTTAGGATCTTACCTGATAGAATAACATGCACAGCAATCAACCAAAAGAGACAATGAACACAAAAAATTTCCTCGGGGAAACCATAAAGGAAAAAACCCCGCAACATCCTCAAATATAGAATGAGCACCAAAAGTAAAACCCAAAGATACAAAGACCATCTCCCGACAGCAGTTGTCTCTCTCTCTCTTGTCCCAGCTTCTTCTCTCTCTCAGTTATGCGCTACAGCTGAGTGTGTGTGACTGTAACAAATAGAGAGGCTCACTCTCTATTTATATTCTTTCGTTCACTTAATATTTGACTCTGTTATGTAGGCTCGAGTAATCTTAACTCAATTATGTAGGCTTGAGTAACCATAATTAGGGTACTAAAGACCCGACTTACAACGGAGGGGACTTCCTCATGACTTTTAGTAATTCTCCCGATAGGAACATCGAGGTACAAAGAAATACAAGTGATTCTCCCGATAGGAGCATCGGGGACCAATGAAATACAATATATACAAGTGAATACATTCCAAAGTTATAAATACATCAACACAATTGTCACTTAGGATCTCTCTATGGTGATATCTTCAAATCTAGAGTGCCATGCATGAAATAATAAGTAATCTTCAGGAGAGTGATTAAGTTGGGGAGGCCAACAATCCTAAGCTTCACCTCCTTGGCTTCTCTATCCCTATCCCTTTGGAACTTACCCTGTATAGTAATCTCAACAACGGGAGGGTTATTTATCCCTTTGATTACATGAACCTAAGAAATATGTTTATCTATTTGCTTCTAAATGAACTCTTGTTTGGTAATAGTTGCATAGTTGAGTGTTTCTTATTGAAGGAGGATTTGATCTTATTTGTTCTTAATGTCATACATAAAACTTCTAAGTTTTATGTAGTCTAATTCCATCTTGTATTCTATAGATAATAAAGGTCACCTCTTGAAGAATGAAGGATAGCTATGAATTTTCCTCTAGAGGATTTACCGCAAAAGTTTGTAATTACTCGATGATCATTCAATGCTTATTATAATTATCCAATGAGTCAACCTGCTACAATAAACTCTGAAGGAAGCCCCTTTTGCTTCAAACTCACTACACATGATAATCCTACAAGGTGAGCTCCACACTAATACGACAAATATTCCAACATCAGCAAATGGAAACAATTGCGAACTGAACTTGTACCCTTCACCATCATCATGTCGTCAGTTCCACCGTGGTCAGCCAGTTCATCTATGCCTTGGTTAGATCATTCGGATACACCCTAGATGATCCATTTGGCTGTACGAAGGTTGACCCATTCATTTTCTTCTATGGCCAACCTATTCAACTCCCCTTATCTATGGTCATCCCATACAAAGCCTTGTATAAGAAAGCAATTGCCAGTTAAAAACAGGAAAATACTAGAATTCTTCTAGATAAGATATTTATAAGCATTAAATTCACAGTTTGAAAATCCTTCATAAAACAAATTACCCTAATGATAATCTTAAATTCCATTGCATACAATAGGAACTCCAGTAGGAAACCAAAAATACTAACCACATGGATAAATATAAAGTTTGTATCCGTGCTACTCTTTTTGTGTGTTTCTGGACATGTTTCTAAATAGATTCAACATTGAACAGAAATTCAAACAAACTAAATGGACTCAGCATAAAACTGAAGTTCTATTGATGGATTGGAAGAGAATGTAAGGATTATTAAGGCAATAAGCAGCCATACTGCGAAACTAATGAAGCTGCAGAATCAACTTTCAAATGTGTAAAATCCAAAATGGTGCCATAGATATTAATCATAATGACAACCTTATATTAGTGAACTAACCATGGGCATATTCCAATTAGTTTTCTGCTAGTATGTCCATATTAATTACTTTCAATTGCATCTCAATGGTTCTCTTGAAATATAACTTTTGTTTTCTGGTAGAGCTCAGACTTCTATTAACACCATAATGATGGGCTATTCTCCTTTGTAAACTTAGGCACATAAATTTTGTAACGGTAATGCAACCACTGACAACAAAAGGCAATTTTATGACGAGTACGCATATATAAGAAAACATAAAAAATTTAAATGGCACAACAAAGACACCAACTCCAACATTTAGCATGTACCTCCACGGTTGTAAGGCAACTTCCTAACTGGTTCACCATCCTCAATATCCACGTCAAATACTAGTCAAATCACAAGTTAAAATTATCAGTAATTTTAAACAATATAGACATGCAAATCTCATTCAACACAACACAACCACTTAAAAAACAAAATAGGTTACTTATTTTTTTAAATATCATATATTTCCATAGAGTAATTACCCAAACATTTAAGAAAATGAAAAAGGTTACTTACCATAGTCATATGCAACGCCATCAAGTTTTTTACGACCTTGTAAATCGTCAGGCCCATCCACTACTTCACCAATCTGAAAAGACAAGCATTTCATGAAAAAACTACTTCTACAAATATTATTAAACATGAAAAATAGCACCCCCATTCAAAAACAAAACAAAACAAAAAAATCAAGCTGGAAACAATACCCAAGACCACAGAACAGTCTGGAAATGGATGAGAAATGTGCTGAAATTTTCAGTCTACAAACATTCCGTAAATTTTCCAATTGCTTCTGTAGTATACCCACTACAGAATTATTTATTAATAATTTTATCAACCAGTCACATAAAATAATAACTAAGAATTGAGTAGGTTACATTGCAAAAGTCATAACATTTGAAGCGGTCACAAGATGCATAGACATTCTTTTCATATGTGGTATAATCTCCAGGTTGAAATGATTATTATACTTGTTTCATCCAATTCCTAACCCAGCAGAGTCTATATCTGTATATGGATATCTTTATGGATATGTATGTGTATGCGTCCACACATTTCCAGCAGCAAGTCAACTATCCACATGAGTTATCTGGGAAAAAATATCCAGCTTGGTAACAAAGGATGAAGAAGATTTTATCCTGTAATGATATTCAAGAAATCATCGCATTAGAAACACCAAACCATGGCAAACAACGGATGATTAGAAGAAGAACAAGAATGCCTTCATCCTCATCATTTTTGCAATTGACCACGATCTTCCCTTACGTTTTAGAGGCATATATTATATTTTTGAAGCCTACGATAAATTAAGAAGTTTATATGAAAACCCAAACAAAGGTTTTCAAGGCAGACATCAAAGAGAGCTTCTGGGCTAAAGTCCTGAAGAGTTGCTTTGGGTTACGAGTCCAAGGTCTACTCTGATAGTGTTTAACCCAAGCTTACTTGGGAGCAGGAAGCGGGAGCAGGAGCGGGAAGCGAAATTTTTAAAAGCTTCTGGTTTGGTTTGGAAGCGTTTAGGAAGCGTTTTTTATATAATATATATTTTTTATATATTTTGATGCATATATGCCAACAAATGCTTGTAGAATGTTGAATTAGTCATGAAAAACATAAAAACATGAAATAAAAGATAACATGATAAATCATAATACCATATAACATCATTCATCTACCATCAATGATTCAATCAATTATCATATACTAGTGAATTCATCAAACATAGGTCCATTATCCATAACATCAAGTTATCAACCTTACAGCTTCAGAGTTCAACTTCAAACTTCAAACTTGAGTTGCCATGTAATGTTCACAAAATATACCATAATAAATATAAAAGAGTCAATGACTCAAGATCTCGAATCTCAACAGTGCATAAACTTGAAAGTACTGTAAATAAGAAAAGACAAGAAAAGTAGATTTTATGGATGTTTCCTCTTGCCACGGGAAATATCTAATTTCTTAGATTTTATGGATGTTTCCTCTTGCCACGGGAAATATCTAATTTCTTTTGCTGTTGTCTATGTTCATGAACAAAGGGAGCAGGATTTTCATCCCTAGTAGCCACCGATGTTGAGCGGCTTGAGCCATGTCCACGACTTGATCCTACATGACCCCCCCTCACTGATGCAGGTGGGGGTTGTGAAGTTGAACCTGAGGGCAAAGGAGGTGGTGCAATTGTTGCTGCTGCTGCCGCTACATGGTCATCCTCATCGCCCAAAAGCTCTTCCTCCAAGCGCTCTAAAGTTAAGGCTCCATCCTCCAAGTTATGCTCCTCCGGATTGTTGTCCCAAGTGACATATGATCTATCGGTTTTGGCCCGTTCATAGTAATGAGTCAACAACCTCAAGTTGTAATGTACATAAACCAAGCTTTCTACCCGATTTTCATTTAATCGGTTTCTTTTCACCGAGTGGATGAAGCTATAGGTGCTCCAACACCTTTCTGCAGAGGAACTATTTACCACCTGTGAAAGCACTTTGGTTGCCAATTTATGAAAGCGTGGGCATGATGAGCCATACATGTTCCACCACTCAATAGGAGGCACCCTATCTCGATCTTTTCTAGCATGCAAAGTACCAAACGGACCAATCTCACTGAGGCATTTGCTTAACTCACTACGCAATAAGGCACATTCCTCTTCATCAAGGACCAACTTGTCTATAGCATAGAAGAAAGAATCGGCGATTTTTCGCCGACTTCCCGAAAAATCACGATGTTTAAGGGAAGCCGATTTTTAATGCCGAAAAAATCGCGATTTTTAGTAAAAACTGCACCGCGCGTGGTCATGAAAAAATCGGCGAAAATCACGCCACAATAGGTAAAATCGCCGGTCTGTCAAAAAACGAAAACTCGGTTTCTTAAAATCGATTTTTGGGTCTTTTTTTGGTCATTTCAGTTGGAGAACACGACGAGGGGGGTATTGCTTCAGAGCAGGGGTAAATCCACATGTTCCAAGCAAACTCGCCAGCCATTAGCACCCACTATCAGAAATCGGGATTCTTTCTTCTATGGTAATTATCCAACCATAAAATTTCCTTTTGCATTTGAGAGATCGTAGGGCTCCAAGATCTTTGTTTTGTGTCTCAAATAATTAAAACCATTTTATCTTTGATCAAATTTGGTAATGTACAAAGTTACAAACCCTCATGAATCATGTTCATCTCTATTCACGAATTTGGTAATGCCATTCATCATCTATTCACGAATTATTAAGAATGAATTTTTCTACAAAGTTAAAACCCTCACGATTTAGTTTCATGATGAACGGCAGTTTGAGCCTTGAGGGACGTTTGAAGAATCAACTTATCAAGAGCTCAAGGAAAAACGCAAAGGTTCAGCCTCAAGGGAAAACGCAGAGGGAACCGTTCAGGGGAGTTATTTATTTTAAATTTTAAAATCTGTGTCTATAAAATTTTGGTATTTAGTATCATTAAGTTTTAGGTTTTAACAATTTTAACAATTTAAAATTTTGCATATTAAAAATTTGCATATTACAAATTTTCATATTAAAAATAATCAATTCAAACTTCAAACTTCAAAGTTTGCATATTAAAAATTTACAGTTTTGGGCCTTTGGCATTGTCTGAATCGGCTGAATCAATTTTAGTGTTGATGATTTTATGGAAGGCAGCCTTGTGCTTTAGTTTGTACTTTGTTCTTTTTCTATTTGGGTGTATTCATTAATGTGTTTTTTTGTTTTTTTGCAACCACAGGTTTGACTTTTGAGGCTATACATTTCCATTGCAAAAATACCAAAGGCATTGGACCCAATTTGGCAATATGCTGACCCTGAAGATGGAACAAACCGACAACGATTAAATTGCAAATTGTGTGGACAACATATGACAGGAGGCATTAGCAGGTTGAAGTACCATTTGGCAAAACTTCTGGCCATGATGTGGGGCTTTGTAGTTCAGTTACCCCCGAGATTATGAGAATGGCCCATGATGCAATTCACTCGAAGGATAGAAAAAGGGAAGAGTCAGCTGCAAATAGAGCTGAACTTGTTGCAGGTGGAGTGGCTAGGACTTCAGGGACATATGATTATGATCATCTAGATCCCATTGAGGGTAGTGTTGGGGGCTCCACGCCCATGGGGTCAACTTCCGTGAGGGCTGCTACCTCATCTTTCTTTGTTCCACGAAATTGCATCAAGTCAATGGTTAAAAAAAGGGAGAAGGAAGAAGCAGATAGGGTTATGGGGAGGATGTTTTTCTAGAGTGAATTCCCTCTTACAATAACAAGAAACAATCCTTTTTTTCAGCCTATGTGTGATGCCATTGCTATTGTTGGCCCGGGGTACAAGTGCCCTACATATGAGGAGATTCAAGGCCCAATTCTTCAAGCAAAGAAGAAAGACATCAACATTAGATTGGAGTAATTCAAACAGTCATGGGAGATTTTTGGATGCACATTGATGTCTGATTGTTGGTCAAATGCAAAGGGTAGGACCCTTCTCAATTTCTTGGTACAGTACCCTAAAGGTACCATGTTTATCAAATCCGTTGATGCATCGTCACAGGTAAAAGAAGCAGCATTGTTATGTGAGTTGTTGGATGGGGTCCTTTAGGAGATTGGTGTGGACAATGTGGTGCAGATCATAATAGATAATGCGGCCAATCATGTGGCTGCAGGTAGATTGCATATGGAGAGGCACCCCTCACTATTTTGGAGTCCATGCGTTGCACATTGAATCGATTTGATGCTGGAGGATGTGGGGAAAATTCCCTTCATCAAGAAGGTTGTTGATCAAGCTAGGAGTATCACCAAATTCGTATATAACCATGCTTGGGTTCTTAGCCTCATGAGGAGATGCACGAGAAACAGGGAATTGTTGCGCCCTGGAATCACACGATTTGCCACTAACTTCATTTCTCTTGAGTCTTTGCTTCGAGTTCAGTTTGAGCTCAAGCAAATGTTTGTTTGTGATGAGTGGCGAGATTGCACATATAGCAGGAGAGAGGATGGGAAAGCCATCGCTAGATTGGTTTACACCGACTCCTTTTGGGAAGGAGTGGAGGAAGTGTGCTCAATCAGTGAACCTTTGGTAAAGGTTTTGAGATTAGTTGACAGTGACAAGCCCACTATGGGCTATTTGTACGAGGCCATGGATAGGGCCAAAGAGTCTATTCAATCTTATTATGTGGGGAAGGGTACCCCTGGACACAATAGACACATGATGCTATGGGAGTTGATTGATACATGATGGACCGGGATGCTCCATCGACCTATTCATGCAGTTGCACTTTTCCTCAACCCTGCCTTTTCCTAAAAGTGTAAGTTTGATATCAAATGTATGAATAGGACGGTACCTAATTTTGAGACTAGGGAGAGTATTACTCATGAGATGGAGATGTATCAAGAGGCTACTGGACTATTTGGCTATGCCGATGTTGTCCGCGTAAGGAACAATTTGACTGCAAGTAAGTGATTGCAAATTAGAATTTATTTGTATTTTGAACTTCAAATTCTTAAATTTTAATTGTGTTTTATGATTTATCATTTTATTTGAAATTTGAAATTTGAATTATATAATCCAATTCTCTTTCTTTCTTTTTTATTGCAGGTGTTTAGTGGAGGACATATGGTGCAAGGCCACCAAATTTAAAAAAAATTGCCATCCGAGTCCTTAGCCAAACCTGTAGCTCTTCTAGATGTGAGTGTAATTGGAGTGTCTTTGATAAATACACTCAAAGAAACGCACCAGGTAAGAACTTTATCAAAGCAATTAAATTCATTGTAATTTAAGATCCTCTTTCATATTGTTTTCCTCTGGCCTCAAGACTCATTAAATCTTTTTATCACCCTCTTACAGGTTGGATTTCCCACGCTTGAATGACTTGGTGTATGTCCACTACAATCTTCGGCTGTCGATGAAGCAGGTGGAGAAATCACCCGATGTGGATGCCATTTGCTTGGACAATATTGATGTATCATGTATTGTCCAAGTGGAGGGTGTAGGTTGAGTTACCTATCATGGATGAGGCACCTGCATGGATAGATGCGGAGCAGCAGCAGCAGCGGCAGGAGGATGAGGAGGAGCAAGAGGAGGAACAGGAGGAGGAGGCGGACCACTTTGACCCAGAGGACTTCATGGAGGGTGATGTGGCTTCATCAGCACCACCTTCTACAGTGGTCGATGCATCTACTCCCTCATTGGCACTGAGTCCCTCATTGGCATTGAGTCCCTCATTAGCACAGAGTCCCTCATTGGCACCGAGTACAGGGCCAGGACCTTCTACTGTCAGGGGCAGGCCTAGCAAACAGCCCATGATCTTTTCCCGTAAAAGGGGAAGAGGGCATTGATTTATTTTTCAGAGACAGATAGTTAGCTACTAGTTTTGTGATGTCATTTTGTATTGGACCATTGATTTCCCACTTTTGAGTACTGTTGGACAACTATATTCAAACTTTCAGTATCGACTTTTATGTCTGATATTATATTTGGCATGCCTACATGATATATATCAGTGTTTTTTCTATATTTATGTGCCAATGTATTTATTTGATGTCATTGTTGCTTTGTATGCTTAAAATTATGAAAAAAATGAATATATTTTGTGTTTTTCAATATTTGCCGCGGTTTGCCGATTTTTGTCGATTTTTTTTTGCCGATGTTGCCGAGAAGATGTTTTCTAGACCCTTGCCAATTTTTTGCCGATGCCGATGTTTTCTTCTATGGTCTATAGCAACCATGTACCCAACCTGTACCTCTGGATCTGTGTGGGGCTTTCTCCTAACCCCACCCCCAGGTGCTGGTTTGGCCAACCAAAATGGAGAATAATATTTTGGTGTTAATACATATGTTAAGGCATGCAGTGGAATGTTGAGATGATCCCACTTTTTGACCACGTGTGTGTGAATATGGTCATACAGGATGGGATACTTCGATTCAACAATATCTTTAATCTGGCCCAACATGCTATCCATCTGCTCATACACCTCCCCAATTACCAACTAATCTGTATCTGCAAACCGAATCATGTCATAAATGGGCTTTGTGAACTACAAAACAAACTTGACTCTTGCCCAAAATTGACCATCAAGAACTATGTCTTTCACGTCTTGAAAATCACGCCTGTCAGATGTGGATGTAGCCCTATCTTTCAAGACTGGCCATGAATCACTTGATACCATGCTAGCCAATGCCTCTCTTACCCTCAAAAGGCGCCTGAAGGTGAGGTAATAACTAGCAAATCTAGTCTTTGTTATCTTCAATAGCTCTAACTTTAAGTGAGCGCAAAAAATGTCATGGGCATTGCTATGGTTGGTAATATATCTTATCATGTGCTTACCCTTTTTGTACAGTTCACCAATCCATTTGTATTCATTTTCCTTCAACTTAATAATGTCATGCATCAAAACGTTCAATGTGTGAACCATACACCCAGACCAAAATATGTTGGGGTATTTATCTTCAATGATTGCTCCCGCTACCTTACAATTAGCAGCATTATCTATTATGACTTGGATGACATTGTATGGACCAATAGCTTCAATGTTTTTGAGTAGGAGTTCTGCAATGTTCATGTGAGTCTTGAATTTATCTGAGTAGTCATGTGCCGAAAGGAAGATTGCACCAGTAGCAAAGACACCAAGAACATTTATCAATGGCTTACCTTTCACATTGGTCCAACCATCTGATACAATTGATACCCCATACTCATTCCAAGCATTTGTGAATTGCCCCAAAGCATTTTGGATCTTAGCTTTTTTCTTGTCAAGCCCCACAGTTTTAGCTTTGTCATACCCGGGGCTCTTGTATCCTGCTGGGGCAGTGCGGATGGCCTCTACCATTTCATGCCAATAGGGTGAGCGAAGAACATTGAATGGTATGCCACATGCATAGAGAAACCGATACACTTTTGAATCCACGTCATCCCTACCACCTTGATCAAGGAAATCTAATATTGTCCTACGGCTACCACATGATTGCATGGGAGAGAATCCACTGCCTTGGGTGGATGGGCCTCCAGTTCTTGGTGAGCATGAAAGGTCATGGTCATCCAATGATTGTTTTGATGTGTTTTATGCTTCAAATTCTTCCTTCTTATAGATGGCTCTTTGTGTTGATACCACATTTGGGCAAACACAAACTCCTGCAGTTTTTCTTTCATCACATGGCATGTGCCCACATAGATGTCCTCTCACACGGGTATATGAACCTGTGTATGTCTTCTTACAATGGGGGGCAAACAAATTTGGTGGTTCCACCCCCTCTAGTTCCTGCTTGCCTTGTGACATATTTCCACAAGAGTGTGGGGTCCTCTTTGGTTTTCTTTTCGCTTTCCCTCTCCTCTTCCTCCTCCGCTTCCCCCTCCTCCTCCTCCTCTCCATGGTATGTGCCACTTCCCACTTCTTCATCCTCTTCTTCATTCCTCCTCTGGTTTCCAACCACCACCATCAAAATAACAAATGGAACCAACAAAATAAACCATAAACCCATCATCATGGTTGGTGCCAAATAAAACTAGAGATTTAACCTGTTGCCTACAATAGAATGAGGGAGGAACTAGAGAATTAAGTTTTTAACAATGTACATTCTAGTCACTAGATTTAAGCTTTTAACAATTTACAAACTTACAAAGAATTTAGAAGGTTGTAGAACCTACCTCTTTGGCTCCCGCTCTCCAATGGTGGCAAGCTGCAACTTTATCCTCTCCTCTCCTCTCCTCTTCTTCTCTTCTTCTCTCCTCTTCTCCTTTCTTCTCTTGCAATGTGACAATGAGTTAGGAGAAGAGGGCTTTATCCCCCAAAGCCCTCCTCCTTCCCTCCAAAACACCTTCTCCTCTCTTCTGCGGGCGTTGGCAACGTGTGGGCAACGTTAAATGACGGAAGCGTAAGGGGGAGCGACGGGAAGCGAAGGGGGAGCGTAGGCGAAAGCGCTTAAGAAGCAATGAAGGGAGCAAACATGAAGCGAAGCGGGAGCGTGCGGAAGCGAACGCTTCCTGAATTGGCAGGGAGCGATTTTTTTTGTGGGAATCGTGCTTCGCAATTCGCTCCGGATCGCAAGCGACGCTGGGATCACGCTTCGCCTTAGCTCCTGTGACGCTTCGGTCCGAAGCGGGCTTCTGGAGCAGGGGCGAGGGGGGGGCCGCTTCCCCGCAACACAGGTTTAACCCATATACCATTCACCGAATGTGAGGAACTACCTAGAGAGTTTCCTCAAGGACTAAAAGAGTGCATCCAATGTAAATACATAGTGAGAGCACCCAAGCAACTCCTATAACTACACTATCAACAACACAAGAGAATTAAGAACATAGCTAAAAGAAAGAGACATAGAATGAATACATAAGCAAAGTCACATCTAGAACATGTCAAGGTTTGTTGGAACTAGAAGTTGTGGCCAAAAAAGATGGGGGGCAAAAGAAGGCTCCTCATCCAACTCATCAATCATTGTGAAGGGGCCAATGCAACATCTAAGAATGTTGTTTAGAGAGTGCCCATCTCAAGCGGAATACTGGAGGAAGAATGCAAATCGTCGTCACTCATAACAATCAAGGGTAAAGGGAATATTTCAATTGATGATTGATTACTTGACAGAACCTAGTGAGTAACACTCTATACAAAGGAGTTTGGCTCTAGGCCCTCCAAGAGGTGCTTTATCTCACTATCTAATGAAGCCTAATTTGAGGTTTGGAACAACAAGATATCTGGGGTTGCTGATCAAATACCAAAAGAAGATTGGACCTTTGGTCATCGATCGATGCCCTGAGTTGGGAGGACTATAAGGAAGATCTACATTGGATATTTCAAATATAAACCTCAAGTAGAAACTTTTGGAAGTACAGGGTTGGTATACATGGACTAACCATCAAAGAAGACTACATGGGCCTCGAGCAATGTTTTAAAACTCAAACTCGGACACAGAATTGGTAATGAATCATTAATGACTTGCCTCACTTGAATTTAATGACTCAGTTTACTTAAAAATACAAAAAATATTTAAATTTTAAAGAAGAACAATATTTTAAAGATTCTAATCCATGATTCCAAAGTATTAAAGACAAAATAACAAAAGTTTGCTCAAGTATATACCATATAGGGTACAGTACATCAAAATGGAACGAAGTGTATTGTGCAATACATATATGGAACAAAATACATAATCAATGAGGCCTAAATGGCGTATAGAAAAAAAAACATGTTATGATGCCACTACATCATACATGTCATTGATCAACATGATCAATCATCAAACTCATAATCACTGCTAGAATTGGATGTAGAACTAGAATCAGGGATTTCAAGACTAGCAATGGCATAGGCAATGCAACAATCATTCGGCTTAAGCTCGAACTCCTCAAGGTCATCTACAATTACAGGTACTAGCTAAATGCTTAGAGGCACGAGTTAGGGTTCAGCTTATAGCTTTAGGGTTAGGGCTAGATTCTAAGTTGCACGAACAAGGAAACGGGAAAGAGTTTTTGAAACAAGGACGCATTGGAAACGTGACCCCCCCCCCAAAAAAAAACAAATTGGAAACAAGGAAATGCAATACCTATATGTATATGTATATGTATATGTATATGTATATGTATATGTATGTATATTTTTAATTAATAAATGACCAAGGACATTTAAAAAAATGAATGTAAAACATAAATCATAAATCATACATGTCGGTGAATCATTACTGATATTGGAATCATATTCATAAATAGCATGCTATTCCTCCCACTCCTAGGCTCTAGACGTTGCCTCCACCTTGAATCTCAAAGTTGATCCTCCAAGGACATTAGTTAATGACTCAACACCCTACAATTTTGATGAAACTTCCTAATCCAATCATTAAAGTAAGGTAGAAAAAGATTCCCATGCTTAATAAGTGATTTTGCTACTAAACAGTGAATTTTTATTAAGGTCGTGATAGAGGAATTCAACAATCAACACCACTAACATCGAGGTATATAGAGGGGTTGATGTGCTTGCTTAAATGCCAATCCCTTACCCTCATACATGATAGAATTTGGTGTAAATTTTGCAATCCTAAAAACTATTAAATCTGTTGAATTCTGAATCAGACCTAAAATTCTACTTTTTGCATATGAAGTCCAATGAAATTGGAATCACTCTCAAACATCCTAAAACAATCAATGTTAATGTTAAAAATTTAAGTAAAAGGAATGAAAATGAAGGATTAGAGAATGTCACTTTTATAGGGCAATAGGTGCAAGGGGGGTCATTTTTTATATCAGGGGAAATATAGTCTCAACTCTTTCATGTGGTTTAGGTATAACCACTTATAATTAAGCAGAGAGGTATACCCTGTTCCCAGTACTTGAGCAAGCCATCACTCTTGGATTGCAAACCATTGTAGTTGCCAGCGATTCCCTATTAATCATCTCTCAAGCTAGACATCGAAAAGATCTTGCAGATCAAATTATTGGGCAACTTCAAAAATGAATAGGCAGGCTTCTTCAAGGCTTTTCTAAAATCCAGTTCTTTAATATCCGACATAGAAACAACTCGCAAGTAGACAGCCTTATTAATGAAACCAACCATCTTCCTCGTGGGTGTATTAAGCTAAATGGAGTTCAACCAACAATGTCTTGGCTACCTTATATCTATTTTAATTGTGTCACTCCCGCATTAAAATTGTATTTAATACAATCTACCATCGTTATGGCTATAAAGGGGGCGTAGGACATTTCCTATGCCATATAGCTCAACTAAGTACATGGGAATGAATGTTCAGGGGACTACTGACCACCTCATTTGCACATTCGTAAGGCTCAAGGAAAATGGATCTATGAAACTTGGCTACCCTAAATCTATTTTAATTGTGTCACTCCCGCATTAAAATTCTATTTAATACAATCTACCATCGTTATGGTTATCAAGGGGGCACAGGACATTTCCTATGCCATATAGCAGGACTAAGTACATGGAAATGAATTTTGAATGGACTACTGACCAGCTCATTTGCACATTCGTAAGGCTCAAGGAAAATGGATCTATGAAGCTTCTCGATGCTTCAAGAGTCGCACATTTAGGTTTAACCTTGACGCGTCGTGGTACCTTCAATTAGTCCTGCTATGTGGTTGCTTTGTATTTCCCTTATTCTTACCATTGTCATCGTCATTTTGTTGTGAGTAGTTCTGTGAGGAGGAGGCCTGGTGTGCGTAGCGACCTAGGGATGATGCTGCAGATTACTGGGAATTTGGGCACCTTCCCTTGTGATGTGGGCGATTGGTTTCCTGTTAGCATTAGTGTTTATTGTGAGGAGCTTTCTCAAGATAGCATTTGTGGACACCATTTAAACTGATCACTCTCTTGGATCTAGGAAGTCTACGACTCAAGTTCAGTAGAGCGGACACTTGGTTCAATTCTTGCAAGGAGTATTTAGGATACCTATCACAAAACTTCTAGAAGCGTGAGTGCAAATTACCTATCGATCATCAACTGTAGAGTTTGGGGAATTGGTACTTTAGTGGAGGTGTGTGTATGGCCGACGATAAATCCATTAATGGACATCAACAAGAAACTATGGGTGTTATATGTAGGTATACGAGACACCCAAGTGGATGCTAAAGATATCTGGAACAAGATGAGGTGGATGAATATGCAACTGGAAGAGCTAATTGATGCAGTTCATCAATCTAATGCTCATGTGCCTATTATAGAATCTCGCATGAAGGATGTGGAACAATCTGCTCGGAAGCTCTAGCTTTACCTCTTGTCTAGATGGATGTCTTGACGAAGTGGAAGCGAATGTTCAAACTCGTGATGCCCAAGTCAAAAAAGTTATGATTACCACAGGAAAATATGAGGATATGGAGCAGACAATGCACCAAATCTCATCACAAATGTCTTGTTTAGACATTCGCTTGGATGGTACAAAGGACAAAAGCCATGTTGAGAAAGCTATGAAGGAAAATAAATCCCCCATATAGCAAAAGTTATGATGGAAAATAAATCAATAGTCACAATCATAAAACAAATTTGCACAAGATAAAAGCACAACTGTGCGGCCACATGACAGAATTCTCAAATGCTTATGATGACTAGTTTTGTATCAGAGATCCTTTTTTGTGGACATATGTATACTTTTTTCTTTTTTTGCCTTTGCTGCAAAAAGAGAAGAAGATGCATCATTATGATGCAGCTACTGATGTAAAAACTGCTGTAATGCAGGAACATACGTACTCTGTATGTATTCTTATGATCAATACAAACAGCTTTTTTCCCTTTGGAAAAAAAAACAAATTTGCACAAGGCATCATTTTACAAATCATAATTATCATAAATAGTTAAAGTGATTGCTATTATCTCTCTTTATTATCATTTATGTTATTTTCTCATACATTTCAAAAGAGGGTAATCCAGATTTCAGTACAAACCAATGTTGCAAACATTGTGTCAACGAAAATATCGTCAAGGGTCCGGAAAAAAACTTATCGACAACATCGGGGAAAATATCAGAAAATATCGACACACTTCAAAAAAATACAAAAATATTCTTTTTTTTTAAACATGTAAAGCAACAAAACATCAAATAAAGTTTAAACACATTGCCACATAAATTTGAAAAGAAAATGGATATATAAGATGTATAATATGTCTAATGATACATCACACATCAATACTAAATCATCTCCCAAATCCTTGTTGAAAAACTGAGTTTAACTGCTTGCTGGTTTAATGAACAATTTTGTGGTTTTCACTTCAGCCGGTTTTGCATAGGCTTGAAGCTACTTATAAAAATTTTCCTGAACAATTTAAACACGCAGAAAAACACTAACAGGCTGAAAACAAATGCATGCACACCATAAAAATTTACTCAGAGATTTTTGGCTAGTCAGCCCTGGAAAAACCCCCACGGGGAAAACCAGTCAGAGAGGAGAGATTTTATTAATTTCTTCAGCAAAAATAATGGACAGAGATACAACTTATCTTCACCACCGATTTCTTCACAAAATCTGGAAATGCCCTTCTTCTTTTCCTGAACCAAATTAATGCAGCTGTACGGCACCAAACAGGCCGTACACTTCCTAGGAAATCGTGCCAATAAATACACAGACAGTACCAGCAAACCGGCCGTACCTTTTCCTCGATTTCTGTGCTATTAAATGAGCAGTCCGTACAGCAATAAGTAAGCTGTCCCTTCCTCGATTTCTGTGCAGTTATTAAATGCAATGTACAGCAGCAAATAACAGGCCGTACATCCCTCGAATTCTGTGCCAATTAATGCACCGTACAGCAGAGACCAAGAGGCCGTACACTCCACGAACTGTGCAATAAATAAGGCAGCCGTACAGCAGGAAAAACAATCAGGCCGTACCCTTCTCAGGAAAGATAATAAATGCAGTCTTCACTTCCTTGGTCACTGAAATCTCTTCAGCAATCAAACTGGAAAATCGTGGCCTCCTCAAGCAAACTCGACCTCCTTCAGCAAGCTCCTCTCTCTTCTCTGAAAAAATGCACAAGTGAATGTCCTTTTGCCTCCCTCATGCTTTTTGTTTGCCCTAGGTGAGTTTCTTAATCCAATGGCAGAGAAAGAATCAAATCAATGGCTGAGATTGATTGAGAGTGAAAATCCCTTTTATTTATTTCCCATAAATAAAATCACTCACCCACTTAAATTTATCAAAAAGTGACTATATAGTCATAAAGTCACATTTAAGTGACTTTAATGTGAGGGTCACATTTTTCCCTCTTAAAGTGACTTTAGGCAAAATTAAAGTCACCTAGGGAACATCTGCCTAGGTACAAAAATCAACAATCCTGACTCTTGAGTCTTGAGTAGTAAGTTCTAAGTCTACTGACTCCTAAACCTCAAAATATCAACAAAAATTATAACAAATGTACCTCATCATTATGAGTCAATTAAGATAAAAAATCTATAAAACCTATAAAAGAGCCCTAAACCTATAAAAAATCTACCAAAAAACCAACAAACAACAACAAATGGTTACCCATACCTGCTAATGTGGAAACCACTAATAGAAATCAATGCTCAATTTACAATAAATTGGCGATGGAGATGGAAACACGGTGATTCTAGTCCTTAGCTCCAAGAGAAATGCTAGAAACCTCTTTTGCTCTCTCAAAACCCCTCAATCTCCTTGTGAAATGAGCAAAAAAAAAGCAAAATCATGGGTTATATGCCAGCCTGTCTGTAGGCCAGCAATTTTTCCTGTCAAATTGAGATTTTTGGGAAAAAATTGGGGAAAAATCATGATCTTTTCCCCCAAAATTTTTGTTTGGAAATTGATATTGTGATGTTAGCGAAAAATCGCCGATGTTTGCAACATTGGTACAAACTACCATGAGGACAATATTTTTGGCATTCCCTTTCTATTGAAAACAGTAATCACTAGTGTCCAGCTTCAATCGAAAGCATTAATTGCCAAGTTCAAAGAATTAAACTCATTTCATGCTCAGAAAGTTCACCCTAAAATGATAACATAAAGATCGCTGATTCTATTTTAACTTCTAAAAAATACAAATGTTTTCCATATAATCTGGAAGGAAAAAAGTCATTAATCAAGTACAGTACTTTATCCCACTTGTACTCGACTGAATTCCAAGAATAAGCAACTCCAGTATCACCTTCGCGAATGACTTTTGTTTGCCCACTCTTTGTTCCTGAAAACAAAGAAAGTAGTCTAGTTAAATAGCAATAAATTAAAGCAGCATCGAAGTAATCTCATTGATCAAAAACAAGAGTAACAAAAAACTGAACAGAAGACAAAGGTTTCAAGCATAACCACGTCACAAGAAAAACATAGATGACAAGTCTTTTCATGATTTGTTCAAATGAAAAGTCTTTAATATTTGGGATAAAATAGTCACTGAAATTCTGGTTGGCAAAACATTAGGCAGCAAGCAAAAGGTGAATGTAATATCCATAAGTCAGAAGCTTTAACAGCTTCTCAAAGGCTGTCTGTAGCATCTAGATTCTAATGATTTTCACACGGATATTACTACATTTCTGTACCATAAGTATCTGCCATCACTTCAACATTCCTGAGCCAGCAAGGATCTTAAGCCTTCAACGCTTTGTCAAGCACTTCAAAAAGCTAAATTACTTTAGCTTACATAATACTAAAACTGAAAATGTCAACATGGTGATGACTGCCATCACTCCAGCCTAGGTTCACTTGCTAGTAATTTAAGATTCCATTGCTTGATCAAGTGATCAGAAACTGAATTGTATCAAACAATACATTATTAAAATAATATCATTCAACAGATCAGGACCACGTACAAAAAGCATTCTCTACCTATTTCTTACAGTACAAAAAGCATATTCCAAAGGAAATTAGAATTGCTCTGTTCTCAGTTGCAGCTAAACTAGAGAAAAAAGTAAAACCTATGTTTATGGCTTAAAAGTTGGTAAATGGCTTAAAAACTATGTTTAAGGCTTGATAGTTGCTAATAGCTATGTACTCAGGTGCAACTAAACAGATTTATGTTGGCAAAAAAAAGAAAATTATAATTTGTCACCCACTGTCCCATAGAGAGATATACTGATAGTCCTATTGACTATCTTCTTGCCATCTGCCATGTATGTATACAGGAAAAGTTCTTAGTTAAACCTACCCAGTGTAACCAGAGCAGGGAGCAAAGCAGATTCACATTCTGTATTTTATATACTCTAATGCATATATATATATATAAAAGGTGAAGAACCTCAAATTAGTTGCAGAAAATCTGAAAACATTTAGGTTGCCAGGAAACTTGGGTTGGGGAATGTTATCACACCCATAGTAGCTGGAGCTACCATGATGCAGCATACTATATTTTTCTTCCAGACAATGCCAGTCCCTTATATTTTGAGCATACATTGAGATGATTCAGTGGTACAAGATACTGAAAGCCAGCAGCAGCAGCTTCCCCCTTGGTCATGACTGCCCCTACATGACCCCATTGAGATGATTCTGGTGTAGTCATGGTTCCTTTTACAGAGCAGGCTGCCATTTCTTTCCTTGCCCATACATAGTTACCAGTAATCCCAGAGATGGGTATATGGCAAAGCAGGTATACATATGCATTTAGAATTTTAGATGTTGTATTTGTCTCTGTAGATTATTTTAATAACTGTGACTATACATGTTTACTGACAGTGGTTTTGAGCTATATTTGTTACTTTTCAAACTTCTGTTATGAGTGGTCAAAGAATCATTCTGCAAGCCCATTATGCATGCTAGCTAAGTACTGCCTACATAACACAAACTTACCCTACCCATGCTATGTTGGTATCATTTATCACTTTTCTCGGTACATCCAATACCCCTCCATTTTGAATTCTACCCTTGACTTGAACATTAATCAGTGAGATTGAAGACTTTCCACCCCACTTGGATCTCTATGTTGCATGGACCCTGTTGTCTGCCAATTGCACACCAGCAGCAGAAATCAATTGAAAGCTGTCTCCTCACTTGGGAAAGTGGGAGAGGTGTGACCTTGGGGGCAAGCATAGAGCTAGGTACTGTCACCTACTCCTACCTCCTCCGTTTAGGCTAACTCCTAACGAAGCCAAGAGCGGTAGTCCCTACAAAAGAGTTTTCTATGGCTCTTAAGTTGTTAAAGTGTTTTTTGAAGGTTGCGGATGCGGATGGATGTTTTTTAGGAGTTATTATAATTTGAAGGTGTTTTCCTTATTATGAATGTGACACAAGATCAAAAAAGCAATCTACGTTGCAACAAGAGATTAAAAGATAAATTTAAATTCTAGACATCAATTAAGCATTCAAGGATAACAATTATATTAAGCCATAGACAATTGATCAAATAATATAATTATGCAAAACAAAACAAGGACCAGTGCCTTGTGGAGTCAATGAAGCTGAAATGCGCCAGAGAATTAAACACACGTCTAGAAATTAAACCGGTGAATGTTAAATTGTGTGAGTGCTCTTGGTAAGTTTTAAGGATTTTAATGGTGATCTTGCTTAAACTGTCTAGGAAACCTAACCGAAAATACTTTTAGTGGCTCCGTTCAAAGACATGACAGACCTATCTGGAATCACAAGCTAGCTGTTCAATAGCTTAACAAGCGAGTGTCCAGATTGGGTTGCCCGACGCCCACACTTGGAATTTGCCCACTACCTGAGTATTTTATCGAGACAATGCCGGTGCGTTGGTTATGGGGTAAAAGTTTTAATTATGTTGTTATTGCGGTCTTCGCAAGTCCGTTCACCGTTCTGAGTACGAACCCAACTCGAAAGTCGGCAGAGCATATTAGGTGAAGGATATCAATGAAGTAAATTAATTAGAGGGAATGTGGGTTGAAAGATTTTATTAAGTCAATTAATTAAACTCTCTGACAGAGAGCGCTCTTGACCTTGTCTTATGACAAAGGTTCAAGAGTCTTATCTGATCTAAATGCCTAATGCAAAGATGTGCAAAACTAATGATGCTCTCCGATAGAGAGTGCTCTTGACTTGTGTTACTGCAAGTTCAAGAGTCTTACTTATTGATTAACTTATTAAACAATGAAAAGACAACTCTCCGATAGAGAGCACTCTTGATCTACAAAGTGAGATTCAAGAGATTTCTACTTTAAACAGTTGAATTACTTATGAAAGATACAAGAACTTAAAAGATGAAGTAATCAACTTAGTTAGTGAAACAAAATGGGCTAATCTAACAATTAGTGTCTACTTTGCAAAAAATGAAACTACTCTAAGTACTTGAAATAAATCTAAACTAAGAACCAAGACACTCTTCCCCAAATGGGGAAGAAAAACCAAATATGGGAGGCCTTATCCCACTTAGCCTTGTTTTATTAATGAAGTAAAAATGCCTTGGGAATTTAATCCTTGTACGGACTTTGAGAAGTAACTTAAGTAAAAATGAAAAACTCTTATGAGTTTGTACAAAGGAGAATGACTTCTTTTTTTGTTTTGGATCCCTGTCTTTGGATCTAGTTCTGCTTGCTCTTTCTTGTTTGGTTTTGCTTTTGGTTCACCTGTGGATAAGAGCTCTAAACAAGGACTAGTAAGAGTGTTAGGAAACGAAATTTAACTTGTGATTCGAAAAGATTAAGTGGATGAGAAGACAAGTTCCTTATGACAAAAGACCAAAACAAAGGAATGAGACCCAAAATCAAAACTTGGAAAAGACCAAGCAAGCTCACCGATTTTTATGTAAAATGCACGATTTTTGACGAAACGACTTGAGACTTTTTGTGAATTTAAAATTAAAGATTTTTTAATATTTTAGGCTAATTTCCAGAATCTAGAAAATAGCAGAAAATTGCAAAAAATCACCAAAAAATAGCGAGTACAAAATTGCACGTTTTTCGAGAAAAAATCAAAAAATAAAAAATAAAAATTTTGAAAATTTTTTCTGATTTTTATGCTAATTTCCAGAATTGAAAAATAGCAGAAAAAAGTCCAAAATCAGCCAAAAAACAGCAAGCACGAAATGGCACGTTTTTCGAGAAAATAAAAAAATTAAAAAAATTTGAAAAAAAAATTAGAAAAATTTTCTGATTTTATGAATTTCCAGAATTAAAAAAAAAAACAGGAAGAACACAAAAAACAGCAAGCTAAAAAGTGAAAAAAAGTGCACGTTTTTCATGGCAAAAAAAAAGATGGATTTACAAAAATGGAAATGAAACTAGATCTTTAAAAGTGGGCCTTTAGAAAGATGGATCTAGCTTTGAAAAAGTAGATCTAAGGCTAGAAAGCCTAGATCTAACTCAGTAGAAGCCAAGCAAGCTTGAAATAAAGATTTAAATGACTTGATAACTTCTATAAAAGTGGAAAAGAGGTAGGATATAACCTTGAAAATAGAGATCCACTTGTAGCAACCAATGTAACCTAATTTTTTGAAGTTTGTTGGAGAAGGCAAGAAAGATCCGGAACCGCTTGCAACCCTGCAAACAAAATATATTAATAATGGAACACTTGTATGGTGAAGGTATTAGGTGCCGAAAGCTCCTACTAGATGCAATCCCTGAAGACACAAACACTCAATGCAGATTTGATTAGAAGCCTAAGTACTAGATTGTTAGTCTTCAATAAACATAATAATCAAATTGCTATACAAGGGTAGGGTGAAAGAGATATTACTTCACATAGGATGAAGACACAATGCCAAAAGCCCATCAAATGACCTCCAAAGTCTCAATATTTTATTAACAAAAGAAGCTTACAAAATCCAACAGAGTTTCTATGCCAAAACTCTCCATCCCAATAGAGCTAAAGAAGCCTCTATTTATACAATGAGAGAAGACCCAAAACCCTAAAACCAGACTAAGAGTAACATCGGAGTAATTGAATGAGCTCGGCATGATGATTTGGAGTTGAACTGAGCTACAACTGAGTGCTGGAATAATGAGGGGCGGTGAGGCGGCTCATCCTCCCTCGTAATGATCACCCAACCAATAGATAACCCACACTTCAACCAAAAACGGACTTGACCAAAGAGGGCAAATTTCTGACTGATAGTTCAACTGCTACACTCCGATACTTGATCTGAAACTGACCGATATTGATTGGAATCATCATAAATGCTTCGTGCCATGTCATTTAGCCTTTTATTTCGTTGTATTCAGATTAATTTGGAGAGATTTGGATTTTCTCCAAAATAATCATTTTTATTAATTAATCAATTTTTTCCCCAAAAATGACTTTTTTGAGAAAATGTGTGTTATGTGGCCGAATGATGATCTGAAAGTTGGATCCGACTAGCTGGCTGATCAAGAATGATTTTTGGCTTAAGGTTAGAGCCTTCAATCACTGAATTCGGGTTCCAGATGACTAACTTATTACAAATTGAATTTTTCCATTTAAATTATGGAAAAATTTAATTAAAAAACTTTAAAAAAATTTAAAAATTTAAAATTTAAAAATAAAAATTTTGAGGCGTCCGGTAAAAAAATTTCGGAAAATTTTTTGAGAGTCCTAGTGACTTAGGACAAGACCATGCTCTATTCTAACAATGCCTAGTAGGTTTATAAACACGTAGTTGGGCTTTAATAACCCCCCAAGGCCTAGAATTCAAAATCGGGCATTCCAGCTTTGGAGGAAGCGGGAGAAAACCTCGTCAATTATACTCGACTATAGGCAAAGCATAATTGTCAAGGGCAAAAAACTCCCTGGAATACCTTAGTTGAGATTCTACATCTTAGGAGACCGAACCACTCAAAATACCCTACTAGCACATTTTATTACAAACCCTGCGGGGCCATAGTCAAAATTATTCAAATGAAAAACTGGCTAGCCAATATTTGCTAGACATGAAAACGGATCGACTGATACACTGGAATCCAACATTGAACATGTTTGTCAATCGGCGGCTCCTCAGCTAATCCAACTAAGTGCAAAATTAGTGAATAACAGACCCCACGTTGTCATGTGTCTCGGCTCTGAGTTCTGTGACAAAACTTATTGAAGCCTTGACCCTTCTGGGCCTGGAGAACCCGCTGTTGTTGGCTCTTGAGCATTGGTGAGATGGGAGTCTGAAGCCTTGACCGTTCTAGTTGATTCCCCACGATGTTTGGTCCTGACTGTGGATGATTCCTGCCAACGTATCCCATGATTCACTTCAGGACCAGGAGTACCCTCCGGTGTTGTGGCATGAGCTAAGGTTGCCTAGTTTCCTAAGTTGTGTCAACTAGGCTTGAAGCAAGTTGTACTACCATCATTACATGCATTTATGTGACTTAATGCAATATATTCTGAAATGTAATCCCCTGGTAAAAATGCAAATAACGATCCTTTTAAGCACATATAACGAGGCTATGAAATGAAATTGTAAATCCCAAAAAAGGAGATGAATAAAAAATGCTATATCTAAATGACTACTGGCCATGATATTCTGAAATGTAATGATTATTTCCTCACGAAGTCCATGGATTTTCATGTGATATGGAGTAAGAGACACCTAATTCTAAGTGTCCCCTAGTATTAAAATTGAGCACATAGATCTATGGATCAACACACAACTCACAAAATAGATCACACAATTTTACTCAGGAATTGAAGAATGAAGCAGTGCAAAAGGCTTGCAGCTGTGAATGCTTTCATTAATCAAAAGTAATTGGATAATAATTACAATGAAGTACAATGGCTAAATAGCCACAAGCAATTCGAATCCATGTGAGGAAATTCGAACTGATTAGACTCTACTTGACTAAATGGTTAACTAACCTTGTCTAAATCATTATCAGAGGACAGAATGGTTAACTGACCTTGTCCAAATCATTGTCGGAGTTCATAGGAATTCTAAATCACACCTCAAGTGTCTAATTCAGTGTTAACTAAGCTTAACTGACTGTGGTAGATGAGGAATGCGCCTCTTCTGCATGCAGCAATGCAAACCTAGCGCTAACTGAATGTAGAGGACTAGAACTGAATGTAACTGACTCCTAACTGAGCTTGACTAGTCACCAACTCAACTCAACTGACCTTGGTTGGTATCGGCACTCCCAGTGGGTCCTAAATTGTAGGGAGTGATCTAGGAGGCTCCTAAACTGATGCATGCAAGTGCAATCAGTGGCAGTAGGCCTCAATTAGTGTTCCCCGCACTTTAGTAACTGGAACATGTGCCCCAATTAGGCCAAGTGGACCCAATGGTGCCAATGACTAAAAATAGACTGGATGGACTCTTGATTTAGACATATGACCAAATTGGACAAGGGAGGATTAATAATCCTAACACC
This sequence comes from Pseudotsuga menziesii, assembly GCA_001517045.1. Taxonomy (NCBI): domain Eukaryota; kingdom Viridiplantae; phylum Streptophyta; class Pinopsida; order Pinales; family Pinaceae; genus Pseudotsuga; species Pseudotsuga menziesii. The sequence continues at coordinate 202,965 of LPNX010180793.1, read as the reverse complement.
CCCCCTGAATGCTAACTTGGACAATCTGTGGGCCCTGGTAACTAAGACCATAGGTCACCCATTACATCAAGTAAAGTAAAGTAACTATAACTGCTTAATACAAGGAGCCGAAGAAGAAACCACTTGGGAAAAAATCTCCCCCTCTAACTAAGCAGGTAGAATCAGGATCAATCTGGTTCTTATGTGCACAGGTATCCTGGAACCTGACAAGTGAACCTCTCCATCATTATGTCTGGTGGAATCTTCCTCTTTGGACGAAGAATAATATGCTCAACTAAATCAGAAATATAGACAGTTGCTGGATGAAGACTGGACCCATGTAGAACAACTGAAATCAACTAATAAGTGAGAAAAGGTTCTTGGGGATTCAAACCATGTGAGGAACACTCAAGAAACTGATATGTTGCAGCCATGAACAGCAAACCATGAGTGGTAAAAACAGCCCCAAGTGTTAGGAACAAGTGTCCAGGCGGATGCAGAAAATCTTCCTCTTTACCAGTTCTGTGAGGAGATGAGCATGTGACCAAAGGTAGAGAAGCCCTGGGACTATGGAGAGCAGATGCTTGAGCTCCATAATCTGATATAGCTTCAGAAATAACTAATGAATCACAAAATAAAATATCAGCAACCTCATAAGAGGAAACTAACACCAAATCCCCAGCAACAATTTTGATGAAGAATTGCGGTACTTGAATTTTCACAACGAAATTGGTGAGAGCAGCTATAAGCATGACTGAAAGCTCTTGGATTTTAAAATTTGAACCAAATAATATCAGATCAGAAAGTAAATCAGATCTAAACGGGTTCATATCAAATCCAAAACTGTGAAATGAAATCAAATCCCCAACAGCAGTTTTGAAGGAGACTTGCAGTACTTGTTTCTTCACAAAATTAATGAGAACAACTCCAAGCAGTACTGAAAGCTTATGAACCTGAAATATTGAACAAAGAAATTTCAAATCAGATCTAAATAAGATCATATCAAATCCAATAAGGTTCATATCAGATCCAAGAGTATAGTCCACCGAGACGGTAGATGCACAGTTTTCTTCTTCTTCAAAATTCTGAATTTTGGTGCATTCAAATCCTGCAGGAATCTGCTGGAAGATCTAGATCATGGGGAGCGAATGGATCACTCTGGTAATCTGATATTTTTCCCAAAATATCCAAGGTATTACATATTTGCACACCAGTGGCAACATTAGAGGGAGAGAAATCAAATTTCTCTTCACTTTCGGAAGCAATTACTAGCAAATTTTGCACAAAATTCAAAGGAAAATCACTGGAGGTGGACTTTGCTTCTTTTTCATCTTGAACAACTTCAGCAGAGAGAGTAGAGGCCGAGAATTTTGGATCAAGAACTCTTATGGTGTTGGATGTGCTCTCCAAAGAGCTATTATGATCCTCATCAATCTTTCCAAAGGTTCTATCCAATTTTGTCCAAAGATCCTTAAGATATTCAACAGATTTAGTGAGGTAGTGCAAGGTAGGAGAGAGAGCCATAGCTATTGTTCCAAAACCTGAATCACATTCATTCAGCCAATCATTCTCACTCTCAAAAGACTCTTCACTGAGTCCCATAGCCACCCCATAGAGACCTTGTCTCTTCAGAGATGCAATCATCTTCATCTTCCATTCTGAATAGCTTGTGAATGGGGTAAGAAGAGGAACCGATGAATCCATTCGAAGTTGTACCTACAATTAGACAAAAAGACAAAGTAAGGTCGGACAGCCTACACATTTCAGGTTTTCATCACACCCAGCATAGTTGATCAAGCAAGCTTGATCAACAATTCCTTAACTTGGGGTATTAAGTGGTAAACCTTCGGCTTTTGGTGTAGTGCTTGAAGGAGCAATTTTGCTCAAAAAAATGATCCAGTAGGAGATCTGAGGAGGAGAAGTGCCTTGTCCTGCCGAGGCTCTGATACCATATTAAAATGGAGCACATAGATCTATGGATCAACACACAACTCACAAAATAGATCACACAATTTTACTCAAGAATTGAAGAATGAAACAATGCAAAAGGCTTGCATCTGTAAATGCTTTCATTAATCAAAAGTAATTGGATAATAATTACCATGAAGTACAATGGCTAAATAGCCACAAGCAATTCGAATCTATGTGAGGAAATTCGAATTGATTAGACTCTACTTGATTGAATGGTTAACTGACCTTGTCTAAATCATTATCGGAGGACTGAATGGTTAACTGACCTTGTCTAAATCATTATCGGAGGACTGAATGGTTAATTGACTTTGTCTAAATCATTATTGGAGTTCATCATAGTTCTAAATCACAACTCAAGTGTCTAATTCAGTGTTAACTAAGCTTAACTAACTGTGGTAGGTGAGGAATGCCTCTCTCCTGCATGCAGCCATGCAAACCTAGCGCTAACTGAATGTAGAAGACTAGAACTTAATGTAACTGACTCCTAACTGAGCTTGAGTAGTCACCAACTCAACTCAACTGACCTAGGTTGGTATCGGTAGTCCCAGTGGCTCCTAAATTGTAGGGATTGATCTAGGAGGCTCCTAAACTGATGCATGCAAGTGCAATCAATGGCAGTAGACCTCAATTAGTGTTCCCCACACTTTAGTAACTGGAACATGTGCCCCAATTAGGCCAAGTGGACCCAATGGTGCTAGTGAGTAAAAATAGACTGGATGGACTCCTAATTTAGACAGATGACCAAATTAGACAAGGGAGGATTCATAATCCTAACACCTAGGATCTCTACAGTACAATTTCTTGTGTACTCAATGCAAGGGTCCTAGAAAAGATCCTCACAGAGCTTGAGTCAAGCTTGGACGTGAGTTTGTAGACACTTGTTAGAGTTGAATGGACACTCCTCACTCAACTTATTCCATTTGTGAGACACCTCCTTTCCTTATTGTTATCTATCTGGCATACATCCTAGTGGATCAATGTTTCCCCTTTACTCTGAGAGATCAATGTGTCAAGGTTAAATAAGTCACTTCTCTTATCCTACCCTTGTTTACATCCACCACACCCATCCTAAAAGTTGGTTAAGTTTGTATGTGAGTATGTATAGCGGGCTTCACAATGGATTTGATGGTTACTCTTATTCAAGTTATATTATTATGATCTTTTGGTTACCACTGTCATGGCTAAAATGTTTTCGTTAGGCTATTAACATAAACTTCTAATCATTATACGTCTTTGATGCATACAGGATGAACCAAATTATTGCCCAACCTCCAGTTTGAGTACTTTGACTTGGTCAACACGGTTACTAAGGCAGTATGGCTACAGTGTTTGAGATTGTACATTTTTTCTCCAGATATATCCAGTACACTATTTGCACACTTAGTTAATGGTTATTAGCCATTATACAACATTAACTTGGTTTATCATTATTATTGTTGTCATATTTTATTATTGGATATGGTGTTGACCTTCAGATGCATATTTTGATGGATATATATGGTATTTGTAGTCAATATTAATGGATTAGAGGTCTCCAGTTCATTTGGTGCACTCAGTTGATGATTTTGGGCAAAGGAAATGAAGATACTGGCATATTTATTCTACAGCAAAGATTAGCAGTGATTAATTACATTAAAAAAAAAGACTATGACTGCTCCAGAAAAATCGATTTGGCTAGTGTGGGCTAGGAAATGGCCTTGGGGTGATATTTTATGATGTGACAAGGTCCTCCATACATCTTCCATGTTTCATAGCCTTCAATGGGTGGCTTCATATGGTGTATCTCCTTCTTAGAGAGGACGTCTCCCTTTCAAAGGGCGCATTTGTCCTTAGCTTGGCATATCTTTATATTGTTGTATTATGGGATCCTAGGGTGATTTATGTCCCTAAGGCGTACCCCTTTATCCATTTACCACATGTTATGACACTCGATTATGATGTATCCCATTGTACCTAGGCTCCCATAGGGAAAAGCGCACCCCCTATTATGAGTGACCCATCCATCTCACCTCTCCTACAGCCTCGCCCTTGGAATCCATTTTCCCACCTTAATCAAGCACTAGCCCTTTGAAGCAATTCGCTACCCTTGGGTTGGTTCATCATATTTTGAGTTTTGTGTCCCAGCTTTGCTTATGCTTCTAGAAATTTTCAAATCCTTCATTAAGTAGGTCATATAAGGTGTTAATAGGTCCTAATCATCAATGAAATCATCTCTCTGGGCATTTCCATAATTTCTATATCAAATCCCACCAAGGTCTTGAGATGGCTATCTTACAATTAACATCTTCAACCCGGATCAACATAATTAATTACGATAGTATGAAGTCATCTTCTTGGGATTATTTTCATTGCAGTTAGACTTTGTCCAATCCCTTAAGCCTTTCTTGCTATTTATCTCAAGGATCTAGTGTTTCGTCGGCTACACACTTTAAGTACTCCATTGTCATAGTTTGATCTGTTGTTTTAGCCTTAGGTCTTTCCGTCTAGGTTAGATCAAGGTCTTCCCCTTTAATACTTAGCTTATCAATGACATAAACTGAAGAGAATCCTGACCGGTGTGACAACCAATCCATATCTAGGGTTAGTATACTATGGGTTCACCTCTTTAGTTGCATGTCTACTCTACCATCCTAAATAGGATATCTTTGTGGGGCAACTACAAGGCGTGTGATAAGAGGGGGCAAGGACACCACTTTTTGAAACAGGGGACCTGGTTACTTCAGGGGTATTGTAGACAAATATATAATAATATATATGAAATTCAAAACATTTTTACCGTTTAGCAAGTAACACACTATAATGTCCAACATACTAAGTTAAGGTTACTAAATAAATAGTAAACATGCACATTGCATCAAAGTTCTTTGATATAAAGTGGAAATTGCATATGAATGATGAATCATAAGTCTAAATATGATAAACAAGATTATTAAGAAGTTGAAATTTAAAAGTAGATCACAGCATCAACGACTTAGTATGATTCTTGACACTTTCTAACCAACAATTAAACATTTGAAGTTACAAAGATAAAAAACAAATAGCATGAAGTAGACTAGGAAATGAACTTGAACCAGATAACTGATCAAACTTATAAAAATAATAACACCAAAATCAAGACAGAATAGTGCACAATAGGCAAAATGATTCACAATATGAAAGATGTAAGAAATACACCATTCATACATAATGGACTTGACTCTCTAAATGTATGGGACTGTGTCTAAATCAGTGTTATCAGAACCAGCTCGGATCCCGAAAACCCGGCAAGTCTAGATAGCCACCCTAAACCAGAACCGCCCAGTTTGGTATGGAACCGGCCTTTTTTCACCTGACCATCTGGTTCCATACAACGACGTAAAGTCGTGGCTGTGGGCCCAAAAATTCTAATTTAAATTCTAATTCTAGTCTAATAGCGATAAACCTAACCCAATCTAAACAGTAATCATTATTATCATTAAATGGTAAGATTAAATTCTTCAAGTATCCTTTTACTTAAATTTTTAACATTACCATTAATTGTTTCAGGATGTTTGACAGTGGTTCCAACCTCATCGGACTTCATATTGAAAAAGTAGGATTTTAGATTCCATTCAAAATTCAAATTACTTAGTGGTGTTCAAGGTTTCAAGGTTGTAACGTTTCCACTTGACTCCATCATGTATGAGCGTAGCGGATTGGCATTTAATCAAGCGCATCAACCCTCTATGTACCTCGATGTTATTGGTGGTGATTGTTTAACTCATTTGTCATGACCTTAGTAAAAATGTACCCATCACTCAAGCAAAATTACTTATTAGGCATGCAAAGTTTTTTCTACCTTTTTCTAATGCTCAAATTAGGAAGTTTCATCAAATTTGTAGGGTGTTGACTAATGTCCTTGGAAGATCAGCTTGAGATTCGAGATAGAGACAAGGGATAGAGCCTAGAGGTCAGGGCACAAGGTGCTATTAATGAATAGGATCCCAATATAGGCAATGATTTAAGTGATATGTAGTTATTTGTTGTAGCATGATGTTTTGAAGTTTTTTGGACTCTAGGAACATTTAGAGCCTCTTTGTTTATGTATTTTGGGTCAGATATGGATTGCACTCTATGCTATTTTAGCTATATGCACCCTTACATTCTGTATATATGAGAAACTTTGCATATTTGTGAATAATTGTTTGGATTCTTATGAATGCATATGAACTTTTTTTTTTAAATTTTAATGTTTTATGTACTTTTTGGTTGACGTATTATTTTTGGTTTTTTTCTAGCTCCGGTGTGGTTCAGATTTTTGGGCTCTGCCAAGTCAAATACCAGTCTGATTCTGATAACATTGATCTAAATCACTAAGTAATTACCTTTTACATGACTTAAGCCAAAGCTACATTTTTACTTTTACAAGTTTTACTTTTACTATGATTTAGATTTATTTATTTGATAACGCTAACAGTAGTCTTTATATATCTAGCACCCCCCTAAAATGACAAGTACAAACAGAATTCTTCACCAATCAAGGGATCGTTCATAGCTGTTGAACTCTCATGTATTTAAAGATTCTTCCTGAAGTAGATTTTTCACAATATGTTGAGCCAACACAATCTGAATCAGTAAAACTTGTCAATCTGAAGTCATCATTCCTAACAGGTTTCTACTCCTTGCTCGTTTCCGATGGAGAATTAACAACCACACTCATCAAAGAAAAATGAACAGAGTTTTCCACCTTTTTTCTTTCTTTCTTGTCCTCTATTTTCATTGACCTCCTTGGCATGAAGGTCTTTCTTGCACCACTTTCTGTTGTTTCCCATCCACTTCTTCTTCTCCTTCTCCATGTTGTTATTCTAGTCCTTCTAGGCTCTCTTCCTCTTCTACCTGCTTCTCTTCTGGTTGGTATGTCGGTCCTTCTTTCTCTTCTTCCTGTTGCTTCCGATCCTCTTCTCCTTGTTGTTGTTTTGATCCTTTGGATTCTTCTACCTACTGATTTTCTTGTTGCTATACTGGTCCTCTCTTTGGTTCCTAAGAGATAGTTTTCCACTAGTACTTTCTCCCTCCTTCTATATGTGATAATTGGCTTCCTCACTACAACTTCAGAAGACACTAATGGAATCTTCATTCCAGTGCTTTAATTATTGGCATCTTCAATAACCTCTGTCTCTTTTGTTGCACTTGTGAGATCATCTAAAGCTACATCTCTATTGACTACTACCTTTTATTCAACAAGATCATATCATTTATAGGCCTTTGACACTTCATTACAGACAATAAAAATACACTTTTAATTGTTGACATCATCCTTACATCCAATCACACAAGTGTTGAACAACAAGTTTTTCACCTAACCTTGACTCTTCAAGAGTTTTTCCTTTGCCCAATTTGGTCAATGACACGTTCAATACTTGAATAATGGTTTTGATGACATCATTCCAAAGGTATTGTGCAATCCTTTTCCCCAACTTAGATATTCCTTGGATGCACTTGGCCACTTCTTACCTATCGGGTATGAGATGCACAAGATCATCTGGGTGATTGATATCTACAGGCAGCTTGTGCAAGTCACTTGGATCAACCCTCAAGGTGGGTTACGTCCCAAGCTGGCATTCTACGTCAAGCACTTCATGGATCTAAGGGGCAGGCTAATTGTTTGTCCTCATTACACACTCTGCCATTGGGTGCACACTCTTCGTATTCCCCTAGTCTAGTTTAGGGTGGACTTTCATAAACATAGGATGGAGGTGGATCACCAATTGACCGATCTAACAAGATTTACTAGGTGTGCCATCTTCAAGATGTTTAAATTCATAAGAACATCACTTTCCATTGTCTTCTAAAGGAGCTTCCGTTCAAGGAACTTCAGACTCTAACTAGTTTCTTCAAGTTTCCCAACCAAAGATGTTTGGCCTTATACTTGCAGTAGGCCCTATTTCCCCTCTCATGCATCCCCCAGCCGCATCCCCTCTGCTTGGAATGAAGGTCTTTCTTGCACCTCTTTCTATTGTTGCCCGTCCACTTCTTCTTCTTCTTCTCCATGTTGTTATTCTAGTCCTTCTAGGCTCTCTTCCTCTTCTACCTGCTTCTCTTCTGGTTGGTATGTCAGTCCTTCTTTCACTTCTTCCTGTTGTTTTGCATCCTCTTCTCCTTCTTGTTGTTTTGATCCTTTCAATTCTTCTACCTATTGATTTTCTTGTTGCTATACTGGTCCTCTCTTTCGTTCCTCTTCATAGTTTTCCACTAGTTCTTTCTCCCTCCTTCTATATGTGATAATTGGCTTCCTCGCTACAACTTCAGAAGAAACTAACGGAATCTTCATTCCAATGCTTTAATTATAGGCATCTTCAATGACCTATGTCTCTTTTGTTGTACTTGTGACATCATCTAAATCTACATCTCTATTGACTACAACCTTTTGTTCAGAACGACCATATCAATTATAGGCTTTTGACACTTCATTATAGACAATAAAAGACACTTGCTGAACAACAAGTTTATCACCTAACCTTGACTCTTCAAAAGTTTTCCTTCGCCCAATTTGGTCAGTGACATGTTCAATACATGAATAATGGTGTTGACGACATCATTCCCAAGGTATTGTGCAATCCTTTTCCCTACCTTAGATATTCCCTAGAAAAGCACTTGGCCACCTCTTACCTATCGAGTATGAGATGCACAAGATCATCTAGGTGATATCAACAAGTAGCTTGTGCAAGTCACTTGGATCAACCCTCAAGGTGGGTTACGTCCCAAGCTGACATTTTACGTCAAGCACTTCATGGGTCTAAGGTACAGGCTAATTGTTTGTCCTCATTACACACTCTACCATTGGGTGCACGCTCTTCGTATTCCCCTAGTCCATTTTAGGGTGGACTTTAATAAACAGAGGATGGAGGTGGATCACCAATTGACCGATCTAGCAAAATTTACTAGGTGTTCCATCTTCAAGACGTTTAGATTTATAAGTACATCACTTTCCATTGTCTTCTCAAGGAGCTTCCAGTCAAGGAACTTCAAACTCTAACTAGTTTCTTCAAGTTTCCCAACCAAAGATGTTCGGCCTTATACTTGTAGGAGGCCCTCTTTCCCCTCTCCTGTAACCCCCTGCCGCATCCACATCCTAAACTAACTTCCACTCTGTGAGTCACTTTCTTTTCGTGGTGCTCCCATCTACCAGGTTTACTAAGTGAAAGATGGATAGCGTTCATGTTTCCAACCCCAAATCTGTGCAGACCCAGAGGAACACCTCCACTTCCACTCTGTGAGTCACTTTCTTTTCGTGGTGCTCCCATCTACCAGGTTTACTAAGTGAAAGATGGATAGCATTCATGTTTCCAACCCCAAATCTGTGCAGACCCAGAGGAACACCTCCACTTCTGTGAGACCCCAAGGTCATTGCCATCCCGGGTCCCATAGCAGCATTCAATCGATATTATCCAAACCACAACAATGATCCCCTCCTCTAGGAAAGTAGCACGTTACACATTCCAACTCCTCTTCTAGTGCTTCCTCCAAATAGACTTGTATGTTGAAATTCATCCATTCATCCTCAGATGTTACAAGAGATGGTTCTAGCAAACCAGATAGGCTTGTACAAGTTTATCACATATTCTAGATCCATTCTCTCGTCACATCTCTCTCTCGGATTGATTCTAAATCTTGAGAATCGGCTTTCAAACATTTAGACTAGATTCATACTTTATGCATTATTCTCATAGGACTCATTCTAGTGCTCCCACTTTGTATGGACGTCATTTTGTACCAAACGGTCCCTTTGACCTAATTCAGGGACTATTGATTGGACAATAATAAAATTATTTTATTATATCTCTCAACATGCACCAAGTCATTTCAATTATGGTTTAATTTTTCCATTCAACTACTCCATTTTTCTATGGAGTACATTAGTGACTATTCATTAAACATTAATAATTGTATCTTATCTTATCTCTCAAAATGCACCTAACCATTTCGACTACAGTATAATTTTTCCATTCAACTACTCCAATTTGTTGTGGAGTAAAGGCTATACTTTGTTGTTTTATCACACAATGTCTGTTACAATTATTGCAAAAACCATCAAAGATATATTTAGCACCTCCATCAGCTATCAATACCCTTACTTTTCTCCCTAATTGGACTTTTACTTCAATTTTAAACTCCATCAAACATGAAATGACATCTAATTTATTCTTCAAGAAAAGAAATTCAAAACTCTACAATAAGAGTCATCAACAAATGTCAAGAAATACCTTGCTCCAACAAGTGCTTGAGTTGGCACCAGTCCCCACAAGTCACTATGAATGAGATCCAACAATCTCAACTCTCCCATGTTGCCCCCCTTTATAAACTAATCTCAGCGTTCCTTGCTTGAAAGTCATCTTCCAAGTCATCATTCACAAATTGCATTGTGTTGCTTAATTTGTGCCAATACCCTAACCATTTGGCTTTTTAACAAAAGATGGAGATATGCCAAATTGAGGTGTGCCCATGCCTTTCATCCCAGAGCCTCTTGTAGGACTTGGAATTGCATCAACCTTATACAAACCACCAAAGGCTTAAACCTCTCACCACAACTTCATTGTTGATATTTTCATGGTTGAGTAGCATTTATAACTAAAAGCTAGGTTGGCCTACCCAATCAGTTTGTACCAATGTTATCGGAACCGGACCGGTCATCGAACCGGCGAAGCCCAAAATGTGAACCAGACCGGAACCGGCAAAAAACCGGGTAAAAAACCGGCTGACTAAAAAATACATAAAATATTCATATTTTGTAAAAAAACATATATATTCATGTGCATACATATGAATCCAGACCATTAACTGAGCGCTTACTTAACCAAGTGAAAGGAACAAACTATAAGTGGATCACTGCCCTGGAATACTGGAAGAATACTGCCTGAGATCATTTTACAGGGCTGCCTGGACACGAGTTAAAAATATATCTGCTTCATTTGCAGCTAGATCGAACTTTATAAAATATTATGCTGCAAGTTTGAAACCCCATTGGCTCTGGAATTAGTCTGCTGTGACTTGCATCAATCCTCAGGTTCTGTGTGTTGGAGAGGATGATCACTTTTCAAACACAGATAGATCAGAAATAGGTCTGAGGGTCTTGTGATCCAAAATATGTTTCTTTTTTATTGATCTGAATTGATGATATGTTTCTTTTTCTCTTATTTCTGTATCCTCATAGAACCCTCTTTTATTACCAATATGGACTGCTGAAGTGTCCCTCTACTGGAGGTGTGGTATGGTTTAATCTTTGATCAACTGCCTTGCTGCTTATTAATGCATTTAATATTTCATATTCTCACTATGGAGTGATGCACATACACATTATATGAACAGTCCATTCAACATTCATGAAATAACAGCAGTAGCAAATTAATTCTTTAGCAAGGATTCATTACCAAAAATGGCCATCATTGTAAAGTGAGAATACAGTGATATTTATCAGCAGTAACAAAACATAATCAGACCTTTAATTAACCCTCAAACCTGGTCATTTCCTGAACGTAGCAAATTAATGGCTGTGCTGAACACTTCACTGACTGAGTTTGTAGGGCAGAACTTCTTTTTGGTTCACAGGACCACAATTTCTCCTCAATATACAGTCTTCATACCCAATGATCATGCCCAGCTGGAAAGAAACTTCATCCCAATAAATTAACACAGTATGACAGTCAAAACGCTGAGAGGATGGTACCCACGATTTCTGGAAATGATGGCAGCAGGGTATCTTCCTATGTGGCCACAACTCAGTCCATGAAATCCTGTAACAGCTTGTATATAAAAAAAATGAGAAGACTACTGAGATTATGCCCTTCCTCAACAAGTAACCACTACAAGGCTCTCACAACTCACCAATAAATGGTGACTGTTTCCTCTGCAATTTCAGACACTCTCCATAGATGACAGTCTACCCAAGTGCGCCCTCTTTTAGGTTGTATTTTTGTTTTTGTTTTTTTTAATTTTGAAAAAACGTGGGTCCCTGCACGCGGCCGTACGGCAGAGTACGGAACCGGCCGGTCCAGTGCCCGGTTTGGTCAACTTTTCGGTTTTGTAAATTTTTTTAGGAAACCGGACCGGTCAACCCTGTGAACCGGTCAGACCGGCCGGTTTTCCCGGTTCCGATAACACTGGTTTATACCCCTTTGACATATATATATATATATATATACACATCTATGTACTTCTGTCATTCATCTATGTAGCATAATGTTTTTTGGACACTAGAGGCCATTTAGAAAATTGATCTTTGTGTATTTACAATTTTGTTTCATATATGTATCGCACTCACTGACATTTTGTTATATTCACGCTTGCATGCCACATACACGAGCAAACTTTGCATAATTGATGTCTAACATACATAAATATATTTACTTTACTAATAAATTTTGCATATTTGGTGTATTTTTTAATTGATCACTTTCTGATCGATTCTGGCTTGGTTCTGATCTTACCCTCAGCAAGTTCTGCCTCTAGTTCTAATAACTATGGTTTGTATGCATGAATGTGGGTTTATTGCTTGCACAATCTATTTATATATTGAATTAGGGCTTTATTCTTTAGACATTCTTGAGGAAGGCATAATTGAAAAAATAAATTTGATGCAAAAACTATATGAAATAAACAATCTGATGATTGTCTTAATACCCAACTTTAAACTTCTATGTGTGATAAAGTTTATATGCTTTTGGCTTCAACACAGATGGAAAGTGTTGGGTGATAATTCATTTGAACATGACAAAGAAATATTTGTCATTTTTTAATAATGTGTTGTCCGCTGATTGCACACCAGCAGCAGAAATCAATTGAAAGCTGTCTCCTCACTTAGGAAAGTGGGAGAGGTGTGACCTTGGGGGCAAGCACAGAGCTAGGTACTGTCACCTACTCCTAGCTCCTCCATTTAGGCTAACTCCTAACGAAGCCAAGGGGGGTAGTCCCTACAAAAGAGTTTTCTATGGCTCTTAAGTTGTTAAAGTGTTTTTTGAAGGTTGCGGATGTGGATGGGTGTTTTTTAAGAGTTATTATAATTTGAAGGTGTTTTACTTATTATAAATGTGACACAAGATCAAAAAAGAAATCCACATTGCAACAAGAGATTAAAAGATAAATTTAAATTCTAAACATCAATTAAGCATTCAACGATAACAATTATATTAAGCCATAGACAATTGATCAAATAATATAATTATGCAAAACAAAACAAGGACCAATGCCTTATGGAGTCAATGAAGCTGAAATGCGTCAGAGAGTTAAACACACGTCTAGAAATTAAACCGGTGAATGTTAAATTGTGCGAGTGCTCTTGGTAAGTTTTAAGGATTTTAATGGTGATCTTGCTTAAAGTGTCTAGGAAACCTAACCGAAAATACTTTGAGTGGCCCCGTTCGAAGACATGACAGACCTGTCTGGAATCACAAGCTAGGTGTTCAATAACTTAACCAGCGAGTGTCCAGATTGGGTTGCCCGGTGCCCACACTTGGAATTTGCCCACTACCTGAGTATTTTATCGAGACAACGCCGGTGCGTTGGTTATGGGGTAAAAGTTTTAATTATGTTGTTATTGCGGTCTTAGCAAGTCCGTTCACCGTTCTGAGTACGAGCCCAACTCGAAAGTCGGCAAAGCATAATAGGTGAAGGATATCAACGAAGTAAATTAATTAGAGGGAATGTGGGTTAAAAGATTTTATTAAGTCAATTAATTAAACTCTCCAACAGAGAGCGTTCTTGACCTTATCTTATGACAAAGGTTCAAGAGTCTTATCTGATCTAAATGCCTAATGCAAGGATGTGCAAAACTAATGATGCTCTCCGATAGAGAGTGCTCTTGACTTGTGTTACTGCAAGTTCAAGAGTCTTACTTATTGATTAACTTATTAAACAATGAAAAGACGACTCTCTGATAGAGAGCACTCTTGATCTACAAAGTGAGATTCAAGAGATTTCTACTTTAAACAGTTGAAGTAATTACGAAAGATACAAGAACTTAAAAGATGAAGTAATCAACTTAGTTAATGAAACAAAATGGGTTAATCTAACAATTAGTATCTACTTTGCAAAAAATGAAACTACTCTAAGTACTTGAAATAAATCTAAGCTAAGAACCAAAACACTCTTCCCCAAATGGGGAAAAATAACCAAATATGGGAGGCCTTATCCCACTTAGCCTTGTTTTATTAATGAAGTACAAATGCCTTGGGAATTTAACCCTTGTAAGAACTTTTGAGAACTACTTAAGTAAAATTGAAACACTCCTATGAGTTTGTACAAAGGAGAATGACTTCTTCTTTTTTTTTGGGTTTTGGATCCCTGTCTTTGGATCTAGTTCTGCTTGCTCTTTCTTGTTTGGTTTTGCTTTTGGTTCACCTGTGGATAAGAACTCTAAACAAGAACTAGTAAGAGTGTTAGGAAACCAAATTTAACCTGTGATTCAAAAAGATTAGGTGGATGAGAAGACAAATGTCTTATGAGATGAAACAAAAGATCAAAACAAAGGAATGAGACCCAAAATCAAAACTTGGCAAGGACTAGGCAAGCTCACCGATTTTTATGTAAAATGCACGATTTTTGACGAAACGACTTGAGACTTTTTGCGAATTTAAAATGAAAGATTTTTTAACATTTTAGGCTAATTTCCAGAATCTGAAAAATTGCAGAAAATCAGTAAAAAACAGTAAGTACAAAATTGCACATTTTCGAGAAAAGGTCAAAATAAAAATAAAAAAAATTTGAAAATTTTTCCTAAAAATTTTCTGATTTTTATGCTAATTTCCAGAATTGAAAAATAGCAGAAAAATGTCAAAAATCAGCCAAAAAACAGCAAGCATGAAATGGCACATTTTTCAAGAAAAAGTCAAAATTAAAAATTAAAAAAAATTGAAAATTTTTTTGAAAAATTTTATGATTTTATGAATTTCCAGAATTAAGAAAAAAAAAGAACACAGAAAAAACCAACAAGCCTAAAAGTGGAAAATTTGCACGTTTTTCGAGAAAAAGTGCACGTTTTCCAAGGCAAAAAAAAAGATGGATTTACAAACTTGAAATGAGACTAGGATCTTAGATCTAATAAAAGTTAAAGATTTGAAAGATAGTAGATCTAAACCCAACAAATAGATCAAAGTATGAATCTTTGATCTACTTAGCCAATCATAATGCAAGATCTCAAAATGTGAATAAATTGAGAATTACTTGCATTACTTAGAAAGCAAATCGATAGGATAAAACCTGTAAAAATGTAGATCCGTTTTGTAGTAACCAACGTAACTAGGAGAATTTTTTGAAGTTTGTTGGAGAAGGCAAGAAAGATCCAGAACCGCTTGCAACCCTACAAACAAAATATATTAATAATGGAACACTTGTATGGTAAAGGTATTAGATGCCGAGAGCTCCTACTACATGCAATCCCTGAAGACACAAACACTCAATGCAAATTTGATTAGAAGCCTAAGTACTAGATTGTTAGTTTTCAATAAACATAATAATCAAATTGCAATACAAGGGTAAGGTGAAAGAGATATTACTTCACATAGGACGAAGACACAATGCCAAAAGCCCATCAAATGACCTCCAAAGTCTCAATATTTTATAAACAAAAGAAGCTTACAAAATCCAACAGAGTTTCTATGCCAAACTCTCCATCCGAATAGAGCTGAAGGAGCCTCTATTTATACAATGAGATCAAGCTAAAACCCTAAAACCAAACGAAGAGTAACACCAGAGTAATTGAATGAGCTCGGCATGATGATTTGGAGTTGAACTAAGCTGCAACTGAGTTGTAACTGAGTGCTAGAGTAATGAGCGGGGGTGAGGTGGCTCATCCTTTCTCGTAATGATCACCCAACCAATAGATAACCCACATTTCAACCAAAAACGGATTTGACCAAAGAGGGCAAATTTTTGACTAATAGTTCAACTGCTACACTCCGATACTTGATCTGAAACTGACCGATATTGATTGGAATCATCATAAATGCTCCGTGCCATGTCATTTAGCGTTTTATTTCGCTGAATTTGGATTAATTTGGAGAGTTTTAATTTTCCCCAAAATAATCATTTTTTCCCCAAAAATGACTATTTTGAGAAAATTAGTGTTATGTGTCCGATTGATGATTTGAAAGTTGGATCTGACTGGCTAGCCGATCAAGAATGATTTTTGGCTTAAGGTTAGAGCCTTCAATCACTGAAAACGGGGTCCGGATGACTAACTTATTATAAACGGGATTTTTCCATTTAAATTATGGAAAAATTAATCAAAAAATACTTAGGGAAATAATTAAAAATTAAAAAATAATTTTTTAACCCGTCCGGTAAAAAAAATTCGGAAAATTTTTAAAGGTCCTATTGACTTAGGACAAGACCATGCTCTATTCTAACAAGCCTAGTAGGTTTATAAACACTTAGCTGGGCTCTAATAACCCCCCAAGGCCCAGAATTCAAAATCAGAAGCTTCCAGCTTTGTAGGAAGCGGAAGAAAACCTCGTCAATTATACTCGGCTATAGGCAAAAGCATAATTGTCAAGGGCAAAAAACTCCCTGGAATACCTTAGTTGAGATTCTACGTCTTAGGAGACCGAACCACTCAAAATACCCTACTAGCACATTTTATTACAAACCCCGCAAGGCCATGGTCAAAATTATTCAAATGAAAAACTGGCTAGCCAATATTTGCTAGACATGAAGACGGATCAACTAATACACTGGAATCAAACATTGGACATGTTTGTTAACCGGCGGCTCCTCAGGTAATCCAACTATGGTACAAATAAGTGGATAACATAATGAAAAGAAGATAATGTTACATGACCTTACAATGAAGACACGCATGCAAGCCACCTCATCAGAAGAGGTAGATCATATGCCAAATGTTGTCGTTCGAAGTAATCAAGAATTGCACCAGAAGGAACAAGATCGCAAGGAAAAGTTGCAAAATTTTGACAAGGTTTTAACAGAAAAAAGATAGAGAAATTTCTTGTTATAACACCAAATTCACAAAAGAGAAACAGTTAAGTGATGAAAAAGAAGGTTTTCAAAAGTCAAAGTGCAAGTTGCCAATAACAACACATGTACATACTCTATTAAGTTAAAGATCCTGCTGGCGCTACTAACAAAATGTTGTCAACTCTCAAATCAGTAAAACTCTCAGATGAAGATATTAATTTAACACGTAAAGTTAATCAGGAGTGTGATAAAAGGGAGATCAAGAAAGATTTTTGAATAAAACCCTATCACAATCCTAACATAAGACTAGCCACTGTATTTGTAATCAGTCAACTCATCAACATGATTCTAAACAAAGGCAACACATTCCAAAATAAGATAAGTTTCATTCCAAATCCTATTAACAAATATATATGATTACAGTGGATCTAGGATGGATTAATACCAAAGTTACAAATATTGTGTCAATGAATATATCACCGAGGGTCCAAAATAAACATATCAAATTTATTGAGAAAAATGTCAACAAACACCGACAATATATCGGCAAACTTAAAAAATACAAAACTATTCTCTTTTTTTCAATTTTTTAAACATCTGAAGCAACAAGAACATCAAATAAACACATTGCCACATGAATCTGGAAAGAAAACCAATATATAAAATGTCTCGTGCTACATCAGACATCAAAAATGAATCATGTCCTGAATTCTGAGAAACCAACTCATGAATCACCAAAATATACAATCAATATATCTCATATGCAATGAAATCTAGTAAATAAACTATTGATTCCCTCCACCCCATTTACGAGCAAAGGCAATCGTTTTCAAAATGGCTTTGCCCCTAGTGGGGATCATAGTGGACTTTGACATCCTCCAGACGAGTTTGGAAAGTGATGTACTATGGAAGAACTAGAAGAATGATGAGGTAGACCCTTATCAAGTCCTCTACCACTGCTAGTGCTACCACTGGGTCTATCTCCGACTCTTTGACTGTGACCGTGGCTGTGAAACTGGTGGCTCCGATGGTGGCACTCTCCCAAACTCCTCATCCTTCCCTATCTCCATGTCCTGTGTATGATCCTCTAACCAATCAAGGGATTCCTCCATGGCAAGTTCCTCAGTTTCCACCCTCCACACAGTAGTGGTGTCAATCCCATCCTATGAAATCACATCCACATCAAGTTTCTTCTCAATCTGCTTCACCCACATCTTGATATTGTAGTATGTAGACTAGAATCTAGATCCTTTAGGCATTAGGTACCCAACCTGTATGAGGATCATAATTTTATTAAATTAAAAAACATAAATTACCCAAGGGATATAAATTACAAATTATAATGAATTTAAAATTTAATTTGAAATTTTGTAACCTATTGCACTTCTTGGTGTGTACATTTTCAAACACACTCCAGTGGCTTTCACAACTAAAAGAGCTACATGTTTGGATAAGCATCCAAATGCAAAGCTTTTGTAGATGATGTACTCTTGAGCCATAGGTTTCCCACCAAGTATCTACAATGAATTGGAGAAACATAAGAGAAGACATTGAAATTTAAAACAAAAAAGAAGAGAAATTAAATTTTCAAACAAGGTGAAGCTTACTTGGCATTATGTTCTTCATGTCATTAATAGCCATCTCAAATCCAAATGTTTCCACTATAGACTTCCAACCCTTTGGAAATCTCTAAATGGTCAGCTATACTTGGCACCATCATATGGATACACTCCAAGAATAAATCTTTTACCTCTGCATCAAACCAAAAGCTATATGAGTAAGAGAACGAGGGGGTTGAGGTATTGACATGTAGCATGAATGGAGCAATAGAGTGTATAGTTTCATCGCTAATCAATCACCCTCTATGTCAATTGTTGTCTCTCATGCCCCTCATCCCCCTTTGTCCTCATAATAGGCACAAATGGACTCTTTGGCCATGTATCCATGGCCTCATAAAGGTAGCCCACTATCGGCTTGTCTTCGTCAACCAAGCAAAGAACCTTTACCAAAGGTTCGTTGATGGTACACCTCCACCCCATCCCAAAATCTCTCTTGGTATGACACTAGCCTGAATATGGGTTGTCACTCTAGTTTTGTGCTAACTGATAAAGCACACCACTCAAAAAGGAACATAGTCTACAAGTCCCACATAGAAATCGGGAAAGACTAAAGATAAATGAAACTAGTGGTAAAGCATGTGATGGAAAGACACACCAACTTCATGTCATTAATGAACTATCTCATCAGGCTAAACATACATACATGATTGTATATAAATTTCATGATGCTTCTTGTTGAGTCATTGGCATCCCTAATAAAATTAATTTTTCCATGTCCTCTAACACCAAGTCCATACAATGAGTTGCGCAAAGAATCCAAACAATGTAGGATACCTCTCCATAAGCATCCTACCAACAACCACATAATTCACAACATTGTATCAAGGATGGGCCCTTTCAACTCCTCATAAGTGGGGAGCCTATACGCCAAGCCAACAATAGCAATAGCCTCAAACATAGGAACAATAGATAGTCTCCTCGGCCCAATGCAAAGTGATAGTCTCCTCCTTTGCTCCCCTCCACACTTCAATTTGCAAATGAGTAAAAAATCGGCAAAAGATCGCTTTTGTAAGTCAACCCATGGGTCAGCCAACAAATTCAGATCAACTTACAATTTTTTCGAAAAAAATTGCCAAAAAGTAGTGATATTATCTAGAAAATATCGAGGAAATCTCCTGGAAAATATTGGTCGATATATTACTGATATATCGGTTGGGTTTTAGCATTCTGATGTTGTCGATATATCGGCGATGTTTGTAACAGAGATTAATACTTCGGCGATGTTTGTAACAGAGATTAATACTCGGCGATGTTTGTAACAGAGATTAATACTTCTACAATACGTAAATATTATTTGGATCTTCAACAATGTTTTCATCTCATCCCCTCACGTGCTTCCAGGATGATTCATTCCTAAACAAGAGGGCATGTCATATCTAATTAATAGCATTATACTTTATTATTATTATGTAGGGTTCCATGCTTTTACAGAATCGTCTCTTAGATACTATATATTATAGTCTTCTTGACTACCTATCAAGCACCTCTTGTATCTTCACATAACTAATTATTATTTGTCGTTTTCGCCAATATAGGTGTCCCTTCTCACTTGAATGCCTATGGTATCCTGTGACTACTGCAATCTGTGTCACACGATTTACTTAAAAAACAAGGAGAAGACAGAGATTGAAGATGATAAAAACTGGATTAAACAATTCGGTACTGTAGGATATGCAAGATCCTCCAGGCCGATGAGACCATCCATCCCTCGAGATCTTAGCAACTTGATAAGACTAGACCACCCCTCCCCTTGAGGAAAACGAGACCCCTCAAGCCTCAGTAACAAGCTCCCTCTTGACAATAGCACAGTGAGCAGACCATGTCTACCACGAACTCTTCCTCTGGACAGCATACTATCTTGAGATTCCGTCATTCGGCCTCGAATGGTAGGAGAGATGGGTATATTCCATAATAGACCTACTTAATTACTAATAGATCTCCTTGCTCCTGGATCATTTACTCTTGTACATTTCAACCCCTATGTAGTCTCTCGTGTCTGGGGTCAAGGGTTCCTCATATTTTCCATGACCTAGCATAGATTCCATGCTCCGTTCTTCTACTTTTTATAGGAGGTAGTTTGGTACTCCCGCATTTTAATAACATCTTTATACTCGACAATCATATTGACCTACTTTGTGGTCATTAGTTGGACATTAATAAAATTATCTTAACATATTTATCTACAATCACAAACCCTATTCTCTCAATGTCCCCACTTCATTCTATCATAAATTTATAATCCCACAAGAGCGTCAGCTACATGTTCGTTACAAATTCATTCATTACACACACGTGTAACTTCTATGCTCAATTGACCATATACACATGGGCATGCACGTCCTTTAGCTCACATTCAATCTAACACAACAATTAACACATATAGATATCCTAATTAGTAATTACAATAGGACCTTAACAGACCACACAAATAATTTGTGTTGATATTTCAAGCACAAACAAGATAATGTTCTCCAGATCCAAATCCTTTTCAAGTATGGGTGGCATTCTGAATTCTACCAATTGACTTCCTACTTCTAAATAAAATGAGGATATTTTCCATCATTATGCCTTACCTATTTGAAAATTAATCATGTTTGAGGTCTTCAATAATGATAAGTCGTTATTTTCACTTTCAATCATATTCTGCCAATTGGCTTCCTATTTTTGAATAAAATGAGGATATTTTCGATCTTTGAATTTAGCATTTGCATATATTCTTTAATTTTTACAAACTGTAAGATAGATAACAATAACCCAAGTGCAGTAAATAATCAAACATCAACACACATGAACACTAGATGTTTTCACGGGGAAACCTTTAAAGGACAAAAACCCCAAAAGCATTAGTAATTCATCCCTTAAATGAGATGACCAAGTTTGTAAAAGAATCTCGGAATTCTGAGATGAATGTTCTCCAAAAATTGTCAAACCCTAGTAGGCTAAACAATTTATCAAACTTTGTTGCCAACACAAATTTCATAAGAAATGCAAACTTAGGGCTTTCTACCCAGATTTTGTCTTTGCTGCCCTACTGCGAAAATCTTTTGTTGTTGCCCAGAGGCTACCCGAATTGAGTCTAAGCTGCCCGAGTAAGTTCTACTGCTGCCCAAGACTATTAGACTAATGCCCAGGGTCTGTTTCTGCTGCCCGAGTCACTGCCCGGACTGTTCTAGTTTCACTTGTTTGCTTCCTGAAATGTCCCGTAGCTGCCCGTGAGGAGGAGAAACCAGCCCAGGATGATGGACAGGCTGCCCAAGACCTGTCCAAAGGTCTAGTGCTGCCCAGAGTGAATAGCAGCAAGCCCGAGAGGAGAAGTAGGCTTCCTGTGTCTTCTTCCTTCTACCCGAGAGAGAGATGAAGCTACTTGTGGTTAGGGTTAGCCTGCCCATGAAGAAAACAGACTACCCGAAGTAGGAATAGATGCTGACCGAGTATACTATGGATGGTTTAGGGTTGAGTGAATGTTGCCCGAGTTGTTGGGAGAGCTGCCCGTGAACTATTCTTTTGTTGTTCGTGAGAAGGATGTTGAGTGGAAAGATGCCCTAGCTAGTAAGCCACCATGCTAGGGCATAAGACAACAACAACAGGAACCAGATGTATGCACTGCACTAAACCAACGAAGTCTTCAAAGGAGCAACCCAAGTGTTGATGATGAAGTGTGTCAAATGAAATGCAAGTGATCTTCTTTTATAGCCTTTTTACTCACTTGAAGTGGTCCTTGTAGATAGGAATAAAATAATAGGGTTTTATTCTTTTACCCTTTTTGACTTTTACTTTTAAGGTACTAATGACCTTTTTGTATTTACACTTTGACTTCTTAGTGGTACAAGAGTCCTTATGTATTTTTTACTTTAGCGTCTTAGTCTTCTTCAAGTGTCCTCTGGTCAATCCAAGTGGTCATAGGGGTCCTTCATGCCCACTCAAAGTACATGATCATAAATAAGGAGAATTACTAATGCTTTTATCTTGAACTCCTTGTGCCACCAAGATTGGGTACTAGGTGTCTTAACCAAGGGTAGATAATCCTTGGAGAAGGCCACAAATCCCACAGATCAGGGGTAGGAGTGCCTCACATGCCCAGACCTAGTCTAGGGGTTATAGTGATGTCGTGGTAACTAACCAGGTGCCTCAGCCCTAGGCTACATCAATTGACTCAATCTCAAATACTTGGTAACTGACCAAGCGCCTCCATTCTCCCGGAGAATGGCCCTCAACCCTAGGCTGAGTCCCCCAGTCCTAGACTAGTTCATCTTCCTGGTAACTGACCAGGTGCCTCCATTCAAAGAATGGCCACCTAGATCTAAGCCGAGTCCCCCAGTGATGGACTGGTTTCACTTCCTGGTAACTGACCAGGTGCCTCCATTCAAAGAATGGCCACTCATGTCTAGGCTGAGTTCCCCCAATGCTGGACTGGTTCCACTTCCTGGTAACTGACCAAGTGCCTCCAGTCAAAGAATGGCCACTCAACTCTAGTCTGAGCCTCCCCAGTGTTGGACTGGTTCCTCTTCCTAGTAACTAACCAGGTGGCTCCATTCTCCAAGAGAATGGCTCTCAATGCTGCTTAGGAAAAATCAACATATAGATAGCCAAATTAGTAGTTACATTAGGACCTTAACAGACCACACAAATAATTTGTGTTGATATTTCAAGCACAAACAAGATAATGTTCTCTAGATCCAAATAAGTATGGGTGGAATCCTGAATTCTACCAATTGACTTCCTACTTCTAAATAAAATGAGGATATTTTCCATCATTATGCCTTACCTATTTGAAAACTAATCCTGTTTGAAGTCTTCAATGATGATAAGTCATGCTTTTCACTTTCAATCATATTCTGCCAATTGGCTTCCTATTTTTAAATAAAATGAGGATATTTTCAATCATAGAATAGTAAAAAAATTCTAAGGATACGTCTGACCATATTCAGTAACGAAGTTAGTGCTATCACCAATGCTGTATGTCAAGCATAGTTCACTACTTCCATTTGTTGGAGAAAAATGAACTACACAAGTCAAACAATTACTTAATCACAAAGAATTGTGTCATTGCTAACAAAGGAAAGAAAATGTTTTCGAGGTTTCTTCCCAGCTTCAACATTATGCTACTAATCCGCTAGCAATGAAAGTCTCAGGCTCATTTATATGCATTAATGCAACTCGTAACTAAACCCAAATCTATTTCAAAATTAGCACTTTCATCAAAATACACAAACTTTCAAAGAAGTCAAGAAACCACTAAACAAATGTTACAGTTAAGACAATCACCGATGTATTAAATAATAGCTTATAAGCCAAATGAAAAATAGATTCAAACTAAGGAAGGTTAAAGTCAGAACCAGGCTGCTGGAGAGCCTCCAACCCAGGCAACTCAGACACTTTTATTCCTCCCACTGTTTTCCTGCAACATAAATTAAGTGAATTACATTTTAGTTGCAGACAACAACAATAGTCTGTAACTGCTTCAATTTTTTAATAATGCAACCTAAGTTCAGAACAGAATGAGTTAGAAGCCAAAACAAATAAATGTGTCTATTAGATTAATTCCATGTTTTCCGACAGAAATAAGCTCACTGCCTCTGGTCATTACAAATATGACATGTTCAAATTCAACAAAAAACGTAAAAAGGGGGAAGTTTTTATAAAATGGTGATCAACACCTTTCTCATTTAGTAAAAGAGGTCATGTTAGTAACTGCCCTTGCGTATCTATCTAATAGTAATACAGCCACAAAGTTGACAGCTCCTAAAGAGCATTCTTCTAATTTGAACAGGGAAAAATTAATGGTCTGTAAAAATGGTTTAGAGACTCATAATATATGGGTCATGGGAGTCATATGCAAAAGGAAAATGTTATAACCAACCCTGGAATTGGCTCACCAAAGGTTGGATTGCCTTTTGAAGTCACCTAGGGCACCAACTGGAATTGCCTGGTGAACACTACTGGAAGTGCTCACCTTTTGAAGCCTGGAATTGCCTCAAGAAAGGTTGGAGTGCCTTTTGAAGTCACCTAGGGCACCAGCTGTCCATTTTATAACCAACCCTATCTAAGACTACTTCCATTAGTTGGAGTATTCATAAGAAAAATCTGGAAAACAAAAAATGCAAACATTAGTGAACACTTCACACTGCCCTGACAAAGGCCAGTATAACCCTGCTATCAATAGCCATCATCTAGATTAAAAGTAACCGGATTATTAGTGATGCTACAGAACAAAAGTGGGCTTAATGGTTAAGAACATGTGTTTCCTCCTTGGAGGTCACAGATTGGAATCTGAAGGGGGGTAGGGTGACTACACCTCTGTAGACTAAGCCGTCAAATCGCTGTGTGGAAAGGGTCCCTTTTCCCACAAACAAGAAGATCTCATACATCAATTTGGTGTCTGGCTAGGCTTTGACCTTAAAATTAGATTATTATTGTTGTTGTTATTATTATTATTTACAAAAAGATTACATGGTTGATTCAAGGTTTGCATTACAGTCAACATAACAAAAATACAGTTCTCACAGATAAAATGGCGATCAAATCTTGGGAATACAATAACGTTGCCATTTCCAAATCGTTGCACTAGTTCATTGGAGACCCTCAATCCTAATAAGATGCGACTCTCCAAATCAAAATAAAAGGAAAAAATGATATTATGTTAAGTGCATAGATATAAAAAACATTTGCTTATAAATATATTAGAAATGGTGATAGGATGATCTAAAAGTATATACCCTGCTAGGCCTTGCGATAGATGAGGGTGTGGTAACTAACTTATCAGAGACGGGTTAGCTGAGCAGGCACAGAGCCGCATGTGTGCACAAGGTATCGCGGCCACTAAATGCCATATGGGAGAGGACATATACGTAGACAGGGACAAGGGACCCATGGCCTTATGGTGGTACAATCACTCGTGGGCATGGCTGCTGGCCATGACTGTTCCAATTCAATGCAGGATAGATTGATTTCTCTTGCAGCTAGAGGGAGATCACTATTAGGCTCTGTAGACGAGGGTCATGTGTATGCTAGGAGGACTCACTCTTGGAAACGTTCTCTATAGAGTAATTGCCTTTGAATTGTAGAGATCTTATCAGTTTTTGCCAGAATGTTGTGTCTAGACTCTACGCTGACAGCAAAGCTTGAAGGTGCCATAGGGCCAAAGTTTAACTCGCAAGAAGAATGACCTTCATTGTCTTCAAGCAAATTGCCACATTCACCACTGGTTTGTGATCGGAGATTTCTGTGGTAAGAGTTGTCCTTAAGAATTTCCGCATAATCCACAATATTCATTTTTGTGTCAACATTTCAAATTCAAAGCAGAATCCATCACCAGGTTTTCAATTTATCTGCAGATGCAAACACCCAAATGGTTGAAGTAACTTGGGACAAGCAGTTTGAGGGCATTTCAATGGAAGCATTATCTGCCACAGAAAATGTGGGTGGGGTTGAGTAAATAGAGGCTAGTGCAGAGAGAGTTAGGATTAACAGGGTCTTAATGACCAAGAATACTGTTGTGCCTTTTGAAAAGGCCTCTTCTTCTTAGGTGTAAACAGTTGATGACGGTGGTGGTTCCAAGCCCGAAGGTAGTTCAGTGTCATTGGGAACTGGGTGAAGCGGATTTTGATCTTTTTGCACTCGTAACAAACAATATTCGAAAGGGAGATAAAATATTCAACATCGTGGGGTTATTCTTTACTTCCTCTGTCATATGCCAAACCAAGCCGTATAGGAATGTTTGTGCAATGGACTCTAGAGAGGTTAAAGTGACGGGCCACATCAAGAATTTGCTACTAAAATCAGATACTTACCTAGATATATCGATGTTAATGGACGTGGTTGTCATTAATGTCTCTAACTCATGGGGTATGTTATTATCTAGGAAGTGTGCAACAAATCTTGGTCGTAGCATTCAAATACAAAGAATTATTTAGAAGACAGTGGTGAGAAAGCATCAAAGATGTACTTTAATGGTGCCCAGTCAAGAACAGGAGCAGGTGTGGGTGTTGTGTTAAGATCCCCACAAAGCATTGTGAAGAAATTTTCATGTAAGTTGAAGTTTGAGTGTACAGATAACATAGCAGAATATGAAGCCTTGTGTATTGGTCTGGAATTTGCAAGGATAAGGGGATTAAGATATTGAAGGTCATAAGGGATTCATATCTTATTATAACGCAAGTTAAAGACCAGTTTTCCACAAATAGTGATAGATTGAAGCCATATAGGTCTGAATTGTGGGATGTTATAGAACGTTTTTATGCTTTTTCCATTGAGGCAGCTCCAAGGGAGCAAAACATGCAGGCAAATTCAATGCCAGTCGCAGCTTCAACTCTTCAACCATGCGTTAAACTAATTTCTAGAAAATGTAGGGTGGAAGTGCTTTTCAAACCGTTTGTCCTTGATAATTGTGAGCATAGGCAAGTTTTTCACAGTGGCGCTCTGATTCTAATGTTTTAACTTTTAAGTAATCTCCATGAATATTCAGAGAATCGAATAAAATGGAAATGGGAAGATCAAGAAGAGCTAAATGTAGAAAATCTCAAAGGAAATAAACTTCCTCAAGGTGTCATGCCTTTTGAGAATATTAGAGCGGCACAACATGTACAAGCAGAAAAAAGAAACAAGAAAAACCTGAAGACTACATTGAAATAAATATTGGGTCAGATACGAGTACAAAGATTACTCGATTTGGAAAAGAATACTTCAGTTGATGATGGGAAAGAGATTGAGAGTCTCATCAGACAAAAACAAAGGATAATTAACCAAAAATTTCCCCCTTTGGTTAAGAAAGAGCTGGAGAAGATGGTGAATGCTCAGATCATTGCTCCTACAATGCATTCATCCTAGGTGACAAACCTGGTTGTCGTCTAAGTTACTGGAAACATCTAGGACCAGCAGGGATACGTCATTCCCCGTTACAAAAACTGAAACAGAGGGGATACGGCTTGGAAATGGCAGTGAAATATTTCCAACTCGTATCCAAAAAACTTGAAGATTTCCAAGCCTTGTCCGAAAACCAGAAACGTTTCCAAGACACTTCCATCCATTTACAGCTCTTTCCATCCATTTCCTAACGTGTTTCCTGATTCTATGGGACGTTTCATCTGCTACAAGGCAAGTTTCCAGCTAGAACTTCTGAAATAGTGATTGAAAAGCTCGCCCTAGGATATTTCGGAAAGGAGATCTAGTTCCTATGTGGGGCAAGAGGAAAGTAAAACTAGAGAAACATGGCAAGTTCAACAAATTATGGTTGGGACCCAGCAAGATCACGCAGAACACTAGATCCAATTCTTTCTACCTCAGTTGCCTAATTGGAGAAATGTCACCACTGACTGTGAATGGGCAGATTCTAAAGTTGTACTTTACTGATGACATCTGATGCCTTCAGTTAGAACTTAGAATACAATTAAAAAAATGATAAGTCCTGTAGAACAGTAGAATAACCCTTCATTTCCTGTTGTCCTTAGTACTTCGCTCCTTTTGTTTTAGAGACGTTCTTGACGTCATATTTAGAGTACATTTCCTTTTGCATTGTTTCGGCTTCTTTGATATTGAGTGTTGAGTGGGGATTCTCGCCCTCACATATGTTGTTGATCTCATTGATGATTAAGATATCTCGTGTGACTACAGATTTTGGAGTTCTTATTCACTCCCTTCCAGAGTGCATATCTGCATATGAAGCCAGTTGTTACTCCTCATGCTGCATGATGATCCACTTCCATCTTATTCTTGGGACAGTCATGCAGTACAAAAAAATCACGTCTAATGGATTGATTATTGGATAGTCAAGGGCTATTATGGATGGACACATTTTTCCTGACATTGCACTAATGGCCCATTTTGAACCAATTTGTTGCCTTAACTGCATGGTGTGAGATATTGTAAGAAAACTCTTCTACTGCAAAATGATGATTGGGTGTTTCTAGAGCTGCGAGACGGCAGCATTTGATTAATTCATTCCACCAAAAATGTCCAGACATTATTCATTATGTGTGGTATGTTGGTGAGGCTACTTGATTCTATGGTGTTGGAAGCGGGGAGCGGAAGCAAGGAGCGGAGAGCGGGACCAGAACAAAAATCTAAATTTTCAAAAGCTCCCGTTTTGGGAGTGTTTCAGGAGCACTTTTTGTTTAGTATATATTTTATTATATTTTGATGGATTTATATCTAAAAAACATGGAGAATGTTGAATTAGCTATCAAATGCATGGATTAAACCATATAACATCAATCATCTAGTAGTTTTAACTTATAACATTATCATCAAATGATCAACCATAAAAACTTTTATAGGAGCTTGGCAAAGAAGGGAGGTACCATAACATTGTCATCAAATTATTAACCTAGTATAGGAGCTTTTAGTATAGGAAAGGAATGGAGTGCGTCGGGAGCGCCTTGGGAGTGTGTCCCAAAACTGGGAGCGAGCTTCCGAAGGAAGTGAGCTTCGGAAGCGGAAGCAAGGGGATGGGTGGCACTCCCACACATCATAGACTTGATTTGTATGATGGAGGACTATGTTGTTGGAAGCGGGGAGCAGGAGCGGAGCGAAAAGCAAAATTTTCAAAAGCTCCCGTTTTGGGAGCATTTCGGGAGCGTTTTTTGTATAGTATATATTTTAATATATTTTGATGGATTTATATCTAAAATACATGTAGGATGTTGAATTAGCTATAGAATACAAGGATTAAACCATATAACATCAATCATCTAGCAGTTATAACTTATAACATTATCATCAAATGATCAACCATAAAATCCTTTATAGGAGCTTGGCAAAGAAGCAAGGTACCATAACATTGTCATCAAATGAATAACCTAGTATAGGAGCTTTTTAGTATAGGAAAGAAAGGGAGCGCATCGAGACGCCTTGGGAGCGTGCTCCCAAAACTTGGAGTGTTTTGGGAGCGAGCATCGGGAGCAAGAGCGAGGGGGTGGGGAGCGCTCCAACGCAGCATAGTTGGAGGATGTATATAGATGGCTTAGTATCCCTGAGGGGTAGCTCAGTTGGTTGGAGTCTGATTCCAAAGACCGTTTCATATTGAGGTCAAAAGTTCAATTCTCACGAATCCAATTCTCTGGGTCCTTCAGGGTTAGGCTTCCACAACTAGAGTCGATAGGGTGAGGCCCTTTCAGGTGGGCCCCCTAGAATTATTACTATGGATGTAGCNTTCTCGAGGCTGTGAACCACATGGTATATATATATATATATATATATATATATATATATATATATATGGCCTAGTACATGGTCCCCTTATTATTCTTGTATCTTTTGACATGGGATGGCATATCTATATGATTTGCACTCATATGGAGAGATTACTTGCTATTGTTTATCACAGTTTGTCTTGATTCCAGCAGGTTTTGGGCATACATTGGTAATGGATGCTCTTTAGCATTTTAGGTGTATTTCACACCTACTTAGTAACATTACATCATGTACAGTTGTTTTAGGGGATAGCTCAGTGATAGGCTATGGCACATGCTAGATGATTATTATAGTGATAACCTATGGTTTGATATCTCTTTGGCATCGCTATTGATGTATGTGTGTAACACCCTAGCAAGAGGGATTGTTTTCCCCCTCCCATGTGTTGATGAGGAAATTGTTTAGCCTAGAAATTGGAACGCTTGGTTTGATTTGCACATATTTGGAGGCATTTCACTTATTCTAAATTATAATCATATTTGTGAAGGACATCCCCTTGGTTCATGATGGAAGTTGTTTCCTTGCACATAAAGTCATGAGGTGGTTAGAGCTTTGACTTCCCCATTCCTGGAGATGTGATCGTTGGCACAATTATAAAGATTTAGTTAAACCTTGGAGACCAAACTTGGACGTTGCATGCTTGCTATGAGGAAGATGCATATGAGAAGAGGCCACACATGCCAAACAATTGAGGTATTCTTGTAAGAGCAGCACACCACTTAAAGCTGGTTATATAATTTTATTTTATGATTCTCTACGAGGGCACACTTGTTGGACAAGCATTTTATTGTTCCTTGAATGCCTTGATAAGGTCCTCATGCTTGACTTGAGGACATCGAAACTTTAGACCACTTCCCACAATACTCTTGGAGGGTTCATCACTTCATTTCTTGAAGATTTATACATGTGGCATAGCCACCAATATTTTATTGGTTGTTGAACACGTCCACCAAGTTGGCTTAATGGATATTATTAGTTTATGCATTCCTAGATTAGAACTAGCATTTTACTAATTTAGTCTAGATATTACCATTTTATTATAGAGGTTTTGAGCCTAGAACTCTATAAAAGCAAGGTTCCTCCATCTATAATGACTATTGATGGTTTAGAGAAGATTTGGTAATATTTCTTTGGTGCTACTGGAGATATATTGGAGCTAATACACTGGAACCTTGTTGATGAACCCACTTGGGTCGATTTGCATTGTTGAAGATCTAGCTATGGAAAGACATCAAAATGTGTAACATCTTTTTTTTTGGAAGTAGCTAGTACAAATAAAAATTTCCTTTCTCCTTGCTCTTCTTACCTTAAGCCAAATGCATGTATGAGACTAGTGACATTTCATGAAAGAAGGAACTAGGGATATATGTGGATTTATTTTCATGTAATGGATCTATGGTGTAGAAGTTTGTGTGATTACAACACTTGTTGAAGTCCGCCCTAGTATTCAGCCAGGGAAGTAGGATAGAAGCCATTTATCCGGTTGTATACCTCTTACCCTTTGCAAGAACAGTGCATATTATGTGTTATCCTTTGACCATGTTGCCAACTTATTTGTACCATAGTTGGATTAGCTGAGGAGCCGCCATTTGACAAACATGATGAATGTTTGTGTTCCAGTGTATCAGATGATCCGCCATTTGTGCCTAGCCAGTTTTGGCTAGTAAGTTTTTGTTTTCAGTAATTATGACCATGGCCCCGCGGGGTTTGTAATAAAATGTGCTAGTAGCCAGTTTTGGCTAGTCAGTTTTTGTTTTCACTAATTATGACCATGGCCCCACGGGGTTTGTAATAAAATGTGCTAGTAGGGTTTTTGAGTGGTTCGGTCTCCTAAGACGTAGAATTTCAACTAAGGTATTCCAAGGAGTTTTTTCCCTTGTCAATTATGCTTTGCCTATAGCCGAGTATAATCGACGAGGTTTTCTCCTGCTTCCTCCAAAGCTGAAATGCCTGATTTTGAAATCTGGGCCTTAGGGGGTTATTAGAGCCCAACTGAGTATGTATAAACCTACTAGACATTATTAGAATAAACTATGGTCATGTCCTAAGTCACTAGGACCTTCAGAAAAAAATTTACTGGACGCGTTGGATTTTGGGTTTTTTATTTTTTTATTTTTCCTAAGTTTTTAATTAAATTTTTCCATAGTTTAAATGGAAAAATTTCAATTTGTAATATGTCAGTCATCCGGGATCCGAATTCAGTGATTGAAGGCTCTAACCTTAAGCCAAAAATCATTCATGATCAACTGGCCAGCTATCCCTAAGTTTCGGATATTCATTCAGCCTCATAATTAATAATTTCTCAAAAAAATTCATTTACAGAGAAATTATTAATTAAAATATTAAAAATGAATATTTTGGAGAAAATCAAAAACTCTCCAAAATAAACCAAATTGAATAAAATAAAAGGCTAAATGACATGGCACAAAACATTTATGATGATTCCAATCAATATCGGTCAGTTTCAGATCAAGTATCGGAGTGTAGCAGTTGAACTATCAGTCAGAAATTTGCCCTCTTTGGTCTAATTCGTTTTTGGTTGAAGTGTGGGTTATCTATTGGTTGGGTGATCATTACGAGGGAGGATGAGCCACCTCACCCCCCCTCATTACTCCAGCACTCAGTTACAACTCAGTTGCAGCTCAGTTCAACTCCAAATCATCATGCCGAGCTCATTCAATTACTCAGGTGTTACTCTTAGTCCGGATTTAGGGATTTGAGCCCTATTTTCTTTCATTTTTGTATATATAGAGGTGCTTTGCACTCTTTTCGTCATGGAAAATTTGTGCAAGTACACTCTGGAGAAATTTGTAATATTGTTTGAATTTGAATAAAGCAGAAGACTTTGGAGGTCCATGTGGGAGTTATTTGTGTGCCATGCTTCATATTGTTTAAGGTGATACCATTCTTAGCTCTTCTTTTGATTCTTAAGTATATGATCTTGTGATTAGAAGACTAACAATCTAGCACAATATTATTTGATCTATGCTTTTCTCTTAAGTTTTGTGGCTTTCAAGTATTCTCCCAAATACAGGAGCTTTTGTTTGATTTATGCATTCATTCTACAGGTTCCTAAAGGAGGCTTCTACTTTAAGAAATCGAGAAACGAAGGACTTGCTTGCCTCATCCATCAAACTACAAACTTCAAAAAATCTCTTGGTTACCTTGATTATTACAAAGCGGATCTACATTTTCATAGGTTTTATCCTATTGATTTGCTTTCCAAGTAGTGCAAATATTCTCAATTTATTCACATTTCTAGATCTTGCATTATGATTCGCTAAAGTAGATCAAAAATTCATACTTTGATCTACTTGTTGGGTTTAAATCTATTATTTTTCGAATCTTTAACTTTTACTAGATCTAAGATCCTAGTCTCATTTCAAGTTTGTAAATCCATCATTCTTTTTTGCCAAACCTTTGTCTTGAGAAGTACTTTGGGGTTTGTTCCCAATTGCCGCATTGTTTTGTGTACCACTTCTCTTTCCCCGCTATCTCTTGCGTATTTTCAGCTAGCTGAAAATTTCAAGACTAATGCTTAAAAGTCAATTTTTTGACTTCTTTTTTTTGCCTTGGAAAACGTGCACGAATTTTCTCGAAAAATGTGCAAATTTTCCACTTTTAGGCTTGTTGGTTTTTCTGTGTTTTCAATATTTTTCAATTCTGGAAATTCTTTTTAAAAAAATCAGAAAATTTTCCAAAAATATATTTTTTCAAGTTTTTTGTACTTTTTCTTGAAAAACGCGCAAAATTTAAGCTCATTGTTTTTTGCTGATTTTTTGACATTTTTCTGCTATTTTTTAATTCTGGAAATTACCCTAAAAATCAGAAAATTTTCAAAAATTATTCAAAAAAAATTATTTTTTAATTTTTTCATCATTTTCTCGAAAAGCGTGTCATTTAAGCTTGCTGTTTTTTTGCTGATTTTTTGACATTTTTCCGCTATTTTCCAATTCTGGAAATTAAGCTAAAAATTCGAAAAAATCCGTAAGTTTTATCTCTCAAAAAATTTCAAGTCATTTCATTGAAAAACGTGCATTTTGAGTCATAAAAGGCAAGCTTTTCCTCTCATTTCCAATGTCTGATTTTTGGTCTTGTTTTACTGTTTTGGGCTTTTATATATCTCATTAGGCACTTATCATCTTGTTCACTTTCATCTTTCCGAGCCATAAGTTAAAATTTGGTTTCCTGAGACTCTTACTGGCTGTTGTTTAGAGCTCTTACTTCCAGGTGAACGAAGAGAAAAATCAAGCAAAGAAAGAGCAAGCAAAGCTAGATCCAAAAGATTTAGAGCTAAAACAAAGAACCATACCAAGAAGAGGATCCAAACTCAAAAAATCATTCTCCTTTGTACAAGTCATAATAAGGCTTCAAGTTCTCTTAATTAATCACTTTCTTCATTTTCAAAGGGCTAAATGCCCTCATCTTGTAAAGTATTAATGAAATAAAGCTAAGTGGGATAAGGCCTCCCATTTTCGTGTTTCTTCCCCATTTGGAGAAGAGTGTTGTCTTGGTTAGCTTAGATCTTTGTCATGTTTTCTGAGTAGATTAGATTGATTTTTCCATCTTTTGTATTTAGAAATATTCTGCTAGTTTAGTTTCATTTTAGAATAGTGATTGCTAGCTTAGATTTACTTTCCACTAATTGTTAGCTTAGCTTGTTTTATTTCATTGTTAAGTTGTTTATCTTTTAAAAAAAAATCATCTTTCAAAAGTATTTCAGCTGCTTAACAATTAGAAATCTCTTGAATCTCACTTTGTAGATCAAGAGTGCTCTCTATCGGAGAGTTGTTTTTATTTCAGTTTTCTACTTACCCCAATGCTCTCCCGATTACCCCCATGCTCTCCCGATTAAGGCCTTAAAACCTGAAAGAGATTCTTGGGTAGATTAGTTGTTTTCTTTATTTGCAAGTGGTTTATCATCTTACTATGTCATCGCTTCATTATTTTACAATTTGTTGAGCTATCATGTGGTTTCAATTTACAAGCTGATTATCTTATAAAAAGAACCAATGTCTCTTGAACTTGCAGTAACCCAAGTCAAGAGCACTCTTTGTCGGAGAGCATTCCCACTGCATTATCCTTCCATCAAGCATATAGATTAATTAAAGTCTCTTGAACTTCTGTCATAAGACAAAGTCAAGAGCACTCTTTGTCGGAGAGTTGAACTGTGTGCTCATAATAATAATAAAATTTCAACTCACATTCCCCCTTAATTAATTTACTTCGTTGACATCCTTCACCTAGTATGCTCTGTCGACTTCATAGTTGGGCCCGTACTCGGAATAGTGAACGAACTTGCTAAGATCGCAATAACAACACAATTAAAATTTTATCCCTTAACCAACGCACCGGCGTTGTAGAAAGTCTCAAGTCTATTTTCAGTAAAGGCGTCGGAACTCCCCGTTATCTAAGCTTCCCGGCTAGCTGGTCAATCCTCCTGGATACCAACCCGAGATACTGGACGGGCCGACATGCCTTTAATGGAATGACTCTGAACACTTTCCCTGTTGGTCTCTGATACCTTCTTCGTTCCAAAGCCATAATAAGCAAGACCACTAAAACATTTAAAACACACCAAGAGCACTCGCATAACATTCACTAGCTTTATTTCAGGACTTGTTATTTCTTTAAGCATTGCAAAGCTTCGACTCCATAAGGCATTGGTCTATTATTTTATGCATGATTATTAAATCTGGATCATTTGTTCTTGGCTTATAAAAATCTTTATCTGTGAATGCATCTTTATTTTACAAGTTCTTGATATACTATTCATCTGTTAATTCAATACAGCAACGTGGATTGCTTTTGTCTTGTGTTCGAAATTCATAATTATAATCATCTTTCATCATAATAACTCCTAAACAACACCCATCCGTATCATAACATCAAAAACACTTAAACACATTGAGCCATAGAAAACTCTTTGTTAGGGACGACCCCCCTTGGCTTCATTAGGAGTTAGCCTAAATGGAGGAGCTAGGAGTAGGTGACAGTACCTGGCTCTGTGCTTGCCCCCAAGGCCACACCTCTCCCACTTTCTCAAGTGAGGAGACAGCTTTCAGAAGATTTCTGTTGCTGGTGTGAAATAGGCGAACAACAGACCCCACATGCCCAATGTCTTGCTCGGCACTAGTCCTTTCTTCAAACCATTAAAAAAATCACTTCATTTGTTGTTGCGGCAGATCTGAAATAAAATCAGGCAAATAAAAATTCAGATCTGCAAATCAAGCTCAAAATCTCATTGTTTGTTGCTTGAAGCAAGCTTGATTTGTGACTAATCAAATCTGAAATTTGTACCAACGCGATAACATGACCAAACAGATTTGCTTCAGCCCTTAAGTCATCTTTGAAATCTATTTACATGGATGCTATTAAAAGCCTAATAAATATGAAAAATACATTATAGAATATCACTAGAAGCAGATTGGTTATTAACTTATTAGTTTATCAAATCCGTGCCTATAAGACTTAGACTATTTCCTTTGGGGAAGCCTCCCTTGTGCTAGAATAATTCCCAGCCTAGAAAGTAAAAGAGGGTCAGTGACTTGACAGTGGCCTCCCTAGTTACCCTTGGATCCTCACCTTGTGAATTACGGCTTTGACACCTTGGCTGATGGGTTAAGTTGTAACAATCCCCTCTTCAAATAACAGGGAAGAGTAAAATTCACCTAATCGCTTACCCACATGATCACCCCAAAATATGCAATAAAAGCCAATCCATGTTTGTGACAAACATTGCAAACTGCTCATTCGATCCCTTGTCATGTAAAAAGGCTAATAATCTTAAAATAGGTTAAAATTTTGATTAGGAGAATGGCATTAACTACTAGTATGACATTGACAGTGTTACCAGCTAGCATGCCACCCATAACTTCTCACTTGCCTGAAATTAAAAAAATGTCTACAACTGTAAAATACTTTACCAGTTTATACAAACTTAACAGTGCCACAAAAAACCATAAAAGTTGAGAACATAATAGATTTTGCAAATCACTTATGTTATATACTCTTGGATCTTTAAGAAAGTAATAAAGTAATAAGAAAATCAGGAAGAACATGCAAAATGTTTAGGACATATTTCATACGTGTTGGACTTGTAGAAAGAAAGTTGTGCCTCGAAGGCATCTAGTTCAGGTGTTCCTGCCATTCTCTCTGCATCCGTTGTCCATATCCTTACAATTCCATCTGAACATGCAGTAACAAGATCTCCATTCGGTAAGAATTTTACATCCCACACACAGCCAGGATGCTCGATGCTTTGAACGCATGCTGCATCTGCTAAAGTAACACAAATGTTAGAAAATTGAAGTTATCTGTAGAAATACATGAGGACTAGAGATACCAAGAATCCTATGAAGCGAGAAAGATAATGCCCAAGTGACCTCATCCACATTCAATATAAATTGCCCACTGAGATTGCTTTCATTTTACTCAACTGGTTTTTATGCTGAATAAAATATATATCTGCAATATTTGTCATCCCATATCAATGAAAATAAATTGTAAAAATACTTCTTATATTCACAGAGAACTATATAAAACAGCTAAGAACTAGCAGCTCCCCATTACTTGTTGGGAGCACATTCAGTCCGAGCATATGGCTATTTTACAGGGGAGATTGCACTCGTACGCAGCTTTGTTCAGTGATTCCAAGACCTTAATTCGCTCCTCTCTTAGTGACATTTGGCATTTCTGCTTGTCTTATGTAAACTTTGGTGCAAACATGTATTCGAAATTAGCTCTTTGTTTGACATACTTCAACACTTACAGTGCATACTACAAAAATATTACTACGACGATAATATATATTTAAAAACATAATATAAGAACATCCAACTCATTGGAAATCAGACATCTACCCTAAAAGTATAATCTCTGTCATAGAAATAAGATAGAGATGAAAGAGACAAGGCTTGGGGAAGAGATTGGGAGGCATAATCAAAATCAGTAACATGATTCCCAGAAACTCTACTACTTGTTACATCAGAAGCATGTCCTGGAAGCTATTCT
Organism: Pseudotsuga menziesii; assembly: GCA_001517045.1. Taxonomy (NCBI): domain Eukaryota; kingdom Viridiplantae; phylum Streptophyta; class Pinopsida; order Pinales; family Pinaceae; genus Pseudotsuga; species Pseudotsuga menziesii. Next base: position 165,274 of record LPNX010180793.1, on the reverse strand, counting down.
TAATGCTTGTTAGGCTTCTGGTCCCAAGGACAGGTGGATTCACAAGATGCAGTGTTTGGTCCATTCACTTGTCTAACAAATTATGAGTTTTTGCATGGTGTTATCACCTGGAAACTGCAGCACTGCAAAAGGTAAGAGGTGTCCAGATAACTAGAGGAAATAAGCTACTGTCACCTCACTTGTTTCTCTCACTTCAAAGTTATGCATGAGAACTTTAGGGGGTGTCCTTAAGTGATATAAGATGTCAACGTCAAATCAATACTGGTAGGAAATAGCTTAAATCAATATAGCCATCTGCTGTCTATATAAAATCTGTACAAATCGACCACAGGAAAGATGAACAGCAAGCTTAAATGCACACTAAACAATAAACCAAAAGAGAAAGGTATTTCGCAGTTCTGTGCGGAATAGCAAACAGAAAACCTTTCCAACTGTTGAAAACACATAATGAATGCAATAAATGTGAATTAACAGTGGGCATGCAACTAGGATGAAAAATTTGATGTATACTATCTAAAATCAGTGATGAACGCCAGGATGTTTGTTGTTGTTTTTTAAATTTATACAGAAAAAATGGCAATTAAATGTTGGTTTTTGTGGTTTACATATTTTCCTATGCACGCATCGAGAAGGGAATACAAACTCTTCCTGTTTCTGCAAACAGCTCAAAACCCAGCAAGATTAACTTGCTCTTTTTCATAGAAAGTGAGAGAAAACATAAAACAAATGCAGATCTATATGCCCTAGGTGCTTAAGAATGCATGGGAATCATGGAAAATTGAATAAGTTTGTCTTAAATGACTAACCAAGTAAATTGAGTGGTGCCTTAGATGGAGCCAAATAAGGAATGAAAGAATGCGGGTAGGGAAAACAAAAACTAATTGATTTCTACAACTCAATTTCCTATTTAGCATGCAATAAAAACAAGAGTCTAGGAATTATAGATCAGATAAAGTAAGATAAGATAATAAAGAAGGTGGGACTAAAAGATACTCTAGTGTAAATACTAAATACAATATCGGAATGCATCTGCAACTCCTAGGTAATTTTGAAAGCAAGAGAGAAAAAAAGAAGACATGCAACAGAAGCTAATCACTAGGTCTAACCAAATAACAGTATCATAGGTATAGTGATACAATGCAAGATTCCAATATTGGACATTTGGAAACCATGGTGCTAATCAAGTGAGAGTGATGAAGATATTGTCAATGTCTCCTTAGCCTAAAGACCAAGAGCGAGCAGGGTGACTAGGGCATTAGCTTGTTGTCGAAATCACCAAGCACCATGCCGGGATCTAGTTGTATGATCATAGGGCAACCTAGGAGGGAGGGAGCCCTACTTCGCAACCATGCAAAGTCAAAGGAAAAAAACTCTGAATAGAACAATGACTACTATGTTGAATTTGGGGGATAATCTAATGGGCGAGAAGCACCTTGCACTAGATGCATCTATAGACAGTCCATGTGTCACTATGATAATATGTAGTCTATGGTCTGGCCCGACACCTCCGAAATGGCCTCTAGGATATTAGTCAACCACCAAAGGGGGGAGGTCAAGGGGAGACCCAAGGTCTCACAACTTTATGGTCTCAAACACTCAAAAGATTGGTCGCTCTCTTGTTGCCAGAATCTGACAAAGCAACATGAAGTATGAGGTTGTCCTCCTACTGGTCACATGGCAATGCGGGGCATGCAAGGACTAAGATTTGTGGATGAGTATCTCCCTAATGAAGAAGGCTTCACATCTCCAATCACGATATCAAAGAAATTGAAAAGGGAGCACCCCAAGTCCCTATAGAGGCAATGGTAGCATCCTCTAATCTCATAGCAGAAGGGGCACCTAAAAATGATGTGCATCTCTATTTCTATCTCCTATAAATGGCACATCTAGCAAATCTTGTCTAGTTAAGGATTATGGTGGCTAATCTCCACTAAGATTCAACTCGAGCCTACCTAAAGCTATCCTAAAGGCTCCTAGTTGAGTGCATCCACTGTCTACATGTGTATCGGGTACGGACAATGATGCCATCTTACAACACAAAAAAGTGCTCTAGGTTGACAAACATCTTTGAGCCCAGGCACTTTGGAGGTGAGCTCAAAATCACCTAGATGTAAAATCTGTAGATAACCTTTCTAATATGCGTGGTTGAATAGTGAGTCAAGCCTAATACGTATACCACAAGACTCAAAACTCATAAGACAAACTTAATGATTTTAAACATATGATAGGAAGTGTATAAGCACTTATAACACACATGTTACCTTAACAATTGAAGATAGAAGTCAATCTCCTCTCCACGTATGTATGCTAAACCAATAATGAGGTAATGAAGAAATTCATGTTTGTTGAGTTTTGTAACTCGGGATGTCCTTCATGTGCTGCTGCCTAACATGAAGGTTCATTATCAATATAAGCATTGATGTAGAGTATCAGATACACTCTACCAGTTGTCATAGTTACAGTGGTGGAAACATGTTGAGATTTCTGAAACCTTTACCAACTGCATGCAAGGAATACAGGAATGCACCAGTTTTTAATGCAGTAGTGTGATTTGCATGATGCATGTGTATGGGATATGAATCATGCATGTGCATGAGATCTGCATGTTGAATGAGATATGCATGATGCATATCCATATGCATGGAAAGTAGGCAATGCATGTGCATGAAAAGTAGATGTGCATGTGCATGAGAGGTGTTGATTTTTCTGAGCAGCATCGAGAGCCATTCTCTTTGGAGAATGGGGACACCTGATCCGGGACCACGGTGTAGACTCAACCCAGTGTTGAGTGACCATTTTGTTGAATGGTAGATATCTAGTCCTTGACCATGACATAGACCCAACTCTACCCTGGGTAGACTCACCTAGTGTTGAGTGACCATTCTATTGAATAGTAGACATTTGGTCCAAGACCATGATGTGGACCAGTCTAGTACTAGTAGACTCGGCTTAGTTCTGAGTAGCCATTCTCTGGGAGAATGGAGGCGCTTGGTCTGTTACCAAGTATTTGACCTAGGGTCAAATTATGCATCCCATGGCTAAGGCACCTGGTTTGTTACCAGGAAGGCATTGTAAGCAATAGACTGGGTTTAGGCATGTGTGACACCCTAACCCTTGATCCCTGGGCTTTGTGTACTTCTCCAAGGATTAGCTACCCTTGGTTAAGTTACCCTAGTACCTGATCTAGGTGTCACACAGAGTGAGATAAAAGCATTAGTAACTCTCTTGATTTATGATGATATACTTTTGGAATCAAAAACACCACAAGTAATGACCACAGGGACACTTGGAAAAAGGCTAAAGTCAAAAGTCAAAAATACATAAGGACTTTTGGACCACGAGAAAAAGACCAGAGGTGAAAGTCAAAAAACATAAGAACTTTTTCGGTAAAAGTCAAAGTTACTAAAAGGACCTTTTTTGGTAAAAAGGTAAAATTGAAATTAGGAAAAGAATAAAATATTATTATTTTATCTTTCCTAATTTTGGTCCACTTACAAATGACTAAAGGCTATAAAAGAAGATCAAGCCAATTCATTATCACACATATTCATTTGCTCACACAGGTACTGCTGCTACTAAAGATTTCTTAGCAAAACCCTCAACTAGGGTATCTTTATTTTCTGTCTTAGGGTTTGTTAAACCCTCATCTTCAACAGGCACATTCATCTCAGATCTCGGGCAGGCTGACAGTCCTCTCAATTTTTCTCTCTACTCCATCGCAGCCATCTCCTTCTTCTCGGGCTATTGTTTTTTCTTCTCAAGCAATTGGATTACTTCTCGAGCAACCCTGCTAACCTTACAGCTAGGCCCAAGAGCACAACTGGGCACCCACAGTGGGCACAAGAGCTACCACAGAGCTCCGGGCAGCTAGCAGCAGCCACGGGCAGCTCCTAGCAGACCCGGGCTTCCTGCTACAGGCCACGGGTTGCTAGTTAGCAGTCCCGATGGGCTTCCGAGCAGGCCTTAAGGCCTCGGCCCAGCAGACGTGGGTCTACCCATCCTCACAGCAGCAGCAGGAAGGTCACGGGCTGCCCCGGGCAGCACAGATCTGCCATCCAGACAAGTAAAAGGACAAAACAAAAATTTCGGGCAGAGGAGTAAAAAGGCCAGGCAAGGAAAAATAAATTTCGGGCACCTGTCATATTTTTCTGGGCAGTCATTTTTTTATTTCCGGGCAGGCCCTAATTTTTCTGGGCAGATCCGTTAAAAATTCAGGAAGACTGTTTTTTAGCAATCTTGATCATTCTGGGCAGATCTAGAATTTTTGGGTAACTAGGGTTTGAAACCCTTGTTCTAATTTTTTGCTGAGAATTTTTTATTGTCAACTGTGGTCAAACCCAGATTGGGGTTTGAGGAACTTTTTGAAGAATTTCCTAAGTCATCTCATTTACGAGATGAGCTACTAATGCTTTTTAGGGTTTTTGTTCTTTGAAGGTTTCGCCAGTGAAAAAATCTTGTGTCCATTGTGTTGATGTGATGAATGTTGTTTTACTGCACTTGTTATCTGTTTACATTAATCTGCAAATTTTTAAGTATTTATGCTAATGCTAAAATTCAACATGGTATCAGAGCTTAGCATGTAAATACACAGTAAAGGGACACTGATGTTGTTTTTCCTAGATCTTGGGATAAGATTTGCAGATCTAACATTTGACTAAGTGGCAGAGATGACCACCAATGGTTTCAAACCGGAAGAGAAGCTCTATGGTTCAACCAACTTCAACTCCTGGAAGACCAGGCTAACAGCCATTCTAGATGAAACTGACTTGGATGACATTGCTTTTAATGTCATTGAAGAGCCAACAACAAATGCTAGTAGGCTTGCTTACAAGAGGAAGCAAGGTAAGGCTAGAAGAATCATCTATGATTCTATCAGAGAGTCAGTGATGCCCAACATCATATCTCTGAAGACTGCGAAAGAATGCTTTGATACTTTGGTCAACCTATATGAAAAGAAGGCTCCCAATCAGAAGAGAGTCTTGAAGAAGAGACAACAAACTTTGAAGTTGAACAAAGATGAAAGCGTGGGCTCCTTCACAAAGATTGCTCAGGTAAGAGATCAACTCATTGCTATTGGTATTATTGCTTTTAATGTCATTGAAGAGCCAACAACAAATGCTAGTAGGCTTGCTTACAAGAGGAAGCAAGGTAAGGCTGGAAGAATCATCTATGATTCTATCAGAGAGTCAGTGATGCCCAACATCACATCTCTGAAGACTGCGAAAGAATGCTTTGATACTTTGGTCAACCTATATGAAAAGAAGGCTCCCAATCAGAAGAGAGTCTTGAAGAAGAGACAACGAACTTTGAAGTTGAACAAAGATGAAAGCGTGGGCTCCTTCACAAAGATTGCTCAGGTAAGAGATCAACTCATTGCTATTGGTATTATTGTTGATGATGATGACCTTGTGCAAAAAATGGTTGATGGTCTCCCAAGCTCTTGGGAAACTTTCATGGCATTCGTCAGTGGACGAGAGAATCAACCAACCTTTGAAAGGCTTTGGCATGTCATAAGAAGCCCTAGTTTAGTGACAACAAAAAGTTACTCCAAGAGGAAGGTTGGTCACCTTCCTCTAGGGCTAGGGTTAAGGGTTCATCCATTAAATCCCTAGTTATCATTCTTTAACAAATTCTCCTTGCATTTGCATTTGTAAAAATTGCATTTCGTGGTAGAATTAGGTTTAGAATTAGGTCTGCAATTTTATGTTTAAATTTTTAAAACCCTAAAAAAAAAATTCAAATTCAAATTTTCGACTTCCTAAAATTTTGGCCCTCTCCTACAAATTTGGCTTGCCTATTTATCCCTACAAAACCCTAGGGAATAATTTTAGGAAGCCCTAAAAATAAAACAAAAATATAAAATTCAAAAACCCTAAAAACAGTCCTAAAAATCTAATCCAAAACCCTTGCCCTCCTTTCCCTAGGCCTCCCTCCACTCCTCTAGGGCCTCGGCCTTCCATTTGACAGTCTTTTACAGGCTGTAGCAGCTTCTCTAAAACCATGCTTTAGGTCTGCGACATATAGCAGACTGTCACCTTTTTGCAGCCTTTGACACCTGTTACAAAGTCAACACAAAACAGCATTAAAGGTTTGTCAAAGGTTGATTTTAATTACTGTATAAAGGCTTGAACTTTCACGTTGATTACTTATGAACAAGGACTGATTTTTACACTGTTTCCATGCCATAAACCACATATATCAGACCTTGGATGAATTACTCATATTGCTAGAAGGTATAGTTGCTTACTGTTGATACACTTATATACTTTGCTTGCAATTGATGGTAAATGATTTTCTGCGTTGAATGGCAGTTGGATTACTTACTGCTGCTAGATTACAGTCATTTCATTACAGCAGTATTTGAATCTTGTTGTTTATTGAATGTGTGATCATATACTTATAGTGAATGTTAAATAAGCAATACTTTGCTATAGATATTCATGCACTTGTTCAATATATAGTATGTCTTCTTCATTCTGAAGTTGTTTTGTTAAAAGCACTGGTCAGAAACATCATAGTGTAGAAGATAGTCTTTGTTCAAGTGTCTTGCAGAGTGTCTAAAGGGCTCTCCTCTTGGAGGTTACGACACTCCGAAGTAGTTGGAAGTGTTACACAGTTTCTTTACATTTGTCTATCAAGCACTAACCCTGCTAGTTTGCCCGGTAACAGAGACTATTACATAACATGTGTAAGAACTTTCTCAACATTCGCCACCCCATTATACAAGTTAACGAAGACCAACACCAAGCGATCAAGTATCGTAAGTATCAATTGAACAATGTATTTTTTCTTGCAAATTCTCTAAATTTGCAACCTCAAGAAACCAGCATTCAAAATAGTTGCCATTCATACCAGTTATCCCATAGTAACAATCAAACCTAAGAATCTTCAAGGCCAACACAAGGAAAACCAAAATCCAACAAAGTAAAGTAAAACAAAAAAGACATGAAGACAGAGTAATCAAACGGATGACAGTGTTCAAAAACCAGTACAATAATTGTAGAGTGAATTTACAACTCCAACAAAAACATTAATAGACTCTATGACCATACCAAATTTTGTGCTTACTCCAGCTTCAAATATAATTATTTTATTTTGAAAATGAGAAAGATCGTCTTAAATCTTCAAGTATACATTGCCTACTACTGTTCACTAACATGAACCTACCATAGCTAGTTGGAAAAGGTCACAAAAGGGAAACCAGTAGAAGAAAATTCCAATTTTGGCAAAAAATTGAAATAGATAGCAAGGCAGACACTAGAGGTTTATTACTAAACGACCAACACAGGAGTATACATCAAGCAAATTTTATACAGCAGGCAGGTAACAAACCCTACATGGAGGATACCATTCAAAGCCAACGACAACTTCAAAGAGATTGATAAAGGGGGAAGGAACTTGACTAAATTAATTAAACTGCTGACCACTTGCTCACATATTCCGATTGTTTCATTACCACCTAACTTCAAGACTTCAAGTTACATCATGTTTATTTCACTTTCACTTCTGCACTTTGCATTAGCATTTTATTTTCGTTTTAACCCATATGGATCCAATGTTGCAGCGTTAAACCTAAACACGAAACGTACTACTCCCTCTATTGTTTTTAATCTCGATGTACACAATGTTACACTAAACCATTTTCCAAAATAGTGAACATTACAATAGAATTTTGTCTCTTTATACCAGAGAGTTAACTCACCAAATATGCTCTCTAATCTGGTCTAATGATAAAACATAACCACTGTTCATTCAGATTAAAGTTATGCTTGATAACTGGAGGACTTCACAGGCAACACTTAAAAATTAAAAAAGACAGCTGCAATACAGAGAAGCAGCCAAAGAGGGAAAAGGATACCTCTCCACAACTTTGCAAAACGGTCTTCGCTACCAGATGCGATAACCCCTGAAGAATGTGCAGCAACAGAATAAACAAGAGAAGTATGCCCAACCATCTCTACTAATGCCTCTCCTGAGAGTGCCCATAACCTTATCGCCCTGTCACAATTTCAGACATGTTAATTTTCATGGTAACAAGAAAATACTGTACGAGTGCATGTTTATATAACAAGACTAGACATGACAAGAAAGTAAAGTTCAAACACTCTAAAATTTATGAACCATATTATCCTTTGTCCCCCTTTCTCATGTAATCCTGCCATATAGAGACCACGCCATTACTACCCTAGAAAGTATACAACAACTAAGTACGAAACAAAACAGGTGTGGCTGAGTTACGAAACAGTAGACAACAACTATGTCATAAATGTATACTGACATGATTTTACCATCTTAATGCCATGAAGGATTGTCAGAAATTTAAATAGAACGCATGCAAACTATCACAAGCTACACAAGTGTACACAGAGAACATTATCTGGGCTAAAACTGCCAACGTGTTGTACTGAACATGAAATATGTTGCAGTCTGGATGTCATAAATATACATATATGATATTTGTCATTCCAGCCAAATTATCATTGCAAGCAAATGCTGCAAGTGTAGTTTTTATGGTCCCACTAACTGTTAGGGTCCTACCCTAGCCTCTACTTTATCAATGTACAAGGCCTATTAATTAGTTAGTGGGTAGAGTCTTAATATAAAAAAACGTTTTCCTTATTGAATAAAGGGCTCTAATTGTTGAGCCGCATTAATAGTGGGACTACAATTAGTTAGGCCTTTGGCTATTGAAGGACTCTATATAGAGTAGTAAGTTATGTAATGGAGTCAAGAATTGTCATTGTATTTGGAACTTTGTTCTTGGAGGTTTCCCCCTTGAAGAGGCAAGTGAACATAGCTACCTATTTTATCTATTCTCTCGTGTTTTTACATTTTATAACTTTTCTATAAATTTCTAGGCTGAAGTATATTACAAGTGGTATCAAAGCTCTTTCTTGGGCCGAAAAAGAAAAAAAATTAATATTAGGGTTTGACTCTTTCAAACTAGTCATCTTGGCACTTTGGCTTCAAAAGATTTTCTACCACGTTTTAGGGTACATAAAAGACATACGAAAGTAACTTGTTTCATAATTTCGCAGTGTTCCACCAAGTTTCTGGGGCATAAGACCGGGGAAATACACATTGGAGACATGTAGAGACACTCTCAAATTTTGGAGAAATTATGGGATCAAGGGAGCATCCGGGGTGCCAAACATAGGGGGGTCTGTTTCTAAAAAATTTTAAAAATTAAAAAATATGAATCCCAACATATTAACATATTAATTCCTCGTCCCATCACCATTTATATACTAAATTGAAATTCATTGGTGTAAGATCACCAATGTCCAAATCAAAATAAAATGCAATAATATATTGTATAATTACAGCCATCATCATTTAAATAGTTAGGAGCCAAGACTGCCATAACAAAACAAAAAAAGTTGTGTTGCATGGGTACCAGTACCGGGTACTTGGGTACTTCAATGGTACATCCCCAACCGTACCCAAATCCAACCTCACGTACCGGGTACTTCATGTATGAAAATAGGGTACTTGCGTGGATTTTGGTACACTGTACCACGTGTTTGGGTACGCGGCTGGCACAGCCGTTGAACAATTTCTCTTAGCTCATTGTTCGGGATGAGTCAATTTGCAAAGTTTGAAGTTCAAAATTTTAAAAATTAAAAAATAAAACACTAAAACACATGTTATGTGGGCCCTTGCTCCTTGGCTAAATCAGCACAACATTGCATTTCTCATTGCTAGTGCATTGTGCTCACTACTCCAGCGATGACGTGACAGAGGACCTTAGTGATGCTAATGACATTGATCCTAAGGTTGTTGATGACATGGCTTGAGGAAGCCAAATCAACTATGTTGTTCATGTTCAATGTTTACTGTTTTGAACTTTCTTTTTCATGTCTAAAAATTCCTTTAGGCAAATTTTGGATGTAGTATGGCAATGAAGTTTGAACTCATGGTATCATGGACATATAATATTTAATGTTGTTAATTATATTAATATAACTTCAGTCTTCCAGTTGATATCTACTATGAGTCTATGTCATATCATTTATCAAATTTATTATTTTATGTTTCAAATTTTCAATGCGAATGTTCATATGAATCATTGAATTTAGAAATATCAAATATGCATGTATGATGTGAGTGTGAAATGTTTTATTTTTATAAATTTTAACACACACACACACATATATATGTGTGTGTGTCTACAGTACCTCCGACGTACACAAGTACCCTGTTTCAAAAAGTGGCGTCCCCGTCCCCGTACCCACATTCCTGGCAACTTAGAAAAAAAAGAAAATGGAACAAGGGTTGAGCCACTAGTCATCTTCAATCAACCTCCACTTGGTCCTCTGCAGATATGTGTCCTAGGAAAATATCAACAACACATCGCAATGTGAAGACAGCTAGACCGTAATCAAATCTAACTGCTGTTCTAATTTTTCCAGCCATAGATAAGAAAAAAAATTGATGCTTCTCCAAGATCTCACTGAAAGAATGCTGGATCTGAAATGTACTTGGAGTATAGTAGAAAATCCCTGTTGTCCATGCTTTTAAGGCTTGCTGTCTACAAAAACCTAACTTCGACCATCCCTAATGTACTAGAGCTAGTGTGTTGTAGGAAAAAATAAACAAATGTTACAGTCAATGTGGAAGACATCGGCGATATATCGCGATTTCCAAGCAAAAACGATATATCAGATGCTAAAAATCGTGATTTTTTAATATATCGCAATTTTTGCCGATATTTTGAGGAAAAATCGTGAGTTCATGGAAAATATCGCCCAGGCTGCTGACAGTTCAGCTTATAACCCGATTTTTTACTTTTATTTTGTCATTTTGCTTGTTGATTGAGGGGTTTGGAATTTTGCGTTTGGATTCGATTGGGGATTGAGGATTGATTCCCATCAATGGTTTCCCAATTTGCAAGTATGTATAATAATTTTGCAAATTTGCACAAACAAATTTTGAAAATGCAATGGAAAGGAAAGTTATAATGTTTTTTTAATTTGTAATATTAGCACATGCCACTCCACACTAACCATCAAGAACCTTCCAATTGCAAGCATTCAACAACTATCTCTCTTTGACAATGCCATGCCTAATCTCAAACTCAGACAACATGCTGTCCTTAAAACCAAGGCACTTAAACTTTCAGAAAGTATATAACCTCTGTCTTAAAGAGGGAAGACATCAAATAATGGTTCCTCTTCTACAGGACATCAAAGTGTAGCTTCTCCTTTCGTAGAGCAGATCAGAGTCCACTACCATCTGTAGGGCCTTCTTCATCTAGAGGAAGAGCCATCACCTTTACCTATAGAAGGGGCAAAGAGAATCACTAGTTTATTTATTTGATTTCATTGTACTAAGTAGTATGTATATATTAGTTGACTCATTATTATGAGATACATTTATTATATTTTTTAATGATATTTTGAGGCTCAGGAGTCAGGAGACTCATTACTCAGTACTTACTACTCACTACTTAGGAGTTAGGACTCAGGACATGATTTAGTATTGATGCATAATCTATGACTAGACATCTTATACATCATATACATCTATTTTCTTTTCATATTTATGTGGAAATATATTTATTTGATGTTGTTGTTGCTTTAAATGTTTAAAAATTTAAAAAAAATGAATATTTTTGTATTTTTTTTAAGTTTTCCGACATTTGCCGATATTTTCCAATATTTTCCCCGATGTTGCCGATAAGTTGTGTTCCAGACCCTCGGCGATATTTTCACCGACACGATGTCTTCCACACTGGTTACAGTTTGGGTAGTTTATAGTATATACAGAGAAGAAAAGGCAATGTGAGGGTGGTGGGACTCTCACCTTCCTTTAAAGGAAGAAAAAAAAATAGCATGTTTTCTCCTGATTTTATGTGTCTTAATGAGGGTGTACCCCTATGGGGGTCTCCGAGACCATCCCTGGGTACCCTAAGCGTCCCATTTCTGTAGGGGACATAACCATTGGAGTCCACAAGCACCAGAAGCATCCCATTTCTCCAGGGGACATCCCCAGTGAAGCCCTCAAGAACCTGGGGCATACATGGGAACAGCAAGGGATGTTCCCAACATAGTCCCCAGGCCCAGGGATCATCAGGAGAGACAGGGTCCAGGGATACTTCCCTGTGAAACAATATTTCCTGAATCCTACCCTCTTCATTTGAATTTAATTTGTAATAATACGCTTACTATATTAAATACCAATTGCAATTTCCCCGCTTTTCTGAACATGGCACTATGAAAAACAAAGTTGTGAGTGAATGCAACTGCAAGAGATCACACAAACTGTACAACGACTACAGATTCCAGATCAGACCACACAAATTTGATGCCAGACATTTTTTTTTTGTATCAGAGCCTGAGAGCTCTTTGACAGTTCTGACCACTTTTTGTATCAAACAGGCAATAAAACTAGCACTCTGCAACATTTAACTAATTGAAACTAGCCTTCGCTGGCCTGATAAATTGTAGCATTTAATAATTGCACAATGCAGGATTCTTTCAGTGAATGAAAATGTTCTCAGTATGTTTTGGAAGAATATCTCCAACCACGAATCACATGCATCATTGACCATTTACTTTGATCGACAACAGTTTTTTATTAAATTCCAACTGAAGGATACACTATAAAGACAAAAGTCAGAAAAATGACAAATTCTATAGTATTGCCATTAAATATTGCAATGCATTCTCAAAAAGCATACAATCCATGGGATAGTACAAAAAAGAAAGCACGGAGGAGAGACTGAAACAGTGAAGCTCACCCATCATGTGAAGCAGAGAGAATTCCCACATTTGGCATCACCCCCAATCCACGCACCGTATCTGCAACAACATACGAGTAAAAGGAGGTGGAAATTAAAATGCATGAAAAAGAAATATGGCAAGGATTTAGTTTTAGAAAAACATTTTGCATAAAATGAAAATACAAAGTAGGATGAAGAAACAATTATATTCTGGAAGAAGCTCTTTGAATGGAGAAGTAATGAACCTAATTTTACTCAACTAATTATTATCAAGGGTTACCTCTGTTAGAGTAGGTAATGGAGATTGTGTTTATGTTTAGGATGGCTTTAGGGTTATCAACTAAGTTGCAACCATAAGTTCGAATCTAATTGATGCATTTAAAATCTTTTTTTTTAAATGGAGTTTATCCCATATAATGTAGTATAGAAATGAAAGTTTATTGGTCAGAGTTTTAAATCATGGGAAACAAAAGATGCTTACCATATTTTGATTCAAATGTTTGGACAAACTTATATTGAAAAAAGAACTGCAGAGTCAAACTAATGTGGATGCCCAAGTCGCATATGATGCAAAGAATCAACAGGTTGTGATAATGATCAAGCTCTCGATAACGAATGAGATGCTTCCCAAAGTTCAAGATGATAATGATGAATTTGTCATTAGGGGGGAAACTAAAAGACATGCAAGAAACCTCAAAAAACAAAAGTAGAGCTTTCTTTATAAAATATGTTATATTCCATTAAAACAAAGGAGTTTGATTCCTTGTAGGATCATTTGCTTAAAATCGAGGAAATTATAAATCAATTGAAAGGAACACTGAAAAAAGAAGATATGGTGGTTATAACTTTGAAAAGTTTGCCTCTTTCCTATGCAAATTTTAATGAGAATTTGAACATTACTAGTACTGAATAAGATTTGACATTTCAGCAATTGAGCACTATGCTCTTGAAACAAGGCAGATGAAAAAGAAATTTGAGAAGAGCAATGTGAATGAGTCTTCTGAGATGGCACATGCCTTAAAGTTTAAGAGCAAGGGAAACAAATAGAGAGAAGACAATGATGGAAACAAATCTTCTAATTCATACAAATGTAGAAAAGCTATTAAATGTTTTTATTGTGGCAACTTCAGGCATATAAGCATAGTTTGTAAGAAGTAGGTCTGGTATAAAAAGCACAACCATAAGCATCTTCTAAGTTGCACAATACAGAGAAACAAGGAGTTTCTGAAATGGAAACATGCTGGAAATGTGACCCCTCAACAATTTGAACACAAGGAAACACAATTTATATGTGTGTGTGTGTGTGTGTTATTTTACGAATAAAAAATTATATTGAAACTTTGAAAAAAGGCATTTAACGTTATGATTCAGATTCATGAATAAATGAGCAATGAAGTTTAATGTGCAACATAAACAACAAGTGATACATCAAAATTTACTCCTAAAGCCATCCCTATATTATATCTCATAGATTATTACATAATGCAGACAGTAATATCCAACAACAGCCATTATAAATGAGGCTATATATCCACAATCAACCTCCATATATGAGGCTACAATGCTCAACATGTATCAGACTCTAGACAATGAACATAAAAATAAAACATGAGCTAAGTTGATAAAGCCTAACAGTCTTCATCCTCATCTTCATAATCATCATGAAAAGTAGAACAAGAAGCATGTTTAGTAGTGGATTGTGGGGTGGAATAAGTATTTCCAATTCCACTTCTACGTTCCTCAAGGTTCAATGCAGCAAGAAAGATGTCCAAGTCAAGAGATGCTAGATCCACATCCCAATCTCTAGAAGGACCACCTCTATATTCCAGACCACTAAGGAAAAGGTTGGAATGCACACAAACAAGATCCTTAGCCTTCTGTAAACCCAACCTGTTGCATTTCACTGAATGAAAAAACAATAGATGCTCTTATTCCTTTCCATTGATGAAGAGCTTGCCACTTGTGACAGAATACGAATGGCTAGGGTTTGCAAATGTACACCATTTGCTCCGTGACAATCCACCATCTAACCAGATTCATGGTTCTCCACTCTTCCAAAGCTGATATGTCTAAATAATCATCCATAACAACAGCAAAACTAGCAAATTCCTCTGTCACCTCCTTGTGTCTAAGTCGCAGGAAACTCACGATTAGGTGCCGTACCAGTACCAGAAACTCGCCGAAACTCGGAAACTGGTACGAAACTCCTTGGAAACGCCGCCGGCCATACCGTACGGCGTTTCACGATTTGGAAATGCCGTACGGTACGGCCAGCGGCGTTTCCACTCTATTTTTGGTCCGTACGGCATGTTTCCGGCATTTGTTTTTTTCGGGTGGGTCCGTACGCTGATGTGGAGACTATTTTAATTTTTTAATTGCCCTAAAACCTAAATTAAAACTCTATATAACACCTAGCTTCACGTTAAAGTAATCACACATCCACTGTTTTGTTTTTTGTGAGCTCGACGGTCCACTCATAACTCAGCCATCGTTTTATTTTTATTCAGCCATCGTTTTATTTTTATTCAGCCACTGTTTTGTTTGTTGTTGGGCCCGACAGTCCACTTGTGACTCGGCCAGTACATTCCATCTTGTTTTTTATTGCAGCTGGAAGGGAGTACACTGGTACAGGATTCATTTGGCAGCTGTACAGTGTTTTTGTTTTTTGCAGCCGACAGGGATTCGTTTTTTATTTTGCTTGGGAGCCGTACAGCTCAATTTTTTTTTGCTTGGCAGCTCTACAGCAGCAGAGGTTATTTCCTTGAGCCGTACAGCATGTTATTCCAGCCATTCATCATTTTTATTGCAGCCGTACATATTTTTTTTGCTACCGTACAGCATGGTGTATTGTTTTAACTTTTGTATTTTTGTGGTTTTGGATTTGTGCTTGCAGCCGTATAGGTGCTGACAATCGTTGCAACAAGCCTGCAAGGTTACTAGCAGTCGTACAACAAGGGCAGAAGGTACATATTTCCGCGGATTGATTGCTTATTGTGTAGTACATACTTTGTACAATTCTTTGCAACCTTGAGCTTATTTGTTTGTTTTTTTGCAGGTCTCATGGCATCTCATACTATGGCTGCTCCAACCCCAAGAGATACTCAAAAAACCAAGCAACAAGAGTACTATCCTCTTTGGAAGTATGTCACCAAAATCAAGCAACTTCCTGGTGGGGGTTCATGGGAATGGAGGTGCAACCTTTGCAACAATGGCAAGATCTACAAGGCCTCTTACACGAGATTCAAGGCTCACATCTTGCATGAAGGGGTAAAGGGGGTTGATGTTTGTGGCCATACCAAAAATCCAGAAGAAAGGGCCAAATTCAATAGAGAGCATAATGATGCTATCAGGTTGAAAGAACAAAGAAGCACATTTGGAAAGAGTGACATTGGCAACACTCGCTTGGCTGCTACAAGTGAGCCACGTATTGTCCATTAAGCAAGGAAGAGGAGGGCAGCACAGCTTGAAGATGAGATGGCAAGCTCTGCATTAGGGGGTAATGATAGTAGATTGTTGAAAATGTTCAACAATCAAGAGAGAGATGAAGCAGAATCTAGAGTAGCAAGGGCCCTCTATGCATGTGGCATTCCATTTAATGTGGTCCGATCCCCTTATTGGCAAGAATGGTAAGAGCAATTAACACAGCCCCTCAAGGTTTCAAAGGGCCAAACTATGAAAAAATTAGAACAGTTTTGCTCAAGAAAGAGAGGCTGCTTATTGAGGATGTTTTAAGACCTATCTGAAACTCATGGGCCAACTCAAGGGTGTCCATTATTTCAGATGGATGGACTGACACAAGGCGTAGGCCATTGATCAACATCATTGCATCTTCACCTGCAGGAGCAATGTTTTTGAGAGCAAAAGATTGTTCTGGTGAACTAAAAGACTCCCACTTTATAGCTGATGTTTTGATTTCTGCTATTGAGCAGGTTGGACCAGATAAAGTGGTGCAAGTTATCACTGATAATGCACCAGTTTGCAAGGCTGTAGGATTGATTATTGAGAGCAGGTACAATCATATATTTTGGACTCCTTGCATTGTCCATAATATAAATCTGATCTTAGAAGAGATTGAGCATAAAACTGCATGGGTTACGGAGATCACAGGGCAAGCAAGAGAGATCATAAAATTCATCACCAACCATCACTTATCCCAAGCAATATATCGAGAATACTCCAAATTGGAGTTGCTCAAAGTTGCTGAGACTAGATATGCCTCAAACTTCATCATGTTGCGTCGACTTGTTGAGGTAAAAAATGCATTGATGAGTATGGTGGTGGGCCCAACTTGGGCTGAGTGGAGACAAGCAGATTTAGAGAGGGGAAGTTGTGTGTGTCGATTGTTGATTGATGAGGATTGGTGGAGCAAGATAAACTTCTTGCTCAAGTTCACATTGCCTGCATTTGAGCTTCTTCGAGAAGCAGACACAGATAGGCCTTTCCTAGGAGAGGTTTATGATGGCATGGATAGCATGGTTGAAAAAACCAAGGAATTTANTTGAGCTTCTTCGAGAAGCAGACACAGATAGGCCTTTCCTAGGAGAGGTTTATGATGGCATGGATAGCATGGTTGAAAAAACCGTGGAAATTATTACGCAAGAAGCTCCAACTCTACTTTTTGTTGATGCTGATTTTGCAGAGCAGGTGAGAAGCATCATTGTTACCAGGTGGAATGGATTTAACACTCCATTACACACTTTGGCACATGCTCTTACGCCACACTTTTATGATACTGACCTCATTGCTCAAAGCAATGGGAAGAGGAAGGCCCCACATCAGGACAAGGAGGTGGCAATTCGGNAAGCATCATTGTTACCAGGTGGAATGGATTTAACACTCCATTACACACTTTGGCACATGCTCTTACGCCACGCTTTTATGATACTGACCTCATTGCTCAAAGCAATGGGAAAAGGAAGGCCCCACATCAGGACAAGGAGGTGGCAATTGGGGTGAAGAAAGCCTTCCAAAGGTTGTTTTTGGCTTCTTTACAAACTGAAGTGAGGGAAGAATTTGCTTGTTTTGCTTCTGGATTAGAGGATTTTGGAGACATGTTAGCTTTGGATGAGAGGGGCAGTATGAACCCACTTAAATGGTGGACTTGTCATGGGGCAAATGGTGTGCATTTGCAAAGCCTTGCCACTCGTATCCTATCACAAGTGGCAAGCTCTTCAGCAACAGAAAGGAATTGGAGCACTTATGGTTTTATTCATTCTGTGAAACGAAACAGGCTGGGATCACAGAAGGCAGAGGATCTTGTATATGTGCATTCAAACCTACGCCTTGTGTCTCGTAGGGGTGAAGAAGATACNCTATCACAAGTGGCAAGCTCTTCAGCAACAGAAAGGAATTGGAGCACTTATGGTTTTATTCATTCTGTGAAACGAAACAGGCTGGGATCACAGAAGGCAAAGGATCTTGTATATGTGCATTCAAACCTACGCCTCGTGTCTCGTAGGGGTGAAGAATATACAAGTGGTCCTCATAAAGAATGGGATGTTGAGGCAGAAAACCCAGACTTGGATCTCTCTCTTGCTACTCTTGATATTAATCTTAGTACTAGTGGTGCAAGTGGAAGTGGGATTGGCTCTTCAACTCCACACGCTACTGTTGTAGGACGAGCCTCTTGTTCTATTTTTGATGATGTTGATGAGGAGTATATGTAGCCTCAAGTATAAACTTATAAAGGCTAATTTTGGATGTAAAGCCTCATCTATAAAGGCTAATTTTGGATGCAAAGCCTCATCTGATAAAGGCTTAGTTAATAAAGATGTTCTTTTCTTCTCAATTAGTGTTTATGTCCCATTCTTATTTTTTTACAAAACAATGAGGTATTTCTATATATATATATATTTCATATAATAATAAATATTTTTTTTTTTAATATATATATACGACATTTCCCCCGGCGTACCCATTTTTGCGAGGTCACGTTTCTAGGCGCCCCCGTTTCGGAAACTCGGAAACTTTTCCACGTTTCGTGCAACTTAGCCTTGTGTAGATGAGTTAGAAACATTCTCATAAGGGCTCTGTTCACTGCATTTGCCACCTCCCTATCCTTATATGGTGCCTTCCTCTTCCCATTTCTTTAAGCAATAAGATCATCATCATAAAATATTGAGTTCAAGGCATGTGCTTAAGTGTGCAATGGATTGTTGAACTGGTTCCATCTCTCAACCATGATCTTTTTCACTAAATCAACAAGATGAGCATCAATAAAAAAAAACTAAGGAGACTCCTATGAAATGATTTCCTCTAAACCATGGTATCCACACCATCATAAACCTCTCCTAAGAAAGGTTTGTCCATATCGACACTTCGGAAAAGCTCAAATGTACCGGATGTGAACTTAGGCAAAATGTATATCTTGCTTTACCACTCCTCATCAAGACAAAATCTACACACCTTAATTCTCAACTCTGAATCCGCCTCTCTCCACTCAGCCCAAAGTTGACTCACAACCATAGAAACTATTGGTTTATTAACCTCAACAAGGCAACGAAACATAATGAAGTTGGAGGCATATCTTGTCTCGACAACTTTCAACAACTCTAATTTGGAGTATTCTTGAAATATTACTTGAGACTTGTGGTGGTTCATGATGAATTAGATTATATCCCTTGCTTACCCTATGAATTCCTTGATCCATGGAACTTTATTATCAATCTCTTCTAATATCATATTTAAATTATGTATAAAGCAATAAGTCTAAAAAATGTGATCATACCTACTCTCAACAATCAAACCTGCTGCATTGCAAACTAGTGCATTATCCATGATAACTTGCACCACCTTAACCACCCCTGTTTACTCACAAGATTTGATTTATATCAGCAATGAAATGAGCATCCTTTACCTCCCCCAAACAATCTTCAACCTTCAAAGACATTACTCCTTTTGGAGAAATGGCAATGATATTGATCAAAGGACTATGCCTAGTATTTTCCCATTCATTGAAGACGATGGTAACCTTGAAACTAATCCATGAAGCACAAATAGGTGCTAAAATATCCTCAACTCCAACAAGGTGCTAAATTCCACCATTTGCCAAGGTCTTTGAGGACTCCAATCAATAACTCTTCTTTGTGTTTACACAAAATAATTATCTATGAGAAGAATGGCCCTATATGTACACTAGGTCTCAACTCTATTTAGTGTCACCAAGTAGAAATAGGTATCCCCATCTCAAACTCTAAAGTAGACACTAACACCATAGTACTAAGCACAGATTTTCCCATTGTTGAAAATTTGCATATATACAGATGATAACAAACAAGAACAAGTGAGAGAGCACATAAAGTCAAAGTTTTCAAAGCATGAACGTATCACTCTTAATGATATAGCAGAGCATTTAAAAGTAAGCCCAGTGTGGTCCCAAAAGGGATGTATAAGGCCCAACACTTGGTTAAATTTTACTTATTCCAAACCTAGATAAAATATTTCCTAGTGATTTTCCTTCCTGAAAATTACTTTTACAACTCACTAAATAAATTATACTGCTGAAATATTTTAATAAAAAATAAATAGCGAAAGTGATTTCAATGGAAAACAAATCTACTCAATAAAATAACAACACAAAATTTCTGCCCTTCAAATCAGCTTTCCATTCAATAATTTCCAAGCTTACAAGCGCTCCTTTACTGAGAAAATGGCCCTGAGTAAAAACAGCAGCAAACTTGGTAAAATTCCCTCCTTCAACCTACAAAATTACTCAACAAATCCAGCCACCTATTGTTGTGTTGTACGGCTTGTACAGCACTGCGATACAGCTTGTATGGATGCATCTCTTTGCAGATCTGCCAATATAAACGTGCCCTATGCACTACGTGCCCACGGCTCTGCCTGCACAGCCACGACTTGCAAGTGGTTCACCCGTCTGACACATCTCTATCTGTACAACTGCGAATCAGTATGGCTTCTTTACAAACTATGCAAACAACAATTTGCTTGGACCTCTGCCCGACTAGTACATTCCCCCTAGAGATTTCTCTGCTTGCTGCGATGTCTCTCTTGGCCAAATCTGGAAAGTAGAAAGTCCTTCTATCCAACTCAATGCTTAAGTTTCTCTTGTGCCTCTCTTGTGTCTTCTCCTCTCACCTTGGTTGCCTTCTATCCTATTAAGATGAACCAAAACACTAACTCCAAAGGCTGAGATCAGATCTCACTCACTTGAGATCAATGGTTGAGATTCATTTAATCAACTTAAATGACTAATGCCAAAAACTTAGGCATTTCTCCAAATTAACCTCAATTAATCTAAAAAGACATCCAATTTAAGAATTGACTTTAAAGTTTAATAAAGTGAATTTCCAACGCTCCTAAGAAGTATTAATGACGATTTCCATAAGTTAGACACAAACTCATGGAAATACCTGTTTGAGCAACAAGCATTGACATACTTGTGCTAATTCCTTGAAAATAGTATATTGCATGAGGATTGCATGTCTGATTCTTATCACAATTCAAAGGTTTGCAGGTTGGTAACTTCATGACGATAGCAATTACATTGGATTGGAGAAGATTTGTTTCTCCTTAGTAATAGGTTGTCATGGTTGAGTTCCCTCTTCATGGTTGCATACTAGCGGTTGATGGATCAGATGTTAGTAATGCTCGATGTTATGCTTGATATATTGCTTATCGTGTATAGATGATAACACCATCCTTGTACATTTGTGATGATGTTATGGTGCATAAACATTTATAATTGTTGCTTGGTGGATGGCATAGGGTACAAAATCCCTAGCACATGATGATGTCTTATGTGTTGATGTCACTTAGACGTGGTGCGCCTAGCATATGTGATCTTATTCACATATTTTCAACCTGATTATTAATGTATTTTTATGGTTGGAGACCTACTATGAACACCCTAGAAGATATTAGAGTATTTCATACATATGCCACTTTATCAAGACATGGGCTATGATCCTATGTTGAGTGCTTGTTACGCTGCACCTGTACCCAGCGCACCTTTAGGTGTACCCCAGGGAGAGGGCCAAATTTTTAGACCAGGAGGGGTGTTATTGAGCAATGGTGGTCATGGTTGGGCCCTTTGGTCCTCCTTTAGGGGTACTATGGGTTAATGGCATTGTTCACTGCCTTTTATAGGGGTTTTTAACCTCAACGTTGGTGTTTGGGGCCCCTAAGGGTTGACCACTGGGTCACATGACTCCATATCCTATTTAAGTGCTCTGGTGGCCTCTGCTTCAGCTACGAGACACTCATCTGCATTTGCAACCACTTTGGACACTCTCTTGGGCCTTCAGTCAATGGGTCCCTACTCTCCCTGGCCTTATTTCCTCAGAGGAAAAGCACCTTCCATGTCAGGCCTTTTCATGCTTTGAGGAGGGCATTGAGGGATTTTACAGCATTCTAGGGGTTAGATGGAGTATAAAACCCTCCCTCCAGCTCACTCCAGCCTTTCATTCAAAGTGATTCGCTTATTTGAGCGTGTTTTGGCACCTGGGGATACAAATACCCCAGGTAGTCTGCCTTAAGCCTACCTTAGGGTATAATTTATTATTATTTTCTTTTAATTTTCAGTTGAAATTTTATAATTTCAAATTGACTTATTTTAAGGCATGTAGGCCTGGATATTTTGTAAAAAGTGAGTGTGAGATCATATAAATAGATCTCCTCACTTTCATTTTAAGACTGAACTTATGGGATAATACACTATGCACTTGTTTTACCCCTGTTAGGGTTTCTTTGGATGGATGAACTCCTCTTGAGGAAGTTTTCTGGTTAATGCAAGTTATTTTCCGGTAATTCTTTGGTGAATCTCTGATTTGGTGATGGTTTGATTTGTTGGGCGAACACGAGCACAAAGAGGTCAAGCTTCTTACCTTTTTGTTTGGATGTTGGTGGATGTGCATGTTCAAGTCTTAGTAGTAGCCCTAGAGCTACACTTTGCCCTAGGATAGGCCATTACCTTCCTTCTTGTCACCTTAGCAAGTTGAAGCACGTCTCCTTGTGAGGGTGCCCTAGGGGTTTTCCTTAGTTTTTCTAGGTTAGTTGCTTGGCCTAGGAACCCTTCCTCACTAGGTTAGCCATCCTCCCTAGAATCCCTAGGTTGGGTAGGGGTTTTGCTAGGGTAGGGTTTCCCTTGGTTTTCACACATTTTCTCTACTAAAAAAACCTAGTTCTAGGGTTAGTTTAGGATTAGTTTTAGGTTAAATTTAGGTCTGCAATTTTATGTTGAAAACCTTAAAAATAAAAAAAATAAAAATATTTGCATTTTTTGGCCTCCCTAAAATTTCGGCCTCCTTCCCTAAAAATTCGACGTAGCCCCTAGATAAGATAAGATAAGATAAGATAATTCTATTTATGTCCAACTAATGACCACAAAGTAGGCCAACGAGACTGTCGGTTACAATGATGTTCGTGTTATGTGGGAGGACCAAACGATCCCCTTTTAAAAGAAATACAATGCAAGAACTAAAAATAGAAGTAAAAGTGTACAATACGAGTTGGGCTGAAGTATGGGAGAGTTCCTGCCTCAGTCTCAACAACATCACCCTGCATTGGGACGAAGGAGCTCAGGTGGACAAGACCCGGAGCCAAAGCGATCGAGGAGGGTATAGCACTCCTAACATCCGAGGTTGAAAGAGGAAAACTGAGGGAAATGTAATAGCATCTACTGGCCCGAATAGGAGCTGGTGGGTGCGAGGCGTCCTCTGAAGTGTTGTCGGTGAGGTCTGGAGGACCTTGTACGCCTCTTGAAGGGAGGTCTAGTACGAAACTACCGCTGAGATCTCGTGAGTCGAGATCTACAAATCTTTACTGATCTGGAAACTGGATCGGTATCTAGGTCGGTAGGTCTCTTGGTGCCCTTGGAAGGTGGTAGCACGCTGAAGAATGTCGTGATCCTATGTGTCGTATCAGGTCTGGTGGGGGGCTAAAGAACCTGCGCTCGAAACCTAAGAGCCTCCTGAATATAAAGTGCTAAACATCTCTGATCAGTGTATTTGAAAAAGGCGGCCATAGTTTGAGAGCCTATAAACATGCAATGGAAACGTCCTCTGATCTCGTGGCCGAGATCATCTAGAGAGTACCAGAACTGGATCCCTACTAATTTAAGAAGGTCTGAAACCCCTGTGAACCAACATTTGGCTCTGCCTAGATGAGTAGTATGGGCAATGGCCTCAGAAGAGCAATAGGCTAAATAGGGATACCTGTCCCAACCCTTTAACGAGTCGGTAAACCCCCGGATCTGGTTAGAGACCTAACAACCCTAAGGCGAAATTATAGGGAACCCTAAAATTATATAAATTCCTAAAAACCTAAATTCTGCCCTAAAATCTCTAAAAAAGTCCTAATTTTACCCTAAACCTACCCTCCTCCCATCTCCTTCGCTACCTTAGCAGCTCCCCTCTTTCATCCTCGCTATCCTCCAAGCCACTCCTCTAACCCTCGCTGGATTACTCCTCCTCACAGCCTTCTATTAGGGCACTTTTACCCTCAGGTACTTTTACCCTCAGGTTTCCCTTAGTGACAGCCCTAAGGTCCTTCTTTCCTTTGTTCCACTTGCTCACGGGCCTGTCCATTGTGGCTGCTCCTTTGTGACAGCCTAAACAATGCCACAGGGCTTCCCTTTACAGTGGCAACCCTCTCACTCACCCTAACATCCCAACACCTGCACACAAACGAAATAGCAATGGTTAGATAATGCTATGGTACTGAAAGTAGGCTGTTGGCACTAGTTATTATCATATGTATACAGTCTTTACATAAATTACACATACAACCATTAACAGTTTGCAAAGTTGTTAATGAAATATTGATGATATCTAACCACTATTGTGTGAGCACGTTTGACTTGATGCAAAGTATTGGCTTATCATATTAATACACATGGTCTGCAAATTATTAGTAGCACACAGTTTCCTCTTTTTTGTCAATACACTACTAGTTGAATGAATGATATTTGCATAGTAAGGACTCTAACATTATAATGCTGCTATAAAATTGTTGAATGACTGAGTCCATGATTGCTGCTATAAAATGCTTTATATACGATGCTGGAGATACTGCATGCATATCTAAAAAAGGGACTGATTTTAACACGACAGAGGTTGGGTGGACATAATGGTTGGAGAATGTTTGGTTTCATAAGATGGTTTCTTTTCTACTGATGTCATAAACATTACTATGCTATGACTAATACACTGATGTACATTGATATATGCATATGCTTTTGTTTATGCTAGTAAATACAGTACCACATTTGTCTTCTTGAAGGTACTTGTTGGTTTATCATCATTACTTATGAAACATACCTTTGAATACTTGACATAGGACTGATACCTACTGCTGTATTTATGCTTTGAATGATTATTCGATGATGATAAATACTCATGGTTGCTATTCTTGCTGCGCTAATGCCTAACAATCACATATGTCTTAATAGGGTATCATAATGATTTCATTGTTAAAGAGGGATAACCATACTAGTATACCCCATAAGCGTACATAACACTATGCCCTTTGATTTGACTCCATTAGGCACTGATCAATAACAATACTCGAAAGAGATATCTTTGGTGTTTTGGTGTCTTTTCAGAGTTTTAATAGGGCTATTTCCCTAGGAGGTTTCGACTTCTGAAGTAGTTAGGGATAAGTGACTAAGGTGACAGTGATCACTCCTCCCGCATATGCTTACCGGTGGCAAGACCTGCCATTTCAACCAGTAACCAAAGTCACCGCATTCGCCGATTTTCCAGCTTGGAAATCGAAAAACGTCGAATTTTATGGGAGGGCGAATTTAATTCATTAAGTTCGCCGATTTCCATCTTTTGCATTTCACACAGCCCAAGCGAAACTTTATAGCCACCTTGCAGCAGATAAATCGACCTACGTTGTGAGAGAAATTAAAAATCTAGCGGCTTCGTCCGACGCCCTTACACCGGAACTGCAACAAAGCCTGCAACTGGTTCGTGGGCTCCTGGCATACCATTTTGACAGTCATTATTTAAATCGGAGTGTAGCTACATTTATCAAGAAAATTGTCTCCATTGTTTTTTCCGGGCCAATTAGATTCAATTGTTTTATTAATGTTAGGTTAATTTATTTTATTGTTTATAGCTTGATATAATTTACCGTTTACATTAAAATTTATGTAAACGCTTTTTTTGTGAGGTTCGTTATAATAATATGATATTCTTAAAGTTATTATTATTACTATTGTTGATATTAAAAGATCTAATTAGTTTTACTATTTATGTTAACTTTATCACTCATATATATAATATGTTATTTTTAATTCTAAGATTAGGCTAACACCATAACTAATATTAATACTAGGATTATTAAAACCAATACTAATATTAATAGCATAACTAGAACTAATACTAAATACTAACGCTAAAAATTTTCATGTATATATAATTTTTTAATTTTATACTCTCGAATTTAATGCCGAATTTTATCATCAAAATTTTTATTGCCGATTTTTTGACGAATTTCAAAGTCGTCGAACTCGAACACGAATTCGAACCAGGTGACTTAGCCGGTAACAATGCTCGTGTGGTTTTGACCATTGTTTGACTAATGGATTACTTGAATGCTCCATCCAATTTTGATAATGTTTACACTTGGTTGGATTTTTTATAATGTTGGCTATGTTACATAGCAATGCACTCATTCTTTTGGGCGCACATTTTCAAGCATCCATCACATTTGTCTTAATATTTTATTCTTCATGATGGAGGGTGCTCTCACATTAGAATTCACACGTGCCACATGTGGGAAATTATTTGGAGCTACATGTGCCATTTGGGAGTTCCATTACTCACGTGTGAAGAATTTTCATGGTTTTCAGAATCGGTTGATAGTTATTGCACATGGTTTTCCCTTTGAACATTTGCTTTCGCTTTCCAAGCCATGGTATTTTGTTAATGGAGGACATTTACTATTTACTATTTATTCATCTTCTTGGTTAACCACACATGCGGGCTTTCTTGCACACTTTCTTAGGGCAACCTATTGTGCACATGGTTTTACTTTCTAACACATGGTTTTGCAAATCCATTGATGGTGTTTCCACTCAGGGTTTGAAAAAAAAGTTGTTTATGAAGTTGACCACCTTTACACATTTATCTAGGGCACACTTGTGAAAAAATGATTATTTTTATTGCTTGTTGATTAGTCAAAGTGACTACAATGCACATTATTTTATTAATGTTGGTGATTCTTCTACACACTCTTCTAGAGCGCACCTCTCCTAGGTGCTTTTTCAACACTATATCATAGTCAAAGACGATTATTTCTTCATTTACACTTGCCATTATTAGAGGGCACACTCAACTTGTTGACTTGGCAATTTCTTATTGTAATATCCCAAATACATATTCTATTGTTTTCTATTCTAAGGCTTGCTTGTAGCCTCAGGATTTACAATAATACTAAATAAAAACTTGCATGCAAGGTGCCGAGCAAATGGCCCTAAATTATAGCTAAACTAGGGCAGAGATTTGCAGAGCGAAGATCAACACTTACCACTGATAATCAGATTGATGATACTCCAGAGATAATACGCATGCGTAAAGAGCTGAACTGATGAAGAACCGATGCTCCCTTCCCGGTGTTACCACCGAGCAGCACGAACCCCCTTCTTAGCTAAATGTGACATTTTTGGTGAAGAAGTTGTCTGATAAGGATGAGATTTTGTCAGGATGAAGGTCTTCCTGTGCCGGAAAGAATGACTGATGCATGCAGACGTTTTGATCCCTCTAGGTAGGCTAGCAAACTGGTTCAACTGTTTAGCTCCTGACTCCCCCAGCTACACGAAACTGATGAGAACTACTCCGGATGAGCAAACTGGATGCTGATGATCACCCAATACCGTAGGATAATCCTGTTGATAAAGATGGTCTCGATATTCCAAAGATAAACTGAGATCCGGAGACCCAACGAATGCTTTGGGTTTTCTAGCTAAATTCCCAACTGCACACGTGTCCCTGCAAAAGATCTTTCGATGGATGCCAAATAGCTGTATATGAATGAATAAAGATGAAGAGCTAATGGTGGACCTGAATGGCCTACCTTGTAGGAGACTAGGGCAGATATTTCACTGTCGAACCCTCGTTAGCTGAAGACTCTGTCTTCAACCCCAACAGCTGTTGTTGCACGCTGTGTTGCTGCTCCAAGACTCCAAATCAACAAGAATAATAATAGATAGCTTCTTTAGTCCAATAACCCTTCTTAAATAGAGCCTCATGCACTTTTAGGTTTTGCATGTCACTTTTAGGGTTTATGCTTCACTCTTGCATGCATGCAATTCTAATTTGATGTTGACTTTTAAGCCTAAACAAATGAGGCTTCTTTTATCCAACTGATGACTTTAATACGGATTGAATGTCTCAATCTGCTCTAAGTACCAAATGTCCTCAGTCAATTCCCTCTTATGCAGTACCCACTCGGACCTATGGGAATTTTCAATTAAGTAGGTTAGCAAGTGTTTTGGTGCTTAATTAGGGGGTCATTACAGTCCTCCCCGCTTGAAATTGCTTGTCCTCAAGCAACTGCAAACTAGGATGTTGCAATACCTGCTCTCTCTCCCATGTGGCATCTTCCATAGGTAATTCTTTCCATTTTACCAAATACTCTAGAATCACCCTGTTTCGGGGTTTCCTTTCTTGCACCTGTAGGATTCTCTCTGGAATCAGTACCAATAGCCCTTCGCCATCTAAGGGAGGCAACTCGAAGGATGGAGCAATGTGTTGTCCTATTGTTTTCTTGAGGTTGGACACATGAAACACATTGTGAATTTTTCTCTCCTCCGGGAGTTCTAGTTCATAAGCCACCTCTCCAACCTTCCAAACTACCTTATAAGGACCATAGAAGCGAGGGAAGATTGCTTGTAGGATTGCAGCCGTAAATATACCAGATCTCCTACCTCAAAACTCCTTTCAATCCTGTGTCTATCTACATATAGCTTCTGTTGATTATGTGCTACCTGCAAGTTCTCCCTCAAGACCTTAAGAATATCCTGAGTGTCTTGTACCCAATCTTTTGCCTTGGGTGCTCTGCTATCTCCAAATGCAATATCTGCAAAGTTCAGTGCCTCATAGCCATACAGTGCTTTAGAAGGTGTCATCCTGATAGACATATGGTAGGTAGTATTGTAGCAGTATTCCCCTAAGTGTAGCCATTTAATCCATGTCCTCTGTTGTCTTGCTACATAATTTCGCAGATACCCTTCAACCCATTTATTGACAATCTTCGTCTGCCCGTCACTCTAAAGATGATAACGTGTACTTGTAGCAAGTTCTGTCCCTACCAATCTTGAATAGCTCCTGCCAAAAAGCACTGGTGAATTTACTGTCATGATCACTGACAATGGTTTTGGGTAGCCCATGTAGTCTGAAAACCTCTCTGAAAAATAGCTCGGCTACCTGAGATGCTGAATAGTCGGAAGAGATAGCAAAAAAGTGAGCAAATTTGGTCAACCAATCTACCACTACATATAAGCAGTCTCGTCCCTGTACCTTGGGTAACCCTGTAATGAAGTCCATTGAGATGCTTTCCCAATTCTGCTCCGATATCAGTAATGGCTGAAGTAACCCTGTCGGATGAGTGTATTCGATCTTGTTCTACTCGCAAATGTTGCATTCCCAAAAGTGTTGTATTACTTCCCCCTTGAGGCCCTTCCATGAGAACCTCTCTCGGATCTTCCTGTAGGTCTTCAAGAACCCATGATGCCCTGATAACGGTGAGTCGTGTGATGCCTGTATGATCTTCCTTTTTAAAGCCATTCTGGGACGAGGTATATCCTACCTTTGTAATAGATGATGTCATCAATGATTTTGTACCTGCCATCCTGGATCTGTCCATCTAATAACTCACAAGCAAACTTGTTTTTGGAATATTCTACTAAGAGAAGAGACCTCCAATCCGTGGATATACTCATGAGGGATAATGAGGTTGGACGTCTGGATAAGGCATCAACTACTACATTGTTCTTGCCCTTCACATACTCTATCTCAAAATCATAAGCTTGTACCTTGCTGACCCATTTCTGTTGGCGCTCATTTAATTCTTTCTGCTCTAAGAAGTATTTGAGGTTGTTATGATCTGTCTTGATTTTGAGCTTGTTTCCCACCAAGTACTGCCTAAATTTAGTTAGGGCATGTAAGATGGCTAGCATCTCATAGTCTTTCAGTTTTCGGCTCTCAAATGCAATCGGGTGATGGTTTTGCATCAGTACTGCCCCTAGCCCCTCTCCTGAAGCATCACATTCCACTATGAATGGTTGTGAGAAATATGGTAGGGACAAACTGGGCAAGAACTCATGATGGTTTTCATTTCCTCAAAGGTTCGTTGTGCCAATTTCGTCCATGTGAATGCCTCTTTCTTTGTGAGGTCGGTGAGTGGTGCGGCAAATTGAGAGAATCCCTTCACGTACCTCCTGTAGTATGTGCAAAGGCCGAAGAAGCCCTTCAGTTCAGTAACTGTCTTTGGCGTTGGCCAATCCCAGATGGCTCTTCTCCATATGAACCTCTGTACCCCTTCTACACTGATTATGTGTCCTAGATACAGCATCTCCTTCATGCTGAATTCACACTTAGACATCTTCGCGTAAAGCAAGTGCTCTTCTAGAATTCTCAATACCTCATCCAAGTGTTTCAAATGTTCCTCCCAAGTTTTGTTGTAAATTAAATTATCATCAAAGAATACTAGCAAATACTTTCGCAATTGGTCCCTGAAAGTGTGGTTCATGCAAGACTAGAAGGTGGCTAGAGCATTGGCGAGTCCAAAAGGCATGACCAAGAACTCATAGTGACCATAGTGGCAACGGAAAGTTGTTTTGGAAATGTCTTCATCCCTTACTCGGATCTGATGGTACCCTGATCGAAGATCGATCTTTGAAAAATATTTGGCACCTTGTAGCTCGTCCATTAGTTCATTAATCCTCGGGATGGGATACCTGTTTTTTGATGGTCTTCTTATTGAGTGCTCTGTAATCAATGCACATTCGTAATGTGCCATCCTTCTTTTTAACTAAGACCACTGATGATGCAAAGGGACTAGAACTCGACTGAATATATCCTAGTTCTAGTAATTCCTTGATTGTCTTCTCGATCTCATCCTTGTATCTTTTGGGATGCCTGTATGGAGTGGTGATGATTTCCTATGTCCCCTCCTCCAACTCAATGATATGCTCAAATCCTCCAGATCCGAGTAAGGTAAATGTCTTGATCCCTTACTCGGATCTGATGGTACCCTGATCGAAGATCGATTTTTGAAAAGTATTTGGCACCTCGTAGCTCGTCCATTAGTTCATCAATCCTGGGGATGGGATACCTGTTTTTGATGGTCTTCTTGTTAAGTGCTCTGTATTCAATGCACATTCGTAATGTGCCATCCTTCTTTTTAACTAAGACCATTGATGATGCAAAGGGACTAGAACTCGGCCAAATATATCCTAGTTCTAGTAATTCCTTGATCGTGTTCTCGATCTCATCCTTGTATCTTTTGGGATGCCTGTATGGAGTGGTGATGACTGCCTATGTCCCCTCCTTCAACTCAACGATATGCTCAAATCCTCTATCTAGTGGTCTACTTGTTGGAAGATACTGAAGTACCTTCTCCTGCTTCTGCAATAATGCATGAATATCCACTGGATGTTGGGCGTTATTCTTTGGAGATTTCCTAAAGGTGACCAAGCACTCTGCTAACCATTCTATGTCACCCTGTCTAAGCACGGCCTCCATTCTCTGTGAAGATATTGGTTTTGGGGGATAAGTATTCATGCCCCTCAAAACTACTCGTTTCCTATCCGATCCCTGGAATTCTATTTCCATTGCCCTGTAATCTGTAGTATATTTTCCTATTAAATAAAGCCATTGGAAACCTAATAACTACATTCGTATCAACCACATTCACTACATAAAATGAGTTTATCATATGGTAGTTTCCTAATGTGACATTCAGTTTAGGAATCCAATAGTTGCACTCCATGCTAGTATTTCTTGCCACCGCTACAGTAAATCCCCCAAACTTCTCTGTCGAAATAACCCTCTTAGCCACCCATGCTGCATCAATGAAATTGTGGGTTGCTCCCCCATCAATCAATACTCCTACCCCGTTGGCCCTACACTATTCCTCTGACACTGAGAGTATGAAACCAAGGTACTCCGGATAATGTAGCAATAACTCCCTCTGGTGTATCCCCTTGGAGTGACTCCTCCTCTGCTACCTGCAATTCTTCTGTTGTTTCTTGCTCATACTCCTCCCCTTCACTGTCTGAATAGACCTTTATATAGTGAGCCTTGGCCTCCCGTGAGCACCTGTGTCATAGAACCCACGGTTCCTGACAAGTGAAACACATTTTCTTTTGTCTCAAATATTTCCTTGTGTTGTCGTCTAACCAAGTTTTCTTCGGCATTTCCTATTGAAAAGCTAAGTCACCTGACACGGGGACACGGGACACGAAGGACACGAGGATTCGAGTGTCCGACATGGACATGGTGACTGCGGGAATTAAGACACGTAGGACACGTTATATATATATATATATATATTGAAATTTAAAAATATAGACATATAGCTCCAAATTTTTACAAATATTCAATATAAATCAGAATCAAGCCTTCAAATCTTCTTCACCTGCAAAAAAACACTCTTTGAGCTCTCCCAACATTTGCAAATGACAAAATACAAGTGAAAATTCGTTTTTAAAGAGGGCCCAG
Organism: Pseudotsuga menziesii; assembly: GCA_001517045.1. Lineage (NCBI taxonomy): Eukaryota > Viridiplantae > Streptophyta > Pinopsida > Pinales > Pinaceae > Pseudotsuga > Pseudotsuga menziesii. The sequence continues at coordinate 132,859 of LPNX010180793.1, read as the reverse complement.
CCATTTTTTTGGTTTGAGTGTCCTGTTTTTTGGACACGTAGTGACATTCATGGGACACGCGTGTCCAAACACAGGACACGCTGCAGAGACGTGTCGGACACGCTTTGTCAGCACGTCCGTATCTGACACGCGGACATGGGACACATAGCCCAAAACTAGCATGTCCAATTTCTTAGTTGAAAAGGTTTTTTGTCTTTGTCTCTAACTGGAAAGTTGGTCTTGAGTGGAAACCTGTTTTTCGGAACTGAGTCCTGGAGATCTCTGGCTCTGTTGATCGCATCCTGTAGAGTGGGGGGTTTGTAGGCTTTCACCCACCCCCGCAGTGGTTCTGTCAAGACCTCTGTAAACAACATAATCAACCTATTCTCCGACAGATCTTTGACCATAACAGCTACCTTCTGAAACTCTAAGATGAAGGCCTCGGCACTACCTGTCTATTTGAGTCTGGGTCCTTCCTATCAAACCACTCCATGAGCTTCTGTGTGAACTCATTGTAGGAACTGATGGTGTTGTCACCCAATATCACTAGTTCGTGGTACTACCACTCATGAGCCTCTTTGTCTAGGTGTAGTGTAGCCAATTTAATGGCATCTGTCTCTGTCATGGTGTTGAGTTGGAAATAAGTATCCAACTTCTGAACCCATATTCTCATTGAACCTCCGCGAGCCCCATAAAAGTTTGGGATGATCAACCTACCCAAGGTTTTCTACAACTCGTAATTCTGATTAAATCCCCTGTTGAAATTCCTGGGTCGGTTCCTACTCTTCATGTTGTAGAAATCTGAAAAGATGGCTACATGAAACTCATCCCCCAAATCCCTGTATTCCTATAAATAGGCTCCAAATGGTTCACTAGGTTCTACCGGCATGACTGGTCCTGCTACTGCATCTGCCAAGAAGTGAGGCATAGTAGGCCTGCTGGAAAGTCCGTTATATATGTGGGGCATGTTTTGCATATTGGTCTATGCATGCTTCCCACTACTGCTTGTAGACCCTCTATCTACTGGTGAGAGAGGCATACTGCTATGACCTGGTTCTAGTTTCGAATCCAATCTATTTATTGCATGCATTACGTGCTTTTGCCCTTTGGCTAGGTCCTACAATGTGTTTACTAAGCTAGGAAACTCCATCCTGTCTTCCTCTTCCCTTGTTCCTTTTCCCCTGTCAAAGTGTATACCTGTTGGGTCCATGTTTGAGTTGGTATCTTCTAGCTGGATATCCTCAAATTCCACCATGTATCTACTCTTCCTTCTCCTATAGGTTACAAAAGTGTCTTCTTATGTATTCATTTACTTCTCATGTTCAAGCCCACAGCTGGCAAGGAACAAGCTCTGATACCACTATAATATCCCAAATATTGATTTTCTACTGTTTTCTATTTTAAGGCTTGCTTGTAGCCTCAGGATTTACAATAATATTGAATAAAAACTTACATGTAAGCTGGCAGGCAAATGGCCCTAAATTATAGCTAAAGTAGGGCAAAGATTTGCATAAAGAAGACCAACACTTACCACTAATAATCAGGCTGATGATACTCCAGAGATAATACGCATGATAAAGCGTTGAACTGATGAAGAACCGGTGCTCCCTTCCCGGTGTTACCACCCAGCAGCACGAACCCCCTTCTTAGCTAAATGTGTCATTTTTTGTGAAGGAGTTGTCTAATGAGGAAGAGATTTTGTCAGGATGATGGTCTTCCCATGCCGGAGAGATTGACCGGAGCATGCAGACGTTCTGACCCCTCTAGGAAAGCTAGCGAATTGGTTCACCTGTTTAGCTGCTCATGCCCCCAGCTACACGAAACTGATGAGAACTGCTCCGGATGAGCAAACCGAATGCTGATAATCACCCAATACCATAGGATGATTCTGATTATGAAGATGATGCCAATATTCAAAAGATAAACTGAGATCCGAAGACCCAGCGAATGCTTTGGGGTTTTCCAGCTAAATTCCATGTCTGAGTTGGTATCTTCTAGCTGGATATCCTCAAATTCCACCATGTATCTACTCTTCCTTCTCCTATAGGTTACAAAAGTGTCTTCTTATGTATTCATTTACTTCTCATGTTCAAGCCCACAGCTGGCAAGGAACAAGCTCTAATACCACTGTAATATCCCAAATACTAATTTTCTACTGTTTTCTATTTTAGGGCTTGCTTGTACCCTCAGGATTTACAATAATACTGAATAAAAACTTACATGTAAGGTGTCGGGCAAATGGCCCTAAATTATAGCTAAAGTAGGGCAGAGATTTGCATAGAGAAGATCAACACGTACCACTAATAATCAGGCTGATGATACTCCAGAGATAATACGCATGATAAAGCGTTGAACTGATGAAGAACCGGTGCTCCCTTCCCGGTGTTACCACCCAGCAGCACGAACCCCCTTCTTAGCTAAATGTGACGTTTTTGGTGAAGGAGTTGTCTAATGAGGATGAGATTTTGTCGGGATGATGGTCTTCCGTGCCGGAGAGATTGACCGAAGCATGCAGAGGTTCTGACCCCTCTAAGCAAGCTAGCGAATTGGTTCACCTGTTTAGCTGCTCACGCCCCCAACTACATGAAACTGATGAGAACTGCTCCGGATGAGCAAACTGGATGTTGATAATCACCCAATACCATAGGATGATCCTAATGATGAAGATGATGCCGATATTCAGAAGATAAACTGAGATCCNTGCCTAATCTATTTTTAGAACTCAAAGACTCTTTCAGTTGAGAACTGAAGTAACTTTCAGTTAGCTTTCCGTGTACTTCTCTGTCAGTTACGAACTCAAAGTTTCTACC
>LPNX010180793.1:37992-129928 GCA_001517045.1 Pseudotsuga menziesii | reverse complement strand
TTCAAGTGTTCATCTATCTGTTGGTTTAAAGATCTAAGTTTTGTTTAAAGTGGAAGAAAAGTAAAAGAACAGTAAACACTTTGCTCGAATATATATATGCTTAAAAAAAACTAACAATCCGGAGACCCAGCGAATGCTTTGGGGTTTTCTAGCTAAATTCTCAGTTGCACACGTGTCCCTGCAAAAGATCTTACGATGGATGCCAAATAGTTGTATATAAATGAATAAAGATAAAGAGCTGATGGTGGACCTGAATGGCCTACCCTGAAGGAGACTAGGGCAGATATCTCACTGTTGAACCCTCGTTAGTTGAAGACTATGTCTTCAACCCCAACTGTTGTTGTTGCATGCTGTGTTGCTGCTCCAAGACTCCAAATCAACAATAATAATAATACGTACCTTNACGAATAAATTCATCCACCATGAATATGTCTCTTTGAGTCTAAGTCTTAAGTCGATGTTGAGAGCATCTTTCAGTTAAGTCATGACAAGTCGAGTTGTCTTTCCNAACCCTTCTTAAATAGAGCCTCATGCGCTTTTAGGGTTTGCATGTCACTTTTAGGGTTTATGCTTCACTTTTGCATGCATGCAATTCTAATTTGATGTTGGCTTTTAAGCCTAAAAAAATAAGGCTTCTTTTATCCGACTGATGACTTTAATACTATATGAATGTCCCGATCTGCTCTAAGTACCAAATGTCCCCAGTCGATTCCCTCTTATGCAGTATCCGCTCGAACCTATGGGATTTAAGTAGGTTAGCGGGTGTTTTGGTGCTTAATTAGAGGGGGGCATTACAATTATTTTGGGGTGGTTATGGAGGAGTCTTCTTGTAGACTGCTTTGCAAACTTCTGCATGCACCTTGTGGACCATATTACTATTTTGAGGAGTTGGTCGATGAGAGTTCTTCTAGGAAGAGTATTATATTATCTTATGCATCTTGGAGGGTGCACTTTGTGACTTCTTCTTTGTAGACATTGAGCACACTATCCCATCTCAAAGGATATTGTATCATATTTTACATGCAAGCATTTTGGAGGGTGCACTAGGGATCAACATTTCAGCATGTTGACTTGCCAACTAACCTACTTTAGTGATGCGCTCTGTAACATAAACAAACACAAATATAAACATAATAATAATAATACAATCAGGCAAATGAAAAGTCAAAAGTCAGACCTCACGACCAATCAATGTGTATAAGTATATGTCACAGCGCTCATTGTAATCATATCATCAAGTCTACCAATTATTCATTTATCAGTATATTCTTACATACATTGCATAAATCTTCTATCAATTATTAAATGAACAGAAACAGTCCACTACATTGGTATCAGCGCCATATTCTTGGTGATTCTGTGGGTTAAAATACCTCAAACAGTCAATCAATTTCGTGGTTTAATTCCATAAACATTGGGTCAACCATACATCTATCCAGACAGGTTTCTGTTAAATTGTCTGTATGCTCAATCATTTGTTCTGTACAAAACTGCCGTTGTCCCATACACAGTACAAATCTATACGATTTGTTAATGCAACACATCCATACAATTTCATTAGCCATCAAATTAAATTCAGTAAAGCATCATTCTTCAAAATCTGCAACCATACACCACTATACAATATTCTGTGCATGACCGTCATCATTCAATTACATAGAGCTGCCAATTCTGCACTAGGCACTAATGCCATCATTGGAATTCCGTATTGTTCGAAAACAGACCACTGTATACTCAGAAAATGGTAAAACACTTCACCCAACTTTGATATCAGACCTCAACAATGAACTAGTCTCAACCACATTAATTGAATATTAAATGTAACAGTACTGTAGCTGATATACTACTTGTAAAGTGAATTTGCCGCAGAAAATATTAAGGAACAGCAAACTGTAATTACAGATAAAACTCAAGAATTTTGCCAATAGCCCAGGGAAAAACCCAAAGGGAAAACCTGCGAGAGAATATTTTATTATTTTCTTAGTCAAAAATAAGAGTACAGCAGTAAAACCACTCAGTGAGTACAATTTATCTCAACCCCTGAAGACTGAAATTTTGTCTTGAAAACTGTGCAGATGGCTGCCAAGTTTTCTGTACACCCACAGTCTCGAAATTTATGCCCATAGAAGCACAGTACAGACTGTACTCTTCAGTCTACTGCCTTAGTTAAAGTGCCCTCTGAAACAGCAATGAAACCTTCTCGATTTCAGTGCCCACACAGACTAGAAAAGCATGCCCACAGCTATAACAATGAATCTGCTCATTAAATGCTTTATGGCCTGCATTGAATGCTGTATGGTACTCCCTCGAAAATTGTGTCAGTCACCTAGGAACTGATGCTCAGTTCTCCTTCTCAGTAAATGTGTGCTTTCTCTCGATTTCTGTGCTACAGTATTGATGTAGGTTGCCTCGATATGTGTGCTACAGTCTCTCTCTCTCTGCTGTGTGCTTCTCGTCTCAAGAAGTAGACTTGGTCTCCTCTCCAACTCTCTTGCTCCTCTCAAAAAACTCGACCTTGCTCCAAATCTCTTGGAGGGGTGAGTACAAATGAGCAATGAACTCCCTTTCTATCATTTTCCCTTGTCTTTTCACTTTCTCTCCTGGTGTAGCTAAACGGTCATTAGATCAAGGGCCCACATTTAATCTAGTGATTTCACATCAATGGATAAGAAAAATCTCTTTTCTCTCCATTAAATAATTTATTTTCAACTTCCACTTAAATTTAGTTGAAAGGTCACTTTATAACTCTAAAGTGGCATTAATTACTTTTCTCAAGCAATTAATACAAGGGTCATGTAACTAGTCCTCTTTTAGTGGCTTAGGCAAAAATCACTAGGGGAACACTTCCTTGGTATAAAATTCAACACGTATGAGTCTCCATTGAATTTACAGCACCACCATATTCTCACCTGTCTAGTAATTCAGCAACCAAGTGTTTCATTTCAAAAGTGAACTTTTTAATTCCATGTGCTTTCTCCAGTGATAATTCTGTATTGTTGTCCAATCTTTAATAAATGGTTTAAATTTATTTTTTAGGGTCAATATTGAAGGGCCGCACCCCTTTTAATCTTTAACCTTTGATAATATGCTTAGCCTCATCTTAGGAAGGTTGACAAGATCCCAGTTTCAATCAAAGGGGAAAGCAAGCAAGCCTACAGTACCACTTGCAACCATCACTGGGAAATCACAACCGAAGACCTTGAAGGTTAATCGTTAAAGAAATCATAAAAATCAAAGTGTAATGATACTTGTAGATTATGGTAGTACTCATAATTATTTATAGACATCAATGTAACTAAATAACTAAAACCTTTTGTGTACCCCACCAAGGAACTCATAGTTAATGTCATTGATAGACGAGTCACAAAAGGTTAAAGAAGTAGGATGATGTCATAAAATCTCAATTCAATTACAAAATTGGAACTACAAACAAGACTCTACTCTCTACCACTCGAAGAAATGGATATGGTGCTCGCTGTGGAATGGTTAATGCAGTTGGGCACTTATACCACAAACCTTGAAGAACAGTGCATGGAGTTTGACTGGCAAGGTCGACATTACAAATTATATGGTGCAGAAGGGTCCCCTCTCAAGAAAGGTGAATTACCACTAAGGAAAAAAAACGCATGAAGCTCATACAAGCATACAACAACAGGAACAAGTCAAGCATGCAGCCAAGAAGCATCAAGGGTTTGCCTTCAACAAACAGGTCCAAAGACCTCAAGAGATGATGCACATCCTACAAAAAAAAATTGCCAGAGCTCAAAGCAAGAACCAAGTCAAGCCCTTACTACAAAACAAACACAAAGATGATGCCACCAAGATAGCATGCTTAGCGAGAGAGAATCCTATTTATAATGCTTTGAGTACAAATCATTCCTTAAGAGGGTGCAAATGTAACAAATACAAATATAAACATCATCATCACCATCATAATAATAATAATAATAATACAATTAGGTAAACGAAAGATCAAAGGGCACATAGCCCTTCACCTCCCGGCCAATGAATGCATATAAGTAATACCATTACGAGGCTCATTGTAATCATAACATCAACCCTACCAATTATTCATTTATTCAACATATTCTTACATATATTGCAGAAATCTTCTGCCAATTATTAGTGACCAGGAACTTTCCACTACATACGCTCCCTCTCTTAGAGGGTTTTTCTTGTTTATAGTATATATCTACTAGTGAAGTGAACTCTCTTAAAGAGAATGGAAATCATTTGACTTGTCAAGCTTCAAGAGACCTAACTACTCCATTATTATACTACTTGATTTGTCATGGAGTTCGGATAATATTATATTTTATTGTAAGAGAGAAGAGATTTCCTCTATATAAAGGAGCTCTCTCTCCATTTCTGCATGGTTGGATTTGGGGCTAGACCCTTCAGAGCTTAATGAAATATCTATTGGATGTGTTTGGAGGATAGATGAACTACTTTATGGGTGAGAATATCTTGTAGATTTTTATGTTTTTTCCATTGCTCAAGTTATCTTGACATATGCTTCTGGAGAGAGAATTTCATAACCCTATTCCTTTTTTATTGATGCATCCTTTCTCTACACTTAGTTAAATGCATAAATGGACTATTGAAGCTTGAACATTTCAGCCTCAATGGCCAATCTTCCTTATTAAGATAGTCTCCCACCAAAGTCTTGATTTGACCTCGTTTTCCCAATGATAAGACAACAATCTTCGGTCCACTCAATCCTTTTCATTTCCTAAACTTACAAAGCTGTTTTTCCATAATCAACTCTTCATTTCATCTTGCACTTCATAGCTTCAAATTCCAGCAATCCAATCCTAGGGAAGCCCCCCTTGTGCAGAGAAGAGCCAGCCTAAAGTGCGAAGAGGGCTTGTGCGGTGACAATGACAACCCCTCTTGGTTACTCCAAGGGCTCACTTGAGCTTTTAGGACTTTATCTCTAGAGGTGTGGGTTTGAGAGTAACAGTCGTCATCTTTATAATCTATAAAGTTACCAATGTAAATGGTTGAGGCCATTGCTGACCAACTAATGATGACACTATCCTAATCAACATAAATGATTTCAACTTTATGTCCTCTGAATACAACGTCAATAGGGCATAGGCACTAAGTGATAAAGACAAATAGAACAAAACCCCATCACCACAAAATATCAGGCTAACATTGACGAGCACAAAATGCTAAACAAAATACTCAACGGAGCACTTGCTGATGGACATAGGAAATGTTTTGTAAAACCTTTTCCTTCTGGAGTACTGTCAATTTTCAGAAATTAATACTATCCAATGAATTCTGACATTCAAAATAAGTGGAGATTCTTCAATTTCTATGAGAACAGAAAGACACAAAGCAGTTTAAGCAAGCATGCATGAAGCAATAGAGTACACAAGACCCCTACAGCTTACATTACAAGCTACAGAGATGGTGGCTGAAGAAGCAACAGGATATTTCAATCTCACTTGCTATGTTTAAAAATATGATTTCATGGTAAATTACATGCAAGACATTATATGAAATCTAAGATTCTTTACATATTACTCTGACTCCTTTGTTTACAGTAAGCGTTTTCTCATAATGTTCAGGATCTCTGAGAAAATAGTAGCCTGGAGAAGCAATGTCTGGATTTTATCATAATATGATCAATTCAATTTACTCATTATACACAGTGCAACAAAACAGGTCAGCTTATGTAGATATTGCACATTTCTCCTACAAGCTTAAGGACCTCATAAAATTAAATAGGTATTCTATCCCAGATATACCTGTGTGTCCTACATAAGTATGAAGACATGTTGAACCTCTCCAGAGCTTCACAGTGGTATCAGTTGAGCCTGGCACAGTTCATGCAAATGACAACCAAAAAAACATAATGCTCGTTAGAAACAACTGCGATCAGTTTTGACCATTTTTCATCTAGCAATAAAAACTGAAGTGTACAACTGTGAAAAACTGCAAAAGCCTAAAGACATTCCATGTTAAGCAATGCAGACATCGACAGCTCAGTTTTCCCAAACTTAATTAGTGATAAATGACAAACAGCCAGTTCAAAATAAACCTACATCAAAATCCTAATACCAAAGAACAACCTTGCAAAATGAATGAATTTCCAAAAGGCAAAGATTCCCCAATTTAAAACATGTCAGAAATCAGGCATCCAGTTGAATAATAAAACTAGTCAGTCTAGTAAAAGTGCATGAAATGAAAGGAAACCATGCATATAGTAATAAATGATTGGAGGGGGAGATTACAAATATGAAAATAAAAAAAGGTACCTGTAACAATTTCTCCAGAAGGTAACTTCAAGATTGACTGAATGGGTGCTTGATGAGCCTGCCAGGATTCAACAGTATGCCCATTCCTCCACCTCCTCACAGTGCTGCATGATTTACAAAAGCTTATTATTTTCTGACAAACAGTTCACATAATTAACTTAGAAACCTTAGTAAAATAACTACAGACATAATAATTCTAAAGCATGTCTGATTAATCTAACGGATACAAGGGAAATAAGTAATCTATAGATACAAGAGAACTAATCAAATGCAAGGCTTGAAAATTTTTATGAATTCATTTATAATACACATACATTAAAGATCATGATTAAATACAGAGACCCTTGGGCCTTTAGTATAGTCTCTTGATGCAACTACATGCATCGACTAGCAAAAAATTGTAAAGAGGTACGTGGGATATTATGATGGAACTATCACATGGATTATCCTCTTCTTAAAATCATGATATCCAAGTTAGGAGGATTGCCCACTCAACATGTACAAAAAATGTCCCTTAAAAAGCCAATGCGCATTTCAAAGATTTATTGGCTTCAACACAATGTGTTTTAAAGTTTTATTTAATAGGCGTATTCATTATTCAGCAACTCACTTCAGTAGAAATCAAAACAATTTCGTGGTGCTGAGCAGTAACCAGCACTACAAGAATTAAATATTAATTGAGCAGACTGAACTGATTTTTAGACTATAAGTGGTTGGGGTAGCAACAATCATGGCAAACATATTAAAAACTGCCCAAGAGCTTAGAACCAAGAAAAACTCCAACAGACATTGACGTTGAAAGGATAGCAGCAGGACTCAAGCCAAATGGCTTTCCATCTCCTTTAAAATTTTGACATTTAAACTAACAGATTCCATCATCGATTTATTTCTTTTAAGGTAACTATGTACCACCAAAAGTGGGATTTGACCATTTACACAAAATCGTGATTTTGTTGCTTCCCAGCCCTAACTGGACAGTGTTACTAGACATGTTTGGATTTACAACGTCTTTTGTTAGTACAAAAGAGCAACCTAGTGTTAGATCACATATCTCAACCTGCAAAGCATGTATCTTAATCTACATTTATTAAGATGTTATTAATGTAATTGTAATAGACCAACAGTCAACTATCTAAAAACGGATCTGTAACTATCACAGTTTTAAGACAACTAAATAACAATCCATAAAATGGGACTATCAAACATAAAGAATGGTGATATGAGACATGACTTAGAGAAGTAAACCCATATCGAAGATCAATAAACTATAGTGATCAACAGAACAAAGGGTAAAAAAATAATATTATATTCCAAGACTTGGAATTTGATTTTCATTTTATTTTTTTTATTTGAAATAAAATCTGGTAACTGCAATTGCTAACAGCAGCAAGAACAGAAATAAAACAGCAGTAATGATTGTACCAGCAACAATAGATTCAGTACTAACACAGAAAATTCCAGCAATTTACAACAGTAAATCTAATAAAAGATTTCAACTGCACCAACGGTAAGAGAAAAAGAACAGTATGACAAGTAAAAACACTCGAATGTTCACAAACCCTCCGGACATCGAATCTGAAGCCATCTGAGAAGGTGTGGGTACCAACTCAGGCCAAATCCAAGGAAGTATGGATGTTTCTCTTGGCCCAAAAATTCTCTTCCAGACTGCATGCAATAGCATACATCCCAAAATGTTTCCCTTCACAAAATATCACACATTTTCCTTAATTAGTATGGCTGATGTAAGCAAACTAATTGACATAATTAACCTAATAGACAGACTTGCTGAACCTTTTTGTCAATTCCCATTTTTTCATTCATGGAACTGATTGACATAATTAATCTGACTGTATCACTGAGAGCAACTGGTTATATATATATAACTGATTTTTTCTCTGTGAATACCCACACTTAATGCTGAAGCTGATTGTCAGTGATAATTGTAACAGTTGCCCCTCTAATTGTTTTGCCCCAAAGCAACTGTAGTGCTGGGTGTTGTAGGATATCTGGGCCTGCCCATGTCACTTCTTGTGCTAGTAGATCTATACTCTATCCAGTGGCAGTCAATGGGGCAGATCTTTGAAGACATCTGCAAATTCATCAATCAACTGTTGCACCTCTTTTGTTTTGCAGTTTTTTGTGTCTTGACTCTTAATCTTAACATGCAAGCTCTCCAACGAAGTTACACTGAAAAATGACACAGTTCGATCTGAGCAAGCTGGTCTGGATTTTTTGTTTGCTGAAATCAGTTTGTCTGCACCTAGTTGCAGTCCTCTAACAACTACATCGCCGGATATGTTGGACCTTGGGATTGGATCCCTGGATTCGCCTGAAGCCACTCCAAAACTACATCTTGTCAATTGTACCGGTGAATTGGTGGATTGTCTAGAGTCGTCGATTGGTCAATTATAGTGGTCGTTTGGTCAATCGTCGAGAGGCACCGCAGCATGCTAGAAAAGGCGTAGCGGCAAGTGGAGTTTAAGGTTCAAGTCAAGTACAGTGCTCTACAAATAGGAGCAACAGAAGGCGTAGGTCACATTCCAAGTCACCTGCAGTGGTCATTCATGCTCATGGAGCCCTTTGATTTCAAGGAGGCCATCAAAACTTACGCAATAAAGACCACAGTTTCATAAATAATACTATAACTTTAGCACACTTTTACTTCCTATTGTTGGGATGGACAACAGTTTATTATTTAACTTATATACTAACTTTAGTCGTTATTATTATAGGAAGCTTTTGAAACCTAACTATTATATTAAATTACATTAGATTTAACTTATACTAACTACATCTTCACTCTCCCTGAGGATCTTCTTATTTACCACTACATCTTCACCCTCCATGAAAGTCTTCCTCTTTACCACTTCATCTTTACCCCTCTCTGAAGATCTTCTTCTTATGAATTACAGCGGATAATGCATAATATAACTGTTGTTTGCCTTCTCTTCTTTGCCGAGTTTTGACTTGTCTCAGCAGCAACATCATCTACAGCTTCATTCCTTGAGCTCTGTCTCACCTGACAACTCTCTAGCCTAAGCATTATGGCTGAGTTTTCAGTGATATTATAGCCATCTTTCTGCTGAAAGAATCCTAAATTCTCAACTTCTACCAACTAGAATAAACCCGGCTCTTCCACAACAACCAATAGCACCTATCTTTTTTCTATTCTTATCAACAATAAAGATCTAAGCGTGGAATATGCCTCACTATACTACTTACGGAAAGTAGATTTTTCTTCAAATAAAGAACATAATAGACATCTATAATCATTACCTTCTTACCTCCTTGAAGTAGGGCATTTCCTGTTCCTCTATCTTCTTGCAAGAGCATATTGCTCAACTGCTAAATGTCAAAACTTCATCAATACTAATAGTGTTCAAGGTATCAATAAAATCTGCATAGAAAGAAAGCAAAATTTTCGAAGTTATTGTTGGATTTTCTGCAACTTCAGAAGTTATTCTTATTGTAATTTGATTATATTGTTTTGCACCTCCTACGGAAGTTCATACTAATGTAATCATTCATGTAAACCCTTCAAACAATCAATGTAAACCTTGGGGAAGTTTGGAATTAAAATAATAATAATAAATACTATTTTTATTTTCCCCCAAGGCAAGTCGGCCCAGTTAGGGAAAAAGTCACTTTTGTAAAGTGTATAAATAGAGAGGCCAGGCGCTTCATTTTACAAACTCACTCAACACAAGCAAGTTCACCTACTCAAGGAGAAGTTCGCAACACCAGAGAGAAGCAATGTTTTCTAAGGTTTTCTCTTAGAGAGATTTTCTTGTATTCTGTTCTCGGAAGTTTCATCTCTATACGAAGGTTGGTGGGTTTTTCCCGATTGGGTTTCCCAGGATAAACTCTTGTGTTCTTTGTTTCTGTGCTTTGTCTTTCTTCTAGAGATCCTATTGTTTATTTGAAATAAAGTTATACTGTTATAATCTTGTAAAAACTAACATGGTATCAAAGCACTTCTAGAAGAGGCCATTGTCGAAAGCTAGGGTTTGACTTTCTAAGGCCTTCCCTCATCAATTCAGCAAAAAAAGAGTTGTAGAAACTTCTCTCTAGGGAAGGCACATATTTTTGTGAAGGAAAAACCTAATTCCGAGAAGTTTCATTTATTTACCTAATTCCGTTGTTGTTGCAGAAATTAAGGTTTCAAGTTTTGTGTTGATTAGTCCACAGATTTGGCGCAACCTCACCTTCTCTCAACTCACCTTGATAGGGCGCATCTATCTGTTAGGTTAGTTTCACTAAATTCCAACATTCATTTTTACCTAACTCCTGCTAGGGTTTCTAGTTCAGACCTGCAAACAAGATGATTGGATCTAAGGTTGAAGATCGTCTTGATGGGGCCACAAACTTCATCTCTTAAAAGTCTAGAGTTCTTCTCATCTTGGAAGTCTAGAGTTCTTCTCATCTTGGAAGAGAATGATCTCTTGAAGATTTTCAATGTCAAGGTTCCATAACCAAAAGCTGAAGTAGACAAATCCCAGTGGAGGAAGAATGATGCCCAAGCTAGGAGATTACTAGTGGACTCAGTGAAAGGCCACTTGGTTCCTCTAATTTCACAAAAGAAGACAGCTAGGAAGATGTTCAAAATCCTAAGGAGGCTATTTGAGCGCAGTAGCATCAATGTGACTCTCACATTAAGGAACCAACTATCGAACATGAAGATGACCAAGTCTGAATCAATTTCCTCATACTTTATGAGGATCACATAAATTAGGGACAAGTTGAGATCCAGTGGAGAACCTATTGAAGATAAGGAGCTTGTCATGACTACGCTAAATGGGCTTCCACCATATTGGGAATCGTTCATCCAAACTATCAGTGGACACACCAAGTTTCCCAAGTTTGACAAATTATGGGCAGATTGCACTTAAGAGGAGACAAGGATTGCAGCAAGACAAAGACTTCATGGCACTCAACCTGAAAAGAAGAAAGCATTCATTTCCCATGCCAAGAAAGGCAAGCGAAAGGGAAGAAAACTTCATCACCATAAGCATCAAGGTAGAAGACCAAGCCCCTCTTCATATCAACAAGAAAATAAGGATATATCGCAAGTACAATGCTTCAGGTGCAAGAAATATGGTCACTATGTAAACAAATGTGCAAGCTCAAGCAAAAGGAAACATGAAGCCTAAACAATTGATGTAGAAGAAGGTCATCATCACAAGAAGCAAAGGAGTGAAGATCGTATAGAATTCTTCTTCATATTACACTATCAAGTACTGTTCCCACCGCTGGTAACACTTGGCTCATAGAGAGTGATGCTTCCAGGGATATGACTCGATATAAAGAAAATATTTCTGAAATAGTTGAGAAAGGCTATAAAAGAAGATCAATCCATTTCATTATTACACACACTTGCTCATCATCCAACAGCTACTCTAAAGGAAGTTTTCACTGGTCTTTGCAAAAGGAGAATATTCTCGTGTTTTGTTTATGCGTTAGCATGGAGGATTCTAGCTAGGGCATTTACATCTAATCCTAAGTTTGCTAGAGTTTGTATTCTATCAGTCCCAACCATCAAGTCCAAGCTAGGGTTTAACCCTAGACCACTGCAACTCCATGGGCAGCCTCAGCAAATTACGAACAGCTCCAAAATCCTCACGGGCAGCTCTTCCACAGCACGGGCAATCTTTGGGCAGACAGAACATGGCTCGGGCAGCCCTGTTCCACCCTCGAGCAACTCTGTTCCATCTCCAGGCAGCTCGGTACAAGCTCGGGCAACAACAACAGGTATCCGGGCAACTGCAGCACCAGGTTCGGGCAGCATCCGTACAAGTACGGATACGTACAGGCTCGGGCAAGCAGTATGGCCAGGCAGCAATTATCCGGACAATCCCTAGCAGCAAGAAATTTATCTTGGGCATTAGTTCTAGAATTTTGGGCAGGTGGAAGAAATTAGGGTAGAAAGCCCTAATTTGGATTTCTATGTAAAATTCATCATTTGTGGATTTTTTATCTATGGTTCAAACCAATTAGGGTTTGAGAATTATTGAAGACTCGATCATCTCATTTAATAGATGAATTATTAATGCTTTTGGGGTTTTTGTCCTTTTAAGGTTTCCCCATGAAAAACCCATGTGTTCAATGTGTGTGATGTTGTTGATGTTTCTACTGCACTTATCTATTGTTATCTTACAGTCTACAAAATTTTAAAGAATTCATGCTAATGCTAAAATTCAACAACGAACAGGTAGTATATGGTCGTCTACACGGGTACCTTTGCTCGCCTGGTTCTCAGCGTAGTATGGGAGAAATCCCATCGGCATTTGAGACGAACAAGTAGTAGATGGCCATCTGAAGCATGTCCTGGTTCTCGATTAGAGACGGACTTATAGTAGATGAGATGGTGATTGCTATACTCTCCAATGGACTATGTAGAGTTGCAAAGTTGATGGATCCATCGATGGACTGAGTGGATCAAATACATGATGACACCTCTCGATAGATTAAGACTATGTTGACAACCTTCACTATGTAATATGTATAGAGATGATTGCGACAGATGAGATGTTCAGATGAGACCCAGATGTTCGTGATGTTGATAATGACCATGACCGAAGAATACCTTCCTTGTTGAGAGGGAGTGTTGGATTTTGTGCAACGTCAAAAGTTATTCTTATTGTAAGTTTATTATATTGTTTTGTACCTCCTACGGGAATTCATACTAATGTAATCATTCATGTAAACCCTTGAAAGTATCAATGTAAACCTTGGGGAAGTTTAAAATTAAAATTCAAAAAAAAATACTATTTTTATTTTCCCCCAAGGCAAGTCGGCCCAGTTAGGGAAAAAGTCACTTTTGTAAAGTGTATAAATCGAGAGGCCATGCGCCTCATTTACTCACTCACTCAACACAAGAAAGTTCGCCTACTCAAGGAGAAGTTCGCAGCACTAGAGAGAAGCAATGTTGTCTGGGGTTTTCTCTTAGAGAGATTTTCTTCTCTCTCTCATTCTTGTATTCTGTTCTCAGAAGTTTCCATCTCTATATGAAGGTTGCTGGGCTTTTCCTGATTGGGTTTCCAAGGATAAACTCTTGTGTTCTTTGTTTTTGTGCTTTGTCTTTCTTCTAGAGATCCTATTGTTTATTTGCAACTTTGTTATACTGCTATAATCTTGTAAAAACTAATAGTTATAACCACCATATCATATTCTTTCATTGTTTTTTCAATTTATTCAATTAATCTCTAATATCATTGATTTTTAACAAATGATCTTGCAAGGAGTCAAACTCATACATTTTGATTGAGAATAACGTATTTTTAAGAAAGAATGCTCTAACATTGTCGATACAGATATTCTACTGTTTTCTATTTTAGGGTTTGCTTAAGCCTCCCGATTTACAATAATATTGAAATAAACTTGCATGCAAAGTGCCAAGCAAATGGCCCTATTTTATAGCTAACTAGCGCAGAGATTTACGGAGAACATATCAACGCTTACCACTGATAATCCAGATTAGCAAACTGGAAGCTGATGATCACCTGGTACTTAAGGATGATCCTAATGATGAGAATGATGCCAGTATTCAGAAGATAAACGGAGATTTGGGGACCCAACGAATGCTTTGGGGTTTTCCAACTAAAAACCCCCACAGCTGCACACGTGTCCCTGTAAACAATCTTTTGATGGGTGTTGGATAACTGTATATGGATAAATAAGATGAAGAGTTGATGGTGGACCTGGATGGCCTACCCTGAAGGAGACTAGGGCATATATTTCACTGTCAAACCCTCGTTAGCTGAATACGTCGTCTTCGACCCCAATTGTCGTGGTCGCACATTGTGCTGCTACTCAAAAGCTCCAAACCAATAATAACCATAAGTGTCCTTCTCCATTCACTTTACCTTTCTTTTATAACCTTCAACTGCGAATAACCTACTTTTGA
The DNA here is from genome assembly GCA_001517045.1 of Pseudotsuga menziesii. NCBI lineage: Eukaryota > Viridiplantae > Streptophyta > Pinopsida > Pinales > Pinaceae > Pseudotsuga > Pseudotsuga menziesii. The sequence goes on along the minus strand of LPNX010180793.1, from coordinate 115,756 downwards.
CCTAATTAGGTCACTTTAACTTCTAATTTGCAGTTGACTTGCATGCAAGTGCATGGAGACTCAATCGAGTGCATGCATCATGAAATAGTACTCAGATGTCATGCATGCAAGTGGCCTTTGGCTCTGGTGGCCCCCTTCTACCCAATGACGTGGCCCCCTTCTACCCAATGATGATATAATATTGATGCCCTAGATCTTCCTATATGGCATTAGTCCACAGCTGATTCCCTGACTGTCAATGCCCGCTCGAACCTATGGTAATCATGTAGGCTAGCGGGCTGGTCCTCAATGCCTAAGCAGAAGAGGACGTTACAGTCCTCCCCGCTCGAGTTTGCTTGTTTTCAAGCAACTGTAAAGTTGGTTGTTGTAATACCTGTTCTCCCTCCCAAGTGGCCTCCTCTATAGGTAGATCTTTCCACTGAACCAAGTAGTCTCTAATGATTTTGTTCCTCAATTTCCGCTCTCGCACCTCTAGGACGCGCTCAAGAATCAGAATCAATTGCCCCTCATCATCAAGGGGGGGGCAGCTCAGATGATGTAACAATCTGCTGACCGGCTGCCTTCTTGAGGTTGGAGACATGAAATACGTTGTGAATCTTGCTCTCAGTGGGTAGTTCTAGCTCATATGCTACCTCTCCAACCTTCCGGATTATCTTGAATGGACCATAGAAGTGAGGTTTGAGTTTTTCCGCTCCTTGCTTTTTAAGAGATGATTGTCGATAAGGTTGGAGGCGTAAATAAATGAAGTCGCCTACCTCAAAACTGCGCTCAACCCTGTGCTTGTCCGCATATATCTTCTGTTGATTCTGAGCAGCCTGTATGTTCTCCCTGAGTATCTTGAGGATATCTTGACCCTCCTGAATCCACTCCTTGGCCTTGGGGGCCCTGCTATCGCCGAATATCCGGTCTGCGAAAGTGGAAGCATCATACCCATACAGAGCTTGGGAAGGGGTCATCCCAATGGTCATATGGTGGGTGGTGTTGTAACAATGTTCACCCAAGTGTAGCCATTTGATCCATGTCCTCTGCTGACCTGCTACGTAATTTCTCAAGTATCCCTCAATCCACTTGTTCACAATCTTTGTTTGTCCGTCACTCTGTGGATGATAACTGGTGCTCAAGGCTAACTAGGTCCCCAATAACTGAAAAAGCTCTTTCCAAAAGGCTCCTGTGAATTTCCTGTCCCTGTCACTGACAATGGTCTTGGGTAACCCGTGGAGTTTAAATACCTCTCTTAAAATAGTTCTGCTACCTGTGCTGCTAAATAATCTGAAGGAATGGCAAAGAAGTGAGCAAACTTGGTCAATTTGTCCACCACTACGTACAAGCAGTCTCTGCCCTGAACCTTGGGCAACCCAGTAATGAAGTCCATGGAGATGCTCTCCCTCTTCTGCTTAGGAATAGGTAAGGGTTGTAGTAAACCAATCAGTTGGGTGTGCTCTATTTTGTTCTGTTGGCACAAGATGCACTCTCTCACATGTTGTATCACATCATTCTTGAAACCCTTCCATGAGAACCTTTATCTAATATGTCTGTAGGCCTTGAGAAACCCCTAATGCCCTGCTAATGGTGAATCATGCGATGCCTGCAAAATCTTCTTCCTGAGGAAAGACTCTGGAACTAAGAAGATTATGTTCTATATGATGTCATCAATTACCTAGTACCTATCATCCTGTATTTGTCCATCCAATAGCTCGCAAGCAAACTTATCTTTGGAGCACTCAACCAAAAGATGAGATCTCCAATCTGATGAGATGCTCATAAGGGATAAAGTAGTTGGTCATCTGGAAAGTGCATCGGCCACTACATTGTTCTTTCCCTTCTTTCCCTTCACGTACTCAATCTCGAAGGCATAGGCCTGAATTTTGCTTACCCATTTATGTTGCCTCTCGTTTAGCTCTTTCTGCTCTAGGAAGTATTTCAAGCTATTGTGATCTGTCTTAACCTTGAATCTGCCACCCACTAAGTACTGTCTGAATTTGGTTAGTGCATGGAGAATGGCTAACATCTCTTTGTCATATATCGAATAGTGGCGCTCATCGTCTTTGAGCTTCCTGCTCTCAAATGCAATGGGGTGGTTGTTCTACATCAAAACTGCCCCAATTCCATCTCCTGAAGCATCACATTCCAACACGAAGGGTTGAGAAAAGTCTGGTAGAGCTAATACTAGGCATGAACTCATTACCTTTTTCATTTTCTCGAATGTCTATCGTGTTGTCTCCGACCAACTGAATGGCCCCTTCTTGGTAAGATATCTGAGGGGTGCGGTTATCTATGAAAATCCACTGACATACCTCCTGTAGTAGTTGCAAAGGCCCAAAAAAACCTTCAGTTCTGTCACATTTTTAGGTGTAGGCCAATCCAATATGGCCTGAATCTTCTCTCGGTGCACCTGGACCCCGTTGGCCCCTATCACATGCCTTAAGTATAACATCCCCTGAATGTCGAACTCACACTTGGACATTTTGGCATATAGTGACTGCTCCTGTAGAATGCCAAGTACTTCATCTATATGTCTCAAATATTCTTCCCAAGTTCTACTGTATATCAATATGTCGTCGAAGAATACCAGAAGATACTTACGTAACTAAGCTTTGAAGATATTGTTCATGCATGACTGAAAAGTAGTTGGTGCATTAGTGAGCCCAAATGGCATCACTAGAAACTCATAATGTCTGTAGTGGCAACAGAAGGCAGTCTTTGGAACATCCTGTTCCCTGGACCCAAATCTGATGGTAGCCTGAGCAGGGGTCAATCTTGGAAAAGTACTTTGCCCCCTGTAATTCATCCATTAACTCAACAATCCTGGGGATGGTAAACCTGTTCTTGATGGTCTTTTTGTTAAGTGCCCTGTAATCAATGCACATGCGTAGGGTTCCATCCTTTTTCTTTACTAGCACTACTGAAGATGCAAAGGGACTAGAGCTGGGTTTGATGTACCCTAGCTTGAGTAGTTCCTTGATTGTACTCTCTATCTCACATTTGTACCTGTTGGGATGTCTGTAAGGAGTGGTCATAACTGCTTGAGTCCCTTCTGTTGCCAACATTTTTGTACTATAGTTGGGTTACCTGAGGAGCCGCCGGTTGACAAACATGTCCAATGTTTGATTCCAGTGTATCAGTTGATCCATCTTTATGTCTAGCAAATATTGGCCAGCCAGTTTTTCATTTGAATAATTTTGACCATGGCCCCGCGGGGTTTGTAATAAAATGTGCTAGTAGGGTGTTTTGAGTGGTTCGGTCTCCTAAGATGTAGAATCTCAACTAAGGTATTCCAGGGAGTTTTTTGCCCTTGACAATTATGTTTTGCCTATAGTCGAGTATAATTGACGAGATTTTCTCCCGCTTCCTCCAAAGCTGAAATGCCCGATTTTGAATTCTAGGCCTTGGGGGGTTATTAGAGCCAAACTAAGTATATATAAACCTACTAGGCATTGTTAGAATAGAGCATGGTCATGTCCTAAGTCAATAGGACCTTTAAAAAAAAATTCTAGACGGGTTAAAAAATTATTTTTTAATTTTTTAATTATTTCCCTAAGTTTTTTTATTAATTTTTCCATAAATTAATTGGAAAAATCTCATTTATAATAAGTTAGTCATCGGGACCCCGTTTTCAGTGATTGAAGGCTCTAACCTTAAGCCAAAAATCATTCTTGATCGGCCAGCCAGTCAAATCCAACTTTCAGATCATCAATCGGACACATAATGCTCATTTTCTCAAAATCGTCATTTTTGGGGAAAAAAATGATTATTTATTAAAAAATTATTATTTTGGAGAAAATTAAAACTCTCCAAATTAATCCAAATTCAGTGAAATAAAAGGCTAAATGACATCTCAATGGGCATTTATGATGATTGGAGTTATCATAACTCGGCTTCAGTCAGCATTCAATGAGCAATAAAGATATATTCAGTTAACAGACTTGTCATCTCCAGCTAAACTCCCGAATTGGATGAAATGGAGAGCACTCATTGGTTTGATGATTTGATCGAGGCAAGAACTGATGATAACATTATGATCTGACAGCAGTAGGCTCCTCCAGACCTAGCAGTGGCTCCTCCATACCTAAGAGGCACCTTCACCTTCCAAGCTCACGCCTCTCTTCATCATTCACGCCCCTCTTCATCATGAGGGCGTCATCCACATGTGTGGGCTCAATAAAGGCTTGTTTGCAGTGGTTAGGGTTGGAGTGGGGGCGCCTTGCCTAGGTGGAGGCCTCCCCTCACTCCCAGCTCATCTTCTTCAGGTCTGGTCTTTCAGTGGTGGTCGGTCCGGTTAGGTCTGGTTTTCTGGTTTTAGGGTTTTGGATTCTTCTTTCATTGTATAAATAGAGGCTTCTTTAGCTCTATTCGGATGGATTTTTGTGTAGAGAAACTCGGTCCAAACTCTGTAAATGCTTGTTGCTTTATGCAACCGTGGAATAAATTTTAAGGCTTTGGAGGCTCATATGGTTTGTTAAATGTGGATGAATGCATGGCAAATGAGGTGATAATGTTTCAATTCTCTCCTTTCATGCTTAATGTTGGTTAGTGATTCATACTTTAGAAGGCTTCTGTAAGCACGTAAGATCAATTATTTGAAGTTTCAATTTAATTATTTATGGTTTTGCTCTTAGGAATTGAAAGTAGCATTGATTATTCAGTTATATGATATGCTCTTTTACATTTCAATTGATAAAACATACATGATCTAATCCATCTTTTGGCAAGTGTTTGAGTTGAATTTGTGCAGATCACTTCATCCAATCAAGTAGGAGTTCGAGCTCAGGTGCATCCTCTCCTCTTGAAGTCAAGACAACTTCCAGAATTTTCAAGCTTCAAAGAATCCAAGCATCATCAAGAAAAGCCACAGGTTTGAATGTTTTTCTTCATTTTTATTCATCTTTCAAAGTTTAAGAAATGTTTACATTCTTGGGTTAGGGCAAGGTTTGGGCTAAAGTGAACATTCATTCACCAAACCTTATGCCCTTGTTGGCTGTCTCGTCTTCAATTTGTAGCCATCTTTCACTTTTTATTGCAGCCCTTTATTCTCCTCTTTCACTGCCCACTTTTTCCCTCTTTCTTCACTTTTTGCAGCCCTCTTTTGGCCTCATTCTTCACCTTTTGCAGCCCTCTTTTGGCCCTAATTTACAGCCTCGTTTACCTTTTTTTGCAGCCACTTTTTGGGCCCTAGTTTCAGCCATCTTCATCACTTTTTGCAGCCCCTCTTTCACCTTTGTTTTCAGCCTTCTTTGACCTTCTTTCGTCCTCTTTTCACCCCTTATTCACTTCTCTTTTCATAGCCTTTTACTCCTCGATTTCTTCTTCCAATTTTGGTAAGGGTCGAGTAGTTTTTGTTACTAAGCTTGTAGATCTAGTTTCAATTTATGTTTTATGAACTAACACCATAACGAGTTTGTGTTCAAAGCTCTTAGTTTCAGGCAGGTAAAAGGGAGCCCAAAGGCTAAAAGCTAGCAAGGAAGCAAGCAAGAGCAAAAAGACCAAAACATCTCCCTCCTCTTTCTTCCCTTTCTCACCATCTGCTCATTCAAGAAGAAGCTGAGCATAACAAAGCATTGTAAAAAATTAATAAAAAGGCTAGTGGGAGCAAGTCTCCCATCTTTTCTACTTCCCCTATTTGGGGAAAGTGTGTCTTGTGTTCCTTCTCATCTTTCTTAGTGTAGTTTTAACTTAAAGCACTTAGCTTAGTTCTCTTGATTAGACTTAGTTTTCATTTCCACTAATTGCTAGTTGTTCATTTAGTATAATTGTTGATTGCTAGATTAGACTTTATTAATTGCATCATCGTATCTTTCTCTATAATTGTCAATCTTAAAAAGAACCAAAATCTCTTGAATCTCACCTTAAGGTGGATCAAGAGTGCTCTCTATCGGAGAGTTTGTTTAACTGTCTTTCTTTTATTTTCATGCATTCTACTGTTTGCTAGTTTAACTAATTAATTCTTAAGTAAGACTCTTGAACATGCAATAACACAAGTCGAGCACTCTCTATCGGAGAGCATTATTAGATCTGCACATCCTTGCATTAGGCATTTAGATTAGATAAGTCTCTTGAACCTTTGTCATAAGACAAGGTCAAGAGCGCTCTCTATCGGAGAGTTTTAATTAACCAATTTAATAAAACTTGCAACACACGCCCCTTTAACTAATTAACTCCCTCCCCTCCTGGCCGGAGCATGCTCTGACCGATCTCAGATCGGAGTACCCAGAAACGGCACTAGATCTTTAACCCTGCAAGAATAACTTAATAAAACTTAACACCCCATAACCAACGCACAAGCGTTGTAGGGAATCTTCCAAAGTACTTCCTAGTAGAGTCGTCGGAATCCTGTTGTCTAAGCTTCTCAGCTAGCTGGTCAATCTTCGCGATACCAGCCTGGGATACTGGGCGGGCCCGACATGTTTTCAACGAAGGGAACTTAGAATATTCTCCCGACTTTTGACAAACCTTCGTTGACACCTAAATCAAGAGCACATAAAATCCTTAAAACCTACCAAGAGCATTCGCACAATCTAATACTCACTAGTTGGATTCCTAGACTTGTTATTTTATTTGCGCATTTCAGTATCATTGACTCCATAAGGCACTGGTCCTTGATTAAATCTGCATACTTATCTTATATTGATCAATTGTCTATGGTTCATTATAATTTCGATCTCTGAATGCTTATTTAAAGTCTGGAATTTTTACTTATCTTTTTAATCTCTTGTTTGCAACGTGGATTGCTTTTTATTATGTGTCATACTCATAATAAGTAAACATCTTTAATTATAACAAATCCTAAATAACACCCATCCGCATCCACAACCTTTTAAAAAACACTTTAACAACTTAAGAGCCTTAGAAAACTCTTTTGTTAGGGACTACCCCCCTTGGCTTCGTTAGGAGTTAGCCTAAACAGAGGAACTAGGAGTAGGTGACAGTACCTGGCTCTACGCTTGCCCCCAAGGTCACACCTCCCCCACTTTCCTAACTGAGGAGACAGCTTTCATTAGATTTCTGTTGTTGGTGTGCAATCGGCGGACAACACCCTCCTCTAACTCAATAATGTGCTCAAATCCCCTATCTGGAGGTCGACCTGCTGGAAGGTATCCGAATACTGCCTTGTGCTTCTGTAGTAAGGCCTCTATATCTGCTGGATGTTGTGTGGCCTCATCTGGTGGTTTCCTGAAAGTAATTAAACACTCTGCAGCCCACTCAATATCTCCCTGTCAAAGTACTGCCTCCATCTTGTGTGATGTCGCTGCTGTGGGAGGGTAGGTATTCATCCCTCTCAATACTACCTTCTGTCCCTCTGCTCCTGTAAACTCCATCTCCATGGTCTGGTAATTTGTGGAATACTTCCCTATGGAATACAGCCATTGAACTCCTAGTACCACATTCAAGTCAGGTACATCTACCACATAGAATGTCTCTATCACTATATAATTCCCAGGTGTTACTTTTAATTTAGGAATCCTCTGACTACACTCCATGGTGTGACCTGTTGCAGCTACTGAAAACCCATCAAAACTCTCAGGCTAAATGCCTCTCTTTTTAACCCATGCAGCATCAATAAAGTTGTGGGATGCCCCACCATCTATCAGCACTCCCACTCTGTGGCCCTGTACAATACCTCTGATCCGGAGGGTGTAGAATCTAGGAACCCATGTCATGGTAGCAATGGTACCTCCTACGGCCTGTCCCTCATCAACTGTCTCTGGTGTCTCATCTTGCTCCTGATCTTGATAATCCTCATCCTCCCCACTATCGGAATAGGCCCCTATGTAGTAGGCCTTTCCCTTTCCTGAACATCTATGACCTAGTACCCATGGTTCCTGGAAAGTGAAACATAACTTCTTTCTTCCAAGGTCCTATCGAGTATCATTGTCCATCTATTCTTTCTTGGGCCATTCTTTCTGGAAGGGTTTCCTCTCTTTATCTTTAATAGGGAAATTGGTTCTGGGAGGAAACCTGTTTTTGGGTACTGCCATCCTGCAAATCTCTAGTCCGGCTGATGGCATCTACTACAGTGGTGGGCCTATAGGACTTGACCCATCCCAGTAAGGGTTCAGTGAGAGCCTTTATGAACAACATAACTTTGCCTTTCCTGAACATCTATGACTTGGTACCCATGGTTCTTGGAAAGTGAAACATAACTTCTTTCTTCTAAGGTCCTGTTGGGTATCATTGTCCATCCATTCTTTACTGGGCCATTCTTTCTGGAAGGGCTTCCTCTCTTTATCTTTAATAGGGAAATTGGTTCTGGGAGGAAACCTGTTTTTGGGTACTGCATCCTGTAAATCTATAGTTCGACTGATGGCATCTACTAGGGTAGTGGGCCTATAGGACTTGACCCATCCCCGTAAGGGTGCAGTGAGGGCCTCTATGAACAACATAATCAACCTGCTCTCTGATATATCTATCACCATGACTGCTATCCTCTGGAACTCTGAAATAAATGCATCTGCACTACCTGTCTGCTTGAGCTGTACCAGCTCTCGAAAGTGTATCTCAACGTCCTTCTGATCAAATCGCTCAATGAGCCTCTGTGTAAAATGTGGGTATGATGTGATGGTATTGTGACCCATTGTCACTAACCCGTGGTACTACCACTCATGTGCTTCTTCATCCAAATGCAAGGTAGCCAATTTAATGGCATCTACCTCTATCATGGGGTTGAGCTAGAAGTATGTATCCAACTTCTGCACCCTATTCCAGGCTGGGCCACCCCGGGTACCCTCAAAGGTAGGGATAGTCAGTTTCCTTACGGTGCGTTGTAACTCATAGTTCTGGGTGGATGGCCTCTTGTAAGCTTTGGGTTTGTTCTTCCTTCTAAAGTGGCAGAAGTCAGTGAAGGTCATGGCTGAATGGAAGTCATCTTCTAAGGCTCTATAGTCCCTCAGATAGGCACTCAGGGATTCTTCTAGTTCTGCTTGTGCTAGAGGCACTGCAGCTGGACTATCTAAGAATTGAGGCATGGTAGGTCGGGAAGGCTTGGTGTATATATGGGGATGGCTCTACATGTTGGTATGTAAGTGCTCCCTACTACTGCTGGTGGATACCCTATCACTATTGGGAAATAAGGGACTATGTGGGGTGGGCCCATTTTTCTCTGTCATTTGCCTTAAGGTACTCATCATTTTTTTTGCCTAGTAGTGAGTTCTTTTATGGCTGATATGAGACTATTGAAAGTTGTTTTATCATCCTCAACCATTGTTTCTTTGCCCTTTCCAAACTGATACTCTCTGTCCCCTAACTCTATGTCCTCTAACTCCTCTTCTCCTCTATCACTGTCTCTACACCTCTGTCTCCGGTAAGTAATGTTATATGAGTCTTCTGAATTCATTTATAATTTTGCATGCCCACAGCTGGCAAGGAAAATGGCTTTGATACCACTGTAATATCCCAGATAGGGATATTCTACTGATTTCTATTCTAGGGCTTGCTTAAGCCTCCCGATTTACAATAATACTGAAATAAACTTGCATGCAAAGTGTCTGGCAAATGGCCCTATTTTATAGCTAACCAGGGCAGAGATTTACGAAGAACATATCAACACTTACCACTGATAATCCGGCTGATAATGCTCCAAAGATAATACGCATGCATCGAGAACTAATCTGGTGAAGAACTGGTGCTCCTTTCCTCCGATGTTACCGCCCAGCAGCACGAACCCCTTAATCATCTAAAGGTGACATTTTTGGTGAAGGAGCTGCCTAATGAAGGTGAGGATTTGCAGGAATGAAGGTCTTCCCATGCCAGAGAGATTGACTGGAGCATGTAGAGGTTCTGACCACTCTAAGCAGGCTAGCAAATTGGTTGACTGGTTTAGCTGCTCACGCCCCCAGCTACACAAAACTGATTAGAACTGCTCCGGATGAGCAAACTGGAAGTTGATGATCACCTGGTACTTAAGGATGATCTTGATGATGAGAAGGGTGCCAGTATTCAGAAGATAAACAGAGCTCTGGAGACCCAACGAATGCTTTGGGTTTTTCCAGCTAAAAACCCCCACAGCTACACATGTGTCCTTGCAAACAATCTTCTGATGGGTGTCGGATAACTGTATATGGATAAATAAGATGAAGAGTTGATGGAGGACCTAGATGGCCTACCCTGAAGGAGACTAGGGCAGATATTTCACTGTCAAATCCTTGTTAGCTGAAGACGTCGTTTTCTGCCCCAACTGTCGTGGCCGCACGTTTTGCTGCTACTCAAAAGCTCCAAATCAATAATAATCATAAGTTTCCTTTTCCATTCACTTTACCTTTCTTTTCTAACCTTCAACTGCGAATAACCTAACTTTTGATCTAATTAGGTCACTTTAACTTCTAATTTGCAGTTGACTTGCATGCAGGTGCATGGAGACTCAATCGGGTGCATGCATCATGAAATAGTACTCAGATGTCATGCATGCAGGTGGCCTTTGGCTCCGGTGGCCCCCGTCTATCCAATGACGATATAATATTGATGCCCTAGATCTTCCTATATGGCATCAGTCCGCAGCTGATTCCCTGATTGTCAATGCCTGCTCAAACCTATGGCAATCATGTAGGTTAACGGGATGGTCCTCAATGCCTAAGCAGAAGAGGACATTACAGTATCTCTCACAGATTTCCCCACATGACAAATGCATCATTACCATCTTGAACTTCTCAAAGCATCTAATTTGTTCTCAAAGTGTTTAATCAACACCACAGCATTCTTGGACATCTACATCGATTTCGTTCTGGATTTCTTTTCCAGAATCCCAATACAAGTTTGTCCAAACATTATTCAAATATGGCAAGCATCTTTTGTTTCCATGATGTAAATTTCTAACCATGAAATTTTCAGTTCCCATCCAACATTATATGTGATAAAAGTAGACATTTTTCTAGGGTTTAAACTTTAAACTTTCAATACACCAAACAATTCAAAAACATTGTGCTAAGTCAATCAGAATTGCAAAATCTTTTAATTCGAATTGTATGAATATTAGTAGGGGTTATCTTGGTATTCAACAATGCCATAACAATTGAAAGAACACCTATTACAATTTACAAATGAAATACCCACACAAAAATATGGAACCACATCCCATGACATATTTTGCCTCGTCCCAAAAACAATATATTAAAATATAATCTTTAGTATGAAAACTACAGAATTATTATGATTATTTCAAACATATTTCTAAAGATAAATCTTCATTAGCAGTACAAAACAAATCACTTTAGCTTAATCAATTTGAATATGTTACGTACAATAACCGCTGGCAAGAAGCATACTTCGGCTCATATATTCCATAGACTTACTAGTGCCAGACAGTGGAGCAGTTCCAATATTATAATTTATTCACATAGGGGTATCTGTTGCAGAAATATTAATAGTAAATACCCACCACTCTCTGTTTACTGGACATCCAAATACTAATCTTACAGCCTTGCAAACAGAAAAATTTCATATAAGAGTTTTCTCAAATGTTTGCAGTTACTGGAACTGTTAATACCATACAAATTTATTCTAATTGATTTGATTTCACATATCATACATAGTAATCTATAGATAATTTGTCATTTACTTAAACTAGCAAACCTATGGCAGTAATGTCACCACTCACCCTAAACAAAGGAATGAGTGAGTTTGATCTCAACCGATATATTTAATATATTTTCTAAAAATACATTACCCTCATAGCCTTACAGAAAAAATGTTTCTTAAAAGAAATAAATCAACTTGAATATTCCTCCAATGAGAATGTTTGCCCTTAATGGTATGCATTGAAAATGTAGCTCAGATGTTATTGCTATCAGAGGCCAGAGGAAGTACCAGTCAATAGATGAAGATAGAATGTCACCCTGGTCATCCAAAGTAACGCCTGTGACCTGTAATTGATGGCCCTTCATTGTCTGGACTGCTTGTGCTGTGCTCAAATCCCATACGAAAACGAGAGTATCCATTCCTCCTGATACGATCCCACCTTCAGGCAAATGTTCACTAGCAGGTATCCAGGCCAAGGGTCCCACAAAGCTGTTGTGCCCCACCATTGTTTTTATCAATGTGTATCTGTTCTTTTCTGTTTCATCCACACACCAAAAACGCACAGTCTTGTCTCTTGAACCTGTGGCAATGCCACTGTCCCCGCAGATGCAAATTCCACGAACCTGAGACAAGTATCAAAAATTTAGTAATTTTCTACTGTGTTGTCTGATCCCTCCAATTGAGTAAACAATTTGACACCCAGAAACAAGAAACAGGAAATATGGATGTAGATGGGCATAGCAAAATTGATTGAAAATTATTTTGATGAAGATAGCTAACTGAAGACTAAAGAGACATGTTCCAGCACGGGAACACGGGAGAAGGGAAAAGTGTCCAGGGGACGTGTGCAAACACACATCCCAAATTCTAGGGAATGTCATAGCGGATGTCAGAGTCCCCAACAAAGAAGACACCACCCAAAAAAATAAAAGACTAAATTGAAATATATGAAAACTGAAACACAAATTATATGCAAATTGTAATGTAACATGTCAACAATTAAGGAATGAAATCTTATACATAACAATGCATCAATCGCATACATAATAAATCACACATGATTACATATATTTTAAGTATTCTCTCCAGGGTCTATTCTAAGTACATTGTCCAACAAGGCGTTTTGTGAGTATTGAAGTATTCTAAGTTCTTTTCCCACCAGCAAGGTCACAACCAGCAATAGTGCTTGAGGTACTATCTCCCAAAAGTAAGGCTTCGACTCACAACCTGCAATACTAAATAGTAAATAATAATAATAACAACAATCTAACTTTAAGGTCACAACCAAGCCAGACACCAAATTGGTGCATGAGACCCCCTTGTTTGTGGGACAAGGGACCCCCTCCATGCAGTGATTTGAATGCTGAAGTCTATGGAGGTGTACATGCCCTAACCCACTCGGGATTTCAACCTGCGACCTCCTAAGAGAAAACACATGGAATTGAGTCTGACTATCATCATCGATATTCCCCGCTTTGTCAACTGAAAGGTGAGACATCATGGGTTTTCCTATGGCTTACCCTTAACATCATTGTATCTAGTGGTTTTGGATGACCACTAACCATTTTCACTTCATGGGTGTATCTGGTGGTTTTGGTTGACCACTAACCATTTTCATTTCATCAATGTATTTGATGGTTTTGGTTGACCACTAACCATTCCCCCCCCCCCAACCCCCGGCCCCCGTTAAGATGCAAGAAAGTATCATTTTGTTTCATTAGTGTATACTCTCCCTTAAGGTACAAGAGGGTATCATTTTGCTTCATCGATGTAATCTCTCCCTCAATGTACAAGAAAGTACCATTTTTGTGCAAGTGTACTCAGTTTTAACTCAAAAAAGATTTAGAATCGGGCTCTAGTCATGCCCAAAATCATCATCTGGAACAATTGATTGAATATATTGAAATCCATTGGCTTTTTGTAACTTTATCAATCAAATTTGTCTTTACCTGTGTCTAAACACGACAGTTAGGCTTATGCAAAATCTTGGCTTCTAAATGTCATCGACAAGAGGCCATCTAACTATAATGAACTGTTTGTTTGTTTTTAACCTTCTTTCATCATTTTCTTAAAAGATTATTCTTCCCACAATGACGACAAGAATAGAGTTCAAAGTAGTTTGTCTCCATATGGCCAACTCGATGACAATGCTATCACTCATCAAGAATTTCATCAATTTCTTTATCAACTTCTTGCCCCTTCAAATCTTAACAAGAAATCTGTAATGTCCCTTCCTTGAACAACATTAAAAGTGTTGACCTTGTCAGTGCCTAGGGGTTTAAAAATGAATTAAATGAACTCTGCCTAGGGAATTTTGATTAATTAATACTATGGAGGCATTTATTAGATTAAATTCCTAATTATGGTTATTTGTATGTAATTGATCATTATGGACAATAATTAATTCAGGAAATGAGTTGTACATGTGCTAGGTGACAAGGAGGGCGCATGAGGCCAAGTGGGCCATGAGTTGTCAACCAAGAAAAAGCAACCAAGAGCAAATCAAGAAAATTCTAAGAAGGAACTCAAGCCAAAAAAATAGAAACTACAGGAAAAGCAATATGTCATAAAAAAGAAGGCAACTGTCAAAAGTACAGAAAAGCAAGGCAGTTTTAAAAGAAGGAAAGTGGAGGGAAAGCAGTCAGTCATAGAGCAGGAAACTTTTGGTCAAGGAGGGCACAGTTTCCAATTTGGTGAAAGGATGCTAGCAAGGAAACATCATTAGTCATAAAGAAGGCAACTTTTGCTCAAGGAGGACGCAATTTCCACTTTGGTTGAGTGATGCAAGCAGGGAAACACCATCTAAAGGCTTAACTTGCTAATTTCCTCAAGGAAGATGCATTCATGGCTTAGGGTTAGGGTTTGCAAATGGGTAACCTACCCAACAGGTGAATGACTTACTCAACAAGTCAATCAGTCTATAAAAGAATGCTTCCAACTCTTTTGAACAACTTTTGATCAATAATCTTTTGATGTTGAGTGAAGCATAGCTTATTGTCTGAGTGATGCGCCTCAGCTACCTTGGGTGATGCTCCCCAAGCCTTCCTAGTCTCTTCTCTTCTCTCTTCTATTCTTTAGTGCAGCCAAAGAGAGTCAAGGAGCAGCCATTGAAGACCAAGATCAAGCTCAAAGATCATCCATTCATCTTTGGAAGTTGAGCTCCTGTAAAGGAGACTTTACTTATGCTCTCAGGATTGTGAGACTGGTGCCGGGTGTTGGGTTCAAGCCTCAAATCTTCAGTTTTGGGCACCATTGAGGGAGATCAACTCCTCCAAGCTCTTTCTGAGCTTTTCATCTTCTTCTCATATTTCTAATCTCTGTTATAGAGCAAGCTTTTTGCTCCATGGGGTCAATGCCGAAATTTCCATAAGAGAGGCATTCCAATGCTAATTTCATGAGCCTTTTTGTAAGTTTTACGCATTGACTGTGATACTATGGCCATAATAATGTTATCTAAGTTTGTTGTTGCTTATTAGAGTCTGATAAACCTCTGATAATATTTATTTGCAGAGCTAACAAAGTACAGAGTTGAAATTCTTCTATATTTGCTTACCTATGCTCATTAGCTAGTTAAGCTTGACTAGTTTTATTGTTTCTAATGCCATGAACGATCTGTAAACTCAAATTGCATTATGTAAGCTATTGTAGGTCATACACTCACCCCACAACCCAACACAACTCACAGAACCTGATTTAGTTAAGGTCGTACAGTGTTTGTGAAGCCTCCCTTGTGTAGGCAATCTCTAAGCCAAATTCCTAGTTTTTCCCAAACACCCTCAAACTCTTCCAACTATTCCAAAAATGTTTTGAACCTGTTTAAATGATATTTGCTTCCTAAACAGTGACTGATAACTTACCTAAGCCTTCCATGTCCTTGGTTATTTGGAATTGACTGTTCAAATCTCAGTTTGCACCGGTTGGGACACCCAAAAGCATGGTAGTAGACTTCAGCCTCGATGACACTCGAATCCTAAAATGACCCAACATCTAGGTGCTTAGGGATTTGAACTTTTAGTCTCCATAACTGTATTTTGGTTTCTCCCATTAAACCTCTGCAGTCCCAGTCTAGCAGCCATTGAAGACCAAGATCAAGCTCAGAGATCATCCATTCATCCTTGGAAGTCGAGCTCCAGTAAAGGAGACCTCACTTATGCTCTCAAGATTGTGAGATTGGTGCCAGGTGTTGGGTTCAAGCCTCAAATCTTCAGTTTTGGGCACCATTGAGGGAGATCAACTCCTCCAAGCTCTTTCTGAGCTTTTCATCTTCTTCGCATATTTCTAATCTCTGTTATAGAGCAAGCTTTCTGCTCCATGGGGTCATAATGCTAAAATTTCCATAAGAGAGGCATTCCAATGCTAATTTCATGAGCCTTTTTGTAAGTTTTATGCACTTACTGTGATACTATGGCCATAATAATGTTATCTGAGTTTGTTTCTACTTATTAGAGTCTGATAAACCTCTGATATTATTTATTTGCAGAGCTGATAAAGTACGGAGTCGAAATTCTTCTATATTTGCTTACCTATGCTCATTAGCTAGTTAAGCTTGACTAGTTTTATTGTTTCTAAAGCCATGAACAATCTATAAGCTCAAATTGCATTCTGTAAGCTATTGTAGGTCATACACTCACCCCACAACCCAACACAACTCACAAAACCTGATTTAGTTAAGGTCATGCAGTGTTTGTGAAGCCTCCCTTGTGTAGGCAATCTCTAGGCCAAATTCCTAGTTTTTTCCCAAACACCCTCAAAGTCTTCCAAACTGTTTCAAAAATGTTTTGAACCTGTTTAAATGATATTTGCTTCCTAAACAGTGATTGATAACTCACCTAAGCCTTCCATGTCCTTGGTTGTTTGGAATTGACTGTTCAAATCTCAGTTTGCACCAGTTGGGACACCCAGAAGCATGGTAGTAGACTTCAGCCTCGCTGACGCTCGAATCCTAAAACGACCCAACATCTAGGTGCTTAGGGATTTGAGCTCTCAGTCTCCATATCTATATTTTGGTTTCTCCCATTAACCCTCTGCAATCCCAGTACAATTCCCAATCTTTGCTATGAAATTTGCCCACATGTCAACTAGTTCTCTGATTTTGTTTATCATAACAATAAGAGTTAATATTTCAGATCTGATTCAAATCAAGGATATTACAAAATCTGGCACTCACAAACTAAAATGGTTTGGAGTAGTCAGAACATAAAAATGTAGGGTTCCTTCATATCCTAAACCTTTTCTATTCCTATTGAATTTTAATTCTTCACAACGTCTGCTATAATTCTAGATTAAACTTTCTTCCATCTTCTAAACCCCATATCAGGAAATATCAATTTCAAACGAAGGATTATTCTAAAAAAGAACCAGTTCAAAATCATTCTTTACTGCCTCATGATTAGTTATTGTTTTTAACTCATCATTCAAGAGTATGGATTGTATTTGTAGCATGTCTACCTTTGTCTGCATGACTAGCAAATAGGTAGGAACATGTTTAGCATTTCTTTTTGTATTGTTACTAAAGTGCCATCAATTGTATCAATGTTTTTAACAATGAAAACATTTCCTTTGTTCTAGCCATAAACCATGTCAAGCTCACTTGTACGTGTTTACTTTTGTGTCACATGTGCTTGCACTTGTTGCCAAAAACCTTAGGGTGTCGAGTACTACCAATCATGCACCCCAAGTGTTATTGTATAATGAATTGAGTTTGACAAAACTCACTTTGTAGAAACTAATAATCTCCTTATTCGATTTTAGGAGATCTTTATGACAGTTTTCACAAATGCTTTTTGAGTTGAAATAAATCTTTTACTTGATTTTTAAATGGTTCTTTGCAACTCCACCTTTTGAACTCTTAAAAGATGTACTCAAATTGCTCAATTCAACGACTCAAAAAACTATTAACCCAAAGAAAATTTACAAGTTATAATTTAATTTCACCCAATGACTTAAAATGCAGTTGTGTCAAATATTTGGAAATGGAACATAATCATTTTCCAACTTGCAAAGATGGTAGGTTTGAGAGGACTTCAAAAAAAAAATTATTGTTGCAATCACCATTGTAGTGTATGCACTACATGAGAGTGCATGATCATTTATGTGCTTGTTTTGTTTGCCAAATTAAATATTAGTGTCAAATACTAAACACAAAACACCATGATAGGTCTAGGACATGTTACCCTCTAGATCCTCTGCAATGTGCCATATCAGATGTACCAAAGAGGAGGGATCCTTTTTCATTGTAAAGGCCAAGTGGGGGCTTGTTTTATGTAAAAGTGTTGGTCTAGCATGTCGTTGTAGTAGCTATGTGAGACATCATCTCAGAAGTCGGTCAAAGAAACAATAAAAGAAAATGTAATTTCTTTGTGAAATAAGACAAGTCGGCCCAGAAATAAATAATAATAAAAGGTAATTTTATTATTGTTTGACAAGTCGGCCCTAGTAAAGCAGCTAGGTCAACCCAGTCAAAAGTGACCCAAAACACACTATAAATAGGACGAACGCCTCCTCATTTGGATACAGCAATAAGGAAAGTTCACCCTAGCAAGAGAAAGTTCACTACTACAGGTAGGAGAATGTTTTTCTAGAGTTCTCCATCTTTGGAGAAGTTTTTCTTATCTTTCTTTAGGGTTTGTGCTACTACAATCTAGATGTACTTCTATCTTTGAACGATTTATCTCTATTGGAAGGTGCAAGCTCAGGGGTGACATTCTTTTGTTTATGGTTGGGAGATGATCATTGATCATCATGGTGAAACGAGCTTCGCATTGTTTTGTTTATGTGCTTTGTCTTTCTTTTAGTGATGTTGGTTATGCAGCTGTCAAATTCTAATATGGTATCAAAGCGATGCTAAAAGAAGCCATTGTCGGAAACTAGGACTCCACGTTTTGGAGTGTTTCCCACCTCAGATCACCCCTAAAGGAGCATAGAGCAACTCGCCATCCTAGGGTGCATCTTTCTATGGAGGCCAAAATTTTACCAGAGAAGTTTCAATTTTTGACCTAATATTGCCAAGGTCAAGAACTAGGGCTTCCACATTGTTGTTGTTTTGTCCACAGTTTTGGATTGATTTTACCTTGCTCCAACTCGCCTCAATAGGGCACATCTATCTGTGGATCTTGTTTTTCAAGCCTCCATACTGCATCCGTGACCTAGCTCTTGCTAGGGTTTCTAGTCCAGTTTTGCAGTCAAGATGACTGGGATGAAGATTGAAGATAGGCTTCATGGGACTTCCAATTTCAGCTCATGGAAGTCTAAGGTTCTTCTTATCTTAAAAGAAAATGATCTCTTGAAGTACATGAATGAGAATGTTCCAGAACCAGGAGAGGAAGCCGATATGAATCCTGGTAGAATGTTCTAGGGCAAGGCGAATCCTGGTAGATTCAGTGAAGGACCATTTGGTTCCTTAGATCTCTGAAAAGACGACTACCAAGAAGATGTTTAGAGCCTTGAGGAAACGATTCCAAGATAGCAATATAAACCATGCTCTTACCCTAAGGAATCAACTGTCAAACCTCAAGATGTCAAGATCAAAACCAGTTTCCTCTTACTTTATGAGGATCTCATAATTGAAGAATCATCTAAATACCATTGGAGATCCAATCAATGATAAAGAACTTGTCATGATTACCCTTAATAGTCTCAAGTCTTGGGAAGCATTCATTCAAAGTCTTGTTGGGCAACCAAAGATGCCTAAGTTTGATCGTATATGGGCAGTGTGCATGCAAGAAGGGACAAGACTTGCAGCAAGAAGCGGGATACATGGCACCCAGCACGTAGAAAGTCAAGCCCTTACATCTCATGTCAAGAAAGGAAAGGGTAAGGAAGAAAGTTTCATGGCAAGAAAAGCAGGGGTGGAAGATCAAGTCCTACTTCAGTTCAAAAGAAGAAGGATCATTCACGCATTCATTGCTACACATGCAATAAACTTGGACACTATGCCAAAGATTGTAGTGATTCAAAGAAGAGGAAGCATGAAGCCTCGACTGCAGATGTCGATGAAGACACCTTTCAGAAGAAGCCCAAGAATGAGTATCGTACGAAGTTCTTCTTCTAGTACTCCCTATGTTGAGGCGATGTTATGAAGATCTAGGTGGCGATGGACTCCTAGAAAGAAAATGAAGACCAGTGGAATCTCAAAGGAGTCAGTGGGAGCCCACCCACAAAACAATAAAGATAAGTATTGGATTTTACATGCTCTGGTAGATTAGATCTGTTGTTTTGAATATGTATTATGTAGATCGAGATTCCTAGAAGTTGTTGAGCATGTGATGTAGTTCCTTTATTGATGTATAGTAGGCTCATATAGTATGTGTTATGATTTAGCCCGTAATGTTGTACAACATTTCAGGAATCCATCTTGGATGACATCCCCTTCTAACATGCTAGTGTAGTGCACATTCTTGATGGTATGTTATAATGGAGACCGCAAGCATCCAAATAATGGCCATGTGTATGTTGTGCTGAAGCATTAACTAAAAGATGCCTACATACCTACATGAACTATTGTTATTGCATTGAATAAATTTGATTATGCAATGTTGTTAACCATATGACAAGATTTGACTTGTAGGGACTGTTATGGCCTACAAGAAAAGGATGACGAAACTTGGTATGAAGGACAAGTGATCCTGTTGATATGCAGATGGATCGAAAGCATAAAGCCTCTAAAAGCATGACTCTCAACCCAGAAAGAAGGATGACTTCTTATCGAAACAGTTAAGTGGAAGTCATGACAGCATACAAATGAGGACCAAGTACATACGTGGACACATCACCCACAGGCCCAGATGATCACATGTAGAGATTGGCGATTGGAAGAGGAAGGCTTCAACGGATGATGGTCTCTCTGCTACAGTTGTTCGTCTCTTCGACGATTATGGAAAGAAGTTATTTTCCAATCAGAGTCATGGCAAATGGATTCTGGAGGACGAAAGTTACTCAGTCGATTTCTGAGGAGACAAAGGGAGTTAGCCCTTAAGATGAGGATCCTGGCCTATTGCATCATTTAGGATGGTGTGGCAGAAACTTGATGTAGTCTTCCCAAGTTAAGGAAGAGCACAGTCGAGCTATTGAGCAGATCAAGCATGACGACTATGGCTATGCTAATGGCGATGTTGTTTTGGTCCATACGGACAGTTGAAGGATCCTTGATGTACCTGGTTGTCACCTGGATGGATACTTACATCGTATCTATGGATTCTCCAAAAAGGGAGCAGGATGATCAGCTACATAGGGAACAGGATGCTCAGATGTAGAGGGAGAAAAACGCTCCAACACAAATGGAGGACTCCTAGACACCATGAGATGGGGTGGGGGAAACTGGCCTGTTGATACTCTCTCAGGAACATGATTTCAGTGATATGATTTGTTATTATTTTAATATCTAGAATAGGGTAGGACAAAAATGTGCCTCGATATAATTGATGCCTTTGTTAGCAGACGTGTGCAGGACTATAGTATTCTCCCAATCACTCCGTGAAGGAGTGAGGAGATCTCTCGAACATTCTGAAAAAGGGATGGAGAGGCTAGCGCACACTGGTACATATATGACACATGATGGAACCATACTTTACTCTTTGACACTCTATGATGGAGTGGGAAATTGGTTCCATGATTATACCCCTCGCTAAGAGGGAAGGATGAGTTCTGTGTGAACTCACTGTCCTAATGTGCACACCTATGAACAATGACTGTGATTCTGGGAACACTTGAGTTCTAGGTACACATCCAAGAACAAGTGATTCTACACCTATGAACTATGACGATGTTTCTAGGTGTTACGTTGCACCTATACCCGGCGCACCTTCAGATATACCCCAGAGAGAGAGAGGCCCATTCTTCGACCGGGAAGGATATTACGCAGTAGCGTTAGTCATGGCAGGGCCCTTTGATTCTTCCTTTAGAAGTACTATGGCTTAATGGCACTGTTGACTGCCCTTTATTGGGGTTTTTAACCTCGGGGTTGGTGTCCAGGGCTCTTAAAGGTTGGTCACTGGGTCACATGACTACACACCATGCACACTTGCTTTGATGGCTTTTGTTTCAACTATGAGACTTCGTTCTTCCTTTACAGCCATACCCTCCTCGCCTCTCATTCAGCTGGTGCTTTCTCTCCTGGGCAATCTTCCTCATTAGGATATTTTCTCCTTCACTAAGCTGTACATGTTCCTTGAGGGGGGCGTTGAGGGATTTTACAACATCTCGGGGTTAGTAGGGACATGACGCACCCCCTCCCAGCTCACTTCAGCGTTTCGTTCGGAGTGATTCGCTTATTTAGGCTATTTTTGGCACCCAGGGGAAAAATACCCCAAGTAGCCTACCTTGAACCTACATTAGGCCTTTTTTTATTATTCATTTGTTTTAATTTTAAGTTAACTTTTTATATTCTCAAATGGACATTTTAAAAGGCATGTCGGCTTGGATGTTTTTGTAAAAAGTGAGTGTGAAATCATAGAAATAGATCTTCTCACTTCATTTTAACACATGAGATAAGTGGGATTACTACTATGTTACTATTTTACCCTAACTAGGGCTCTTTGGAGAAGATGCACCCATCTCCAGGTGGACTTTTTTTGGTTATACAAGCTTTTTCTTGGTCTTTCTTTGGTTAACTTCTCTTGCAAGGTGATGCTTAGATTTGTTGGATAAACACTAGCACATGGAGGTTTGGCTTCTTATCTCTTTGTTTAAATGCTAGTAAATGATGCACGTTCATGACTAAATGGTAGCTTTAAGGCTGCATTTAAGGTTCTCATCTCTAAGTTCGACATGGTACGGCATGACAAACAACTTCCTGATGGACCGAGACTTTACCAAGAGTAAAGTGGATTCAAACCTTCAAGGTTGAATACAGAAGACTAAGATATGTTGATGACCTAACAGAATGATGGAAGAATACCAGAATGATGTTTGGGATATAGTAACCAAACCGGAAAGCAAGAGCGTGGTATCTTCCAAGTGGACTTGCAAGACAAAACATGTTGCTGAAGGAAGGCAAGATTTGTGGCTAGAAGATTCTCTCAAAGAGAGGAAATTAGTTATGAAGAGACACTTGCTCTAGGAAGCAAGGTACACTTCCTTCAGAACTATCATGGTGCTTGCTTCCATGATGAAGTGGAACTTACACCAGATGGATGTAAAAACGACCTTCCTGAATGGTATGATTGAGGAAGAGGTTTACATCGAACAGCCACAGGGATTTGAAGTCGAAAAAACAAAGTGACTCACGTATGCAAGTTGAAGAAGGCCCTGTACGGCCTGAAGCAAGCTCCTAGAGCTTGGCATGGAAGGATAGATAGTTTCCTAACGAGCTTGGACTTTACCAAGATTAAACCCGATCCTAACCTTTACTTCAAGGTTATAGAAGATGAGCCTATCATACTATTACTGTATGTGGATGATCTATTTCTGACAGGGAATGAGAAACAAATTGTAGAATAAGCTTGCTGAATAATTTGAGATGAAAGACCTTGGTCTAAATGCATTCTTACCTAGGTCTGGAAGTATGGCAGAACTCAGAAGGAATCTTTCTCAATCAGGGAAAGTATGCAGTGACAGTTTTGAAAAGATTTGATAAGTTGGAATGAAAATCCATGGCCACACCCATGGATTCCAACCTGAAGTTGTTAGCCGATGACTCATCAGAGTTAGTGGATGTGACTCAATACAGACAGATTATTGGGTTGTTGATGTATCTAACCAATACCAGACCAGACATTTGTTTTGCTGTGAACACCTTGAGTCAGTATCTAGTTCAACCTAGACGGGTTCACCTGATAGCTGCAAAACATGTGATGAGATATCTGACAGGGGTCATAGACTTTGGTCTATACTATGATGGAAACCATGATTACAGATTATATGGCTATACAGATCCAGATTGGGCTGGAAGTGTCTCAGACAGGAAAAGCACATCAGGTGGATGCTTTTGTCTGAGGTTTGCTATGATTTCATGGTTTAGCAGGACACAGTCCAGTATTGCTCTTAGCACAGCTGAAGCAAAATACATAGCAACTTGCTCTGCTAGTTGTGAAGCCATATGGCTTCAGAAGCTGATGTCAAGTTTCTTTAACCTTGAGATGGATACTACAGTGATTCTATGTGATAACCAGAGTTGTATAAAGATGACAGAGAACCTCCGGTATTTCTACATACGAGAAAAGATACAGATGATGATGTTTCAATATTCCCATACTAAAGATATAGATGGTGTTTCAGTATTTACATACTGTAGATGCAGAGGATGATGCTTTCAGTATTTCTATACTGAAGATATAGATGATGATGCTTTCAGTATTCACATACTGGAGATACAAATGATGATAGTTCAATATTCACATACTGGAGATACAGATGATGATAGTTCAGTATTCACATACTGAAGATGTAGATGATGATGGTTCAGATGATGATTCAACACTGATGTGTTGACGAAGCCTCTGTCTCGGGTAAAGTTCGAATACTTTCAAGACAAGCTTGGTGTTGTTTGGAAAGACCTTCCCCGAAAGGGGGAGCAATGATGTTGTAGTGGGAGTGTATCATCCCTGGACATTTGTCCTAAAGTGATTCGTAGACTTATGTCTCTGAGAATGAAGAGTGATTGTATCATCCCGAGACATTTGTCTAAAACAGATCCGGCGGCTTCGGTCCTCGAGAATGTGGTGGGATTGCATCATCCTTGAACTTCGGTTCAGAACAAATCCGGTGGCTTCGGTCCTCGAGAATGTGGTGGGATTGTATCATCCCTAAACTTCGGTTCATAACGGATCCAGTGGCTTCAGTCATTGAAAATGTGGTGGGATTGTATCATCCTTGAACTTCGGTTCAGAACGGATCTGGTAGCTTCGGTCCTCGAGAATGTGGTGGGATTGTATCATCCCTGAACTTCGGTTCAGAATGGATCCGGTGGCTTCGGTCCTCGAGAATGTGGTGGGATTGCATCATCCTTGGACTTGGTCCAAAAGTGATCCGAAGACTTTCGTCTTCGTGTTGTGGATTGCAGGTTGTTGCTGATCGAAAGATCAGAGTATGATGATGACGATGATGATGTTGCTAATCGAAAGACCAGAGTATGATGATGATAGTAATGATGATGATGTTGTTGATCGAAAGACCGAAGTATGATGATGATAGTATTGATGATGACGACGATGTTGTTGATCCAAAGATCAGAGTGTGATGATGATGTTGCCTAGAAGAACTGTTGATGATGATGATGATCGAAAGGTCGAAGTATTATTGATGATGATGATGCTGATTGATGAAGACTAAAGCACTGATGATGATGTTGTCAGTCAAAGTGTTGCTGCTGCTGAAATTGAAGATGAAGACTATATGATGTTGAAAAGCTTCCAATGATCTATAGATGTATCACCCTGATGATGTTGATGATGCCCTCCTCCTACTGTTGTTGTTGTTGTTATTGTTGTAGAATACCCTTCTCGTTAAGGGGGAGTGTTGAATTATTGTAACCTCGAAGAATATTCTAAATATATTTTAGTGGTCCCCGATGTTCCTATCGGGAGAATCACTTGTATTTCTTTGTACCCCAATGTTCCTATCGGGAGAATTACTAAAAGTCATGAGGAAGTCCCCTCCGTTGTAAGTCGATTCATTAGTACCCTAGTTGTGGCTACTCAAGCCTACATAACTGAGTTAGGATTAATCAAGCCTACATAACTGAGTCAAATATTAAGTGAACGAAAGAATATAAATATAGCGAGGCGCTTCTTATTTGAGACACACACACACTCACTTGTGTAGCGCATAAGAGAGAGAGAGAGAAAGAGCTATAGTTGGAGAAGGAGGAAGATCAGTTTTGGGTTTTACCTTTTTATCTTTTGGGGCATCTATATTGAGAAAGCTTTTGTTGGGTTTTTCCCATTAGGGTTTTCCCAAGATAAATCTTTGTGTCCTTTTTTGTGTGGTTGTGCTTGTCTATCTTTCAGTGATCTTTTGGCTTATGGTTACTGTTATGATGCTAAATGTTTTAAGATCTGATATAACCATTATAAATTCAACATTCAGCAGCCTTCTCCTCAATCCCTCTCACCCTCGGCTGCCCTATTTCTTGCCTTCTTTACCCTTAGCAGTTCCCTTCCTTCCCTTTTCTACCCTCGAATATGTCCTTAGGGCAAACCTTAGGTTGTTATCCTTCCACGAGCCTGCTTGTGCAGCAACCCTATCTCTCAGCCTAATCCTCTTCCCTCTCGACCTAATCCATTAATCCCTCTCCTTAGGGCCTCTCCTATTCCTTCAGCTCTCCACTGATCCTCGGGTCTACTGTAAGGCATCCCTAGGGCTGTGCCTTTATCTCAGGCCTGTCATAGTGCTGCTCATTCACCTCGATCCTATTCTCCACTACATCTCTGCTTCCTCCTCGGGTCTGCTACAGACCTTTCCCTCTAACCTCACTATCCTTCTCATCTCAAACCTTAAGCACACCACTATGAGGGATGCCCTTACAGTGGCAGTCTTCCCTAAACCAAGTCTGCCTTGCGTCCCCTCTTGCGTTGGTCCGCCAAACCCTGCACTCATACAAATAATATCGTTGGTGTATGTTAGTAGTTGTACGTAAATTGCATTCATAACATCAAAACATTTTATTTGGAAAAATTGTTGTTCAAACTCTCAAATTTTGTGGTGCTACTGTTGTTGAATGTCATTTTCAGACCTTATATACAGTTACTTACACTGCCCGTATGTAGTCTGCAACTGGTGCTAACAGTTTGGGAATGACACATGTCGAATAACTACTCATTGTTGTACTTGTGATTGCTATATTCTTCGCTACTAATATTGTTGTACTCTTATGTTTTGGATAATCATCTAATAGTGACATATTGGTGCTTCGTTAATACCTTATGTCAATCTTGTTATTTGCATATTGGTACTGATTGGAACTATTATTAGCTAAACTTTTATACTGACGTATTTATGTACAATGATTCATATTCATGCTCCACTTTTGTAAGGCATTGCATACTTGTTATGAAACTAGTATCGACCATTCGCTTATCATTAGGTAAATGCATTGATAACCACACTTATATATATTTCATACGCACACATAGTACATCACTTCCTCTCCTTGATTTGGCACCAATAAGGCATTGGTCACTAACATCCTCGAAAGAGAATATCCTTTGGTGTTTTAGTGTCTTTTCAGAGTTGTAATAGGGCTCTCCCCTAGGAGGCTCAGGCTTCCAAAGCAATTGGGAAAAGTGACCAAGGTGACAGTGGTCACTTTCTCCACATATGCTTGTCAGTGGCTTGGACTGCCATTTCGACCGGTAACACTGGGAACACCTGAGTTCTAGGTAAACATTTGTGGGCGGGAATTTGATGTGGACACCTATAAACTATGACTATGAACTCCTGAGTTATGGGTGGACACCTGTGAGCCATGTAGTGATACCTGGCTCCAACATTGGTAAGTTATGTTATACATAACTTCAATGCCAATAAGTAATGGTACATGGCTCTGCTCATTAGGTAAGTCATGTTGGAATTCCTGGCTTCGACACTGGTAAGTTATGTTATACATAGCTCCGATGCCAGTAAATCATGGCTTTGTATGCCCACATGAGTAGAGACATAGTCAAGAGCTCCGATGACTATCCGAGACTCATCCTTGGGATGGAATAATAGTCAAGGTCTTCGAGGACTATGTGCATAGCCAAGACCTCCGAGGACTATAAGAGACTCATCTTAGAAATGAGGTAATAGTCAAGGTCTCCAAAGACTATGCGTGACTATTTGAGACTCACCCTTGGGATGGAGTAATAGTCACAGTGTTGATTCTGTATGAAACTGTCTTCATATCCAACATGAAACAAGGTTGGCTCTACCGAAAGATGTATGTGGCCTTCATATCCAGCATGAATGATGAAACAAGGCTGGCTCTACCGGAAGACGTGTGTGGTCTTCACATCCAGAATGAAACATGACTAGCTCTATGAAAGACGTGTGGTCTTCATATCCAGCATGAAACAAGGTTGGCTCTGCAGGAAGACGTATGTGACTTACATCCAGTATAAAAAAGGACTGCATTTGTAAGATCTTGCATCCAGTATGGAAAAAGGACTAGCACTGCCGAGAGATACATCCAGTGTGAAAAAGGACTGTCTCTGTAGTGGTACACCTAGCATGAAACAAGGTTGGCTACTGTACAAATTTAGCAACCTGTTTGGTTGGGAGATTTATTGGTTGTAGCCCATACAAATATGATGAGAGTCTCACATAAAGTTATGGCCCTTGTGATCCCTCATCTAATTGTAGTCCTCATGGATACTATGAGGAGGTTGTAGCCAATGACATGGCGTAGACTCACTAATTGTGATAGTCCTAATGAGATCTTTGGGTTGTGCAGATGCACAATAATTACATGCATGTTCCCCGACGAACTGGGTTGAGCTGAAGCATGTTGACTTCGTGCATGCTTCCCTGACGAACTGGGTTGAGCGAATGCACGTACAACTTCCCGATGTACTGGGAAGAGTTGCAGAGCTAGTGCATGTTCTCCAATGAACTGGATTGAAGTAACGCACATAGAGTGATAGACACTTCTTGACGAACTGAGATTGCGTTGGTAGCCCTTCCATAGAGATGTTCGAGATAGTCGTGATGTATTGTTGATATCCAGATGCGTTTCAGTTGATGATACTGATGATGCCTCCCTAGCTAAGAGGGAGTGTTGTTGTAATAGCTGAGTGAGGCATCATCTCACAAGTCAATCAAAGAAACAATAAAAGAAAATGTAATTCGTCATGAAATAAGATACGTCAGCCTACAAATAAATAATAATAAAAAGTATTTTTATTATTGTTTGACAAGTCGGCCCTAGTCAAAAGTCACCCAAAAAACACTATAAATAGGAGGGACGCCTCCTCATTTGGATACAGCAATAAGGAAAGTTCACCCAAGCAAGAGAAAGTTTGCTACTGCAGCTAGGCGACTGTTTTTCTGAAGTTCTCCATCTTTGGAGAAGTTTTTCTTATCTTTCTTTGGGGTTTGTGCTACTACGATATGGATGTACTTCTATCTCTGAACGATTTATCTCTATTGGAAGGTGCGAGCTCAAGGGTGACATTCTTTTGTTTATGGTTGGGAGATGATCATTGATCATTGTGGTGAAATAAGCTCTGCATTGTTTTGTTTCTATGCTTTGTCTTTCTTTTAGTGATCTTGATTATGCAGCGATCAAATACCAACATATTAGGGCTCAAGACCCTTGGTATGGTCACGGCAAGTCTTCTTGGTTTTCATTTCAAGGAGTATTGGCTTAGTGGTTTTGCTAACTACCCCTTGATGGGCGGAAGTCGCCCATCATGTTGGGCATTTATGCCCTGGGTTGGTGTCTAGTGCTTCTTGGGATGACTCCATTAGTACACATGACTTGGGGGCTCCTAACAACACTTATATTTATGCCATGTAGAAGGTGATTGCGCATGTAAGAGTTGTCATACCCACCTTAGCACACCTCATGGATACCCCCTTGTACCTATTTTCTTTGTACCACCCCTTACTCTTGGTCATCCTATTCATTAAGGCCAAACCACCTAAAAAAGGAGGGTGTTGAGGAAAAAAGCACAATGTTGGGGTTAGATGGGGCATGACGTCCTCCTTCCAAGCTCAACGTTTCATCATCTACATTTTTATCATTATTTTATGTTTTATGACGTTTGGTCCCTGGATTGTGGGTGACAAACCCTAAAAATTCATTTTAGGTCATTTTAAGACATTTTAGCCAGGTAAACCTAGAGGAGTGAAAAGGTGTGCCTTTTTTGAAGAGGCATGTCTTCTCACATATAAATAAGGCACTCCTCCATCATTTGTAACTCAATATCATGGGATCAAATAAGATTATTTCTCTTTTTCTTCTTGTCTACTTGGGTTAAAGTGGTGAGCACCTCTCTTCTTGAGAAATCTAGGGTTTCATGTGGTAATGTTTCATGTTTGAAGGCTTCTATTCTATCTTGCAAGGCTTGTCTAACGAAACAGACTCTTGGGAGGGTTACTCTCTTCTCTTTTCTTCTTCTTTCATGGTAAGAGCTATAGTTCTCATGTCTTGCACTGTCAAAGACATCCAAGGTAAAGGTTTTTATGCATTATATGAAAGTCATGTAAGTGAGACACCCCTTCTTGGAGGGTCTCTCTTGTTGGGCCTTTGGCACCTATATTTGCCCTAATTAGGTCAAAATCAACACAACCTTGGTTTCTTGGTTTTGCCCTAATTCATACGAAATTGGGTTGTCAATTCTTGAGAGAAACACTAATCACGATTTCTCAGTGCAGACTTAGGTCTTATTCCCTTATCTTCATTCAAAACCTCTTTTATTCAAATTCTTCTATATATTGCAAAGATACAAAAAAATCAAAAAACATAGAAAACCCTAAAAATTTAATATTTTGTGAAAAATACAAAAATATTTATTGTCTTTGCAATTATTGTACTTGTTATTTTCAGGAGTTAGTTACTACTATTGTAATTTTCTGAATTCATTTTATCGCAGAAAAAACCATGAAAAAAGTGAAAAAAAAATCAATAAAAGTGATTTTTAGGTCAAAAGAAGCCCTAATTTAAGGTGATACCAGCCTTAGGGAGAGTGACGTCAGCTTTGTTTCAGTTATTGTAGATCTGATATAAGTGCTTTGCAGGTGCAAATTAACAGAAAGTTCAAATCCTAAAGGAGACAAGAAGTTCCCGGACCTTTTCCAAGTCATTTAGGCTGACCCCGAGGGGATTTGAAACCCCAAATATTTCTGTTCATGACTCACTGCAGAAAATTGCAGATCTGAAAGCGAAATCAGGCCCTAAACACGATTTTCATCCATCAAAAAGAGGGCTCCCTAGGGGGGATTGGTTAGCCTCTTGTTGTTGATAGCCAGGAGTTGCATTTCGAGGTGTTTTCAGGGTTGGATTTGGGTTTTCTTCCATTTTTATCTTGCTGGTTTTTAATACAGAAAAGTGATTTACCTTATTACTTATCCAGCATATAAGATTTGTTGCTCCTGAACTTTCTAAGTCGATTAGCATTTATTGTATATCTCTTGTTGACTCCGTAAAGACACTAGTCTACTAACAACGGGAAGGTGTTGTAGGGATAGAATTGTTTCCATTGTGTATCTTACAGGTCTATTCTTACCTGGTTCGGGAAGCCTCCCGTGGCCCAAGGAGCAGGCCTAAAACAAGGGGAGATAGCATTGTGGTGACATTGGGTGCTTCTCCCGAAGAGTTGTCAATCTTTAGCACCTGTCTTAGTTACCTATTTGACAAGGTGCTAGATTTTGAGGTAACCAGACACATACACGCCGTCAAAAAAACTTGTTATTAATTTTGCATGATTACAATGTTATTGTCCTTTGAAAAAGGAAATATGCAATTTTGAAAAAGCCTTTCACAAAGTCAGCCTCTCAAGTCTTCAACCATACGTTTCACAAACCTTTTTAGCATAGGCTATACCACTTTGATGGAAATACAATCAACACCATGTCAAGTTGAATACAATAATTAACATATCAATTCTATGCCAACAAGGCATACATGTCTAGCATAACAGTCTAGATACGTCTACAATGCACCACTTATTGAGTAACTCACATTAGCTCCTTTCTGTGTTACATAAAGTGATCAATTTTCAAAATTTATTACTTTGCCCTTGTGGGATAAAAAGTTGCAATAAAAAATAAAAATCAGTTACCTCTTTTTTGTTGTTTGTGGGCTCATTGTTTTACAGGTCCTACTCATAGCAAGGACTCATGCAACTAATTTCTTCACTACATTATGATAGGCTTCAATAACAACAGTATTTGGCTTCATTTTAGCAAGGATTGATCAATCCATAATGCAAACATCAAGGCATATGCAGTGTACTCACAAGGTAGTGATCCCCCTCCTAAACTCAAGTTTTTGAGATTCAATATGCTATTATCTGTCATGAATTTCAGGATGGATATATTCTTGTGAATTTTGTGGGAAGGGTACCCCCTAAAGTAATTATTCGAAATTGGGTTCGTAAAGTTTGGGAATCTTATGGCTGGCACTGCACACACATGTGGATCCTTACAAAGAGCTTCTTCATATTCTAGTTCAATGATCCTGCACATGTGAACCCTCATGATCCTTAACCAGTAGACCCAAGATTTCTTGGTTGATAAAACAATGCAGCTTGCCTACCCATTGTGGGTAGATTTCCAAAGTCTACCTATGCATTGATGCCCAACCCTGCAACAGATTGTTGCCCCTTAGAAGGAATTAATCTGTGAAAAAACTGAACATTTTTTTAGCCCTAGGGCTCAATACTATGTATGCATATAAGTTAACCTATCCTAGGACCTTAAGGAATTCATGTATCTAAATTGGCAATCAAGTGCATCACTAGCCAATCTGCTATTTTAAATTATGGAACATACCTATTTTAGGAGCCAAATTCCTAACCATCATATTCGCCCTTCAATAGCCCAAACCAAATCTAAGATGACCCCGTCACCCCTGACCCCTACTACACCTAAAGCTACTTAGACTCAAGAGGTGAGTGAAGGGATTTGGAAAGAAATCTTGACAAAAAATAATAACAATGTACCCAAAACCCAACCTATAAAAGCCTCCAGCTAGTGAAGTGTTGATGTATTTGTAACTTCGGAATGTATTCACTTGTATATATTGTATTTCATTGGTCCATTCACTTGTATATATTGTATTTCATTGGTCCCCGATGCTCCTATCGGGAGAATCACTCGTATTTCTTTGTACCCCGATGTTCCTATCGGGAGAATTACTAAAAGTCATGAGGAAGTCCCCTCCGTTGTAAGTCGGGTCATTAGTACCCTAGTTGTGGTTACTAGAGCCTACATAACTGAGTTAGGATTACTCGAGCCTACATAACAGAGTCAAATATTAAGTGAACGAAAGAATATAAATAGAAAGTGAGCCTCTCTATTTATTACAGTCACTCACACTCAGTTGTAGCGCATAACTGAGAGAGAGAAGAAGCTGGGACAAGAGAGAGAGAGACAACTGTTGTTGAGAGATCATCTTTGTATCTTTGGGTTTTACTTTTGGTGCTCATTCTATCTCTGATGAAATTGCAGGGTTTTCTCCTTTATGGTTTCCCCGAGGAAAATATTTGTGTTCATTGTCTATTGTGATTGATTGTTGTGCTTGTTATTCTCTCAGATAAGATCCTAAGATCATATAGCTTAAATGATAAAAATCTAACATGGTATCAGAGCTAACCTAAGAAGAAGACATTGTGCAGCTGCAGAAGCTAGGGCTTCTTACTTTTTGGGTCTCTCTCCACAATCCATTAGCAAAAGGAGGCTAGGCTAACTCTCCATTGAAGGGCACATCTTTCTGTCGAAGCAGAATTTGATTTCGGGCATTTTCAGTTTTTGCTATGGGAAATTAGGGCTTTTTACAGAAGAGGAATTTTTGAGTGAGCCCGGCATAGGATTGCTCTCCTCATCAAAATTGAAGTTTAGAGACCAAGGTCAAGAATTTTTGGTTGGGTAAAACTCCGGGAAAGTCAAACCCTAATTTGACCCTGGGCCTGAAAAACCCTAAAATATTAAAACAGGTAGTTTTGGTACATTCGCTATATCTCTGGATTGAAGAAGGCTGGGGGGCCGAAATTTTCACAGGCCAAAGATAAAATCCTGATGTACCCTGTGTAAAACTTTCAACCTCAGATTCGCTATATTCTAGGAGATATGATTCCTAATGTACCCTGTGTAAAACTTTCGGCCTCACATTCACTATATTCTAGGAGATATGATTCCTCCAAATCAGGGTTCCAGCCTCTTCTAGGATTCATCCCTAAACAGGACACCTGGGGAGAATTGCTATATCTCGGGCTACAAAGGTCCAAATGCAATTTCGCAAGATGTTCCAGATAGGGCACGAATTGTACTTTCTATGGTAAAAGTTTCAGACCCTGATGATGAAACAGGGATACGTGGAAGTCCGTACAAGTTCGCTATGTTGAACAGTCCTGAAATAAGTCACCTTGGGAAAACGCTCATAAGGCCCAATTGGTGAAACCAATTCTGCTCAACCCTATGGTGTTGGAACGAGGACAGACGAGGCTACCTTAGTACGAAATTTCAGACACAGAGGAGCAGTAATTTTGGAGATACTGCAGAAACAGTATCAGGCATTTCTGCAGAAGAAATTGGAAAACTAGGGCTTCCTGTTCTGGGAGCTTACTGTTTTCAAAAAAGGAGTACATTGGACAGCTCGCCTTGAAGAGGCCCATCTTTCTATCCAATCAGATCTGAAAGATTCCAAGTTTTGAAAAATAGGGTTTCTCTGACAAACCCTAGATCAACCAGCTCCAAAACTAGGACGGACACCTCAAATCGGTAAGATCTAATCTTTTGCTATTTACAGTTGAGGTTCTCATTTCAAGATGACTAATCACACCAGCCCGATGACAAGCTTGGTGAAGCTGACAACTTCCAAGCATGGAAGTATAGGATTTCACTGGTTCTTGAAGAAAATGAATTGGACACCTACATAAGTGGAGAGGTTCCAGTTCAGAAGGGAGATGAGGCTAAATCCTTACACAAGAATAAGTTGGTCAAGGCCAAGAAGATCATTGCTGATTCAATCAAGGATCACCTTATACCACAAGTGTCTTCCCTAAAGACACCTAAAGAGATGTTTGATTCCTTGACCAAGCTATTTGAAGAAAACAATATAAATCGGATGAAGTGTAGGAACTCTGTGATCCTTCAAAAAATTGACTTGGATCAGTATTTCAGTAAGAAAGGTCTAGGAGACGGAGGGAGATGAGGCTAAGGCTAGAGCCAAGAGAATCTTTGCAGATTCTATTAAAAATCATCTCGTCCATCATGTGTCATCCCTGAAGACACCAAAAGGAAGTGTTCTATGCTATGACGAAGCAATCAAAGAAGAATAAGATAATATTATAACCACCTTGAATGGCCTCCCAGGATCATGGGATTCATTCATTCGAGGAATGTGTGCCAGAAGGAAGTGACTACTTTCAGAAGACTCTGGGAAGAGCACACACAAGATGAAGCTCAACCCATAATAAGAGAAGATGGGAGCAACTGAAGATCAAGCGCTCACGATTCAAAAAAGATCCCTCAAGCAATGAGGAATATGAAGAACTCAATTCTTGAAGAACCTCTTATCCATCTTAAGCATTTGGATAATAAATGATGTTGTTATGAATGAAGAAGATGATGAAGCTGAAAGAAGGAGTCTACCCATGAAACAAATAAAGATAAGTATTCAATTCGCATTTCATGATATTGTTTTTTGTTATGCATTTGTTTATATTCAGTTGAGTATTATGCATGATAAAATGTTTGCATTAATGGCAGTATACTACTAATATGCATGTGATGGGTAAGTAGCTCATGGTGCTATACAACTCTCCATTGCTACATATCTAGAATGAAACCTCTTTGCTGACATATTGGATTAGTGCACAATCTCAATGATGTCTTGGTAGAGATGGAATGCATCTAGAAAGTTTCCGTGAGAAATGGATGAATGTTGTATTGGCTAAAATAGTTGCATGATTATATCTTTATGCATAAGAATTTTCCATTGTGAATATGCATTATGAAATGTTTCTAATCATACAATTGGTGCATTTGACTTGTAGGAAAGATCGCGTACAATCTCCTACAAGAAAATAAGGATGAGACTTGTTCCGAAGAACAAGTGATGATAGTTCAAGAAAGAATCCAAGACGAAGAATAATATGACACTCCAGTCACGTGACACTGTTGAGCGACATCATTGATGCAGAGCCTTCCAGCTATGAAGAAGTAGCCAAGAAGAAAGGGAAGGAGAATACAAGTTCAAGAAGAATGATGTCTAGAATGCAATATCGAGACCTGAAGGGAAGTCCATAATGTCTTCCATATGGATCTACAAGATCTAGCATGCAGTAGATGGCAACATCGTGGGATACAAGGAAAGATTCGTAGCACAAGGCTTCTCACAGAAAGAAAGCATAAACTACGAAGAGACATTTGCAGCCACTGGAAGTTAAGACACATGACAGGCAGACTCATGTGTGCAAATTAAAGAAGGCCTTGTACGAGCTCAGAAGACACCCATGGGATAACACATACATGAGGAGCTTGAATATCACCTAGAGTGATGAAGATCTTAACCTTTGCTACAAGGTTGAAGATGAAAGCCTATAGAGGATGACAAGCTCACAGATGGGTGCAAGAAGAACGCTTTCAAGATAGAGGATCTTGGTATCTAGTGAACCTAGAAGGATACATAGAATATTAGTAGCAGAGGAAGCTACTTGTCACTCCAGTACAGAATGTTTCAATGCATAGAGTACGAAAGACAGAGGGAGAATGATGCTCCACTTCAGAGGGAGTGACTGCAGAAGATCCTGAGGTTCGACATGGTACGACAGGATGGACATCTTACTGATGGCTTTAGGATTTACTAAGAGTAAAGCGGATTCCAACCTTTACTTCAAGGTTGAAGGCGGAAGACCAATGATGCTCCTGTTATTTGTCGATGACTTGTTCCTGACAGAAAAGAGGAACTCATTAAATTTGCAAGAAGGAGACTTGTTGCCCTGTTCAAGATGAAGGACTTGGGGATGATGCACTACTTTCTAGGCATGGAGGTGTGGCAGAATGCGGATGGAGTCTCCCTGGGACAAGGGAAGTATGCAGTAGAGAACCTGAAGAGGTTCAGGATGATGGACTGCAAGGCCATGACCACACATATGGCATTGAACCTGAAGCTATTGAGTGTTGCTTCATCAGAGTCGATTGATGTCACGATGTATCGTCAGATGATTTGTTCCTTGATGTACCTGACAAATACGAGACTAGATATTTGCTTTGTTGTGAACACATTGAGACATGTTCACCTGATGGTTGCAAAGCATGCAGTGAGGTACCTGAAGGGTACAATTGACTATGGGCTCAAGTATGAAGTGAATCAAAAGATTAACCTAGAGGGTTATGTGGATTCGGATTGGGCAGTGCCATTGATAAGAAGAGCACTTCCGGATGCTGCTTCAGTATGAGATCAAGTGTGATCTCTTGGTTTAGCAGGAAGGAGTCATGCATGGCGTTGAGAACAGCCGAGGCAAAATATGTTGCCACTTGCTCGGCTATTTGGGAGGTAGTATGTTTCTTTTGAAAACTATTATTTGATTTGATTGATTTGACTTGCATTTTTGTATGATGCAGAGATGATCCAATGATGATCCAGCTTTGATGATGATCCAACGATGATCTAGCTTTGATCCAGATTTAATGATGATCCAGCTTTGATGATGATCCAGTGATGATCCAGCTTTGATGATGATCCAGAGAAGAAGACTTGTGCTGATGAATTGTGTCAAGAGAATACCTTCCTAGTTAAGAGGGAGTATTGATGTATTTGTAACTTCGGAATGTATTCACTTGTATATATTGTATTTCATTGGTCCCCGATGCTCCTATCGGGAGAATCACTTGTATTTCTTTGTACCCCGATGTTCCTATCAGGAGAATTACTAAAAGTCATGAGGAAGTCCCCTCTGTTGTAAGTCGGGTCATTAGTACCCTAGTTGTGGTTACTCGTGCCTACATAACTGAGTTAGGATTACTCGAGCCTACATAACAGAGTCAAATATAAAGTGAACGAAAGAATATAAATAGAGAGTGAGCCTCTCTATTTATTACAGTCACTCACACTCAGTTGTAGCGCATAACTGAGAGAGAGAAGAAGTTGGGACAAGAGAGAGAGAGACAATTGTTGTCAAGAGATCATCTTTG
Source organism: Pseudotsuga menziesii (assembly GCA_001517045.1). Classification (NCBI taxonomy): domain Eukaryota; kingdom Viridiplantae; phylum Streptophyta; class Pinopsida; order Pinales; family Pinaceae; genus Pseudotsuga; species Pseudotsuga menziesii. The sequence continues at coordinate 78,478 of LPNX010180793.1, read as the reverse complement.
TATCTTTGGGTTTTACTTTTGGTGCTCATTCTATCTTTGAGGAAGTTGTGGGGTTTTCTCCTTTATGGTTTCCCTGAGGAAAATCTTTGTGTTCATTGTCTATTGTGATTGATTGTTGTGCTTGTTATTCTCTCAGATAAGATCCTAAGATCATATAGCTTAAATGATAAAAATCTAACACGAAGCCCCAATGACAATCAACCTTAGCTCTAAGGTAGCTCAAATTCCTAACCATCATATTCGCCCTTCAGTAGCCCAAACCAAATCTGAGATGACACCGTCACCCCTGACCCCTCCTACACCTAATGCTACTTAGACTCAAGAGGTGAGTGAAGGGATTTGGAAAGAAATCTTGACAAAAAAGAATAACAATGTACCCAAAACCCAACCTATAAAAGTCTCCAGGTAGCGAAGCCCCAATGACAATCAACCTTAGCTCTAAGGCAGCTCTAAAGGACGCCCAAAGCCTCGGTCGACTCCATAGCCACCAAGGTAGTAATATGCATGCACACTCTCCACTCACAACATTAAGCTCACAAGAAATTCTTCTATATCCTCTGATAGCCATCAAAGGGCAAAGTAGATCACCCTAAGGTCTTCTTGGCCTAGTGTCATATCTTCTACCAATCCTTTTAATGCTCTTCAAGCCCTCAAGTCCAATGAGGGGAATGCTAGATTTGGTTAGTTTGTAATGAAGGTGACTTCATGGAACGTCTCAAGTAATAATGACCCTAGCAAAAAGCACATTTTGCACCAAGCGTTGACTACTCTAAGTGGGACATTCTTTGTTTGCAAGAGGTCAAAGTTATAAAGGTCATGCTTTGTACCACCCTGGTAATCATTTGGCATCAAGCTTTTTCTAATCATTATGATGGAAAAGGTGGGGTCAGTATCCTTGTCTCTCCCACTAATGTTGTTGTCAATTGGGGTACAAACCCCTCCCAAAAACTTGTGTGGATCCTCCTAAATTTGGACAATCAACTCTTAGGATTAGCCAACACCTATCCATCCAATGACATTGTAGAATGTGTAGAATTTTCCACCGAGTAATGACTACTTTGGGTGGGACAAACATTCTTTGTTTGCAAGAGGTCAAAGTTATAGAGTTCATGATTCATGCTGCCCTAGTAATCATTTGACATGGGGTGAAAGTTTTTCCTTTTGGATCATTCTAATGGAAAAGGAGGGGGTTGATATCCTTGTCTTTTCCAAGCTTGCTAATGTTGCTATGAACTAGGGTACAAAACCCTAGGGTTACTCAATATCTATGCCTCCAATAACGTCAAAGAGCACTTAGAATTTTGGCATCAGATGGTGATGACTTCCCCTATGCCCCTTGCCTAATTGTGGGGAATTGAATACATTGGAATGTTAAAGACAACGATGGGGCCCCACCCATTCATATCTCAATTGAAGAGGAAGAGGCCACGAACTCTATGACCCTAGTCCTAATCATAGGCTCGACTTCTCTGAGCTCTAGTTTACATGGTTTACCTTCCAAAAAGGGGTCTAACACATCTACCAACAATTGGACCATGCCTTGTTCCCAAAGTAAAACTCTTTTTTAAACTCCACTAGTAGTCAACCAATTCATGTTGACAACACAACCAATTCTTCTCACAATGAGCCCATTTGGTTTGCCATTTCTTGGGGAGATGAGTGGGTGTGTATACCTAGAACTGGCTACATTCTAAATGTTTGAGATCTTCAAATCCCTAGCTACATGATTGATATTCATATAATGTCGAACTCCATTCCTTAACCAAGGGGGGACTCTAAGTGGATTACATGTTGTATTGACACCATCTCTTAAACTGTGGCCTTTCTAGTAGCTATGGTAGTCAAATTAAATCCAACAAGCCCGAAATTATCAATGTTGCATGAGATTGATGATCTACAACAAGACTTACAATGGACCCCTTTTGATGAAGACAAAACAAGCCAGGTCTGCGAAGTTGCGCTCCTTGTCGAGGGTGGATGGCCTTCATTTAGCAAAAGGTACTTAGTTGCACGCTTGGTTTCATCAAACCACAAAAGCAATAGACCATAGAGCCTTCTTTAAATCCTTTGCCACTTAGAAGGCTAGGGAGTCTATCTTTACTCTGAAGACAACCATGGGTCATTCAACAAACCAAGGGGAGATTGAACATTAATTTGTGTAGCAATATCAAATGTTATTTCAATCTCAATGAATGACAATGGAACGGAAAGAGGGCACCCAAAATTGTGACGTTATGGCCTATAAGTTGTAGAATATAATAGAGAGCCTACTATGCAACCCTTTCCCTCAATTAGCTATATGTTTTCCCTACATGAAATGGCAAATGACAAGTCACCCAACCTTAATGGGTTTCCATGCAAATTATACAAGGTCGCCAAGGAATTTATGGAGACAAACCTACTTTATGTTTACAAGGATGCCTTGTGTACTTTGTCCCTTGTGGCAAGAATCAACCAAAGCCTCATTCGATTCATCCTCGAAGCCAATGACCCTAAGGTTATCACAAACTAGAGCCCGATTACCTTGCTCAATATTTCCTACTAGGTCCTAGCCCTACGGCTAAGGCTAAAGCATGTATTTCCAAAGATTATTCAACCAGAGGAAATTGGTTTCATTAAGGGGGCCTACATTCTCAATAATGGCTTACCATCTAGGAAAGTATGGAATGGGGGCCTGAACTTTTAAGATGGACACCTTGTTCATCAAGATTGACTTTGAATGATTGCATCAAGTTGACCTTCATCTTGGCTATGCTTAAAGCCTTGGGATTTGCACCCTCCTTTCTCATTAGTGTAGAAACCCATATGCAAAGGCCTTGACCTATCTATCTACAAATCTTTGTAAATCAGAGGAGATTGGCCTTTCAAATCCATTCAACAAGGTTACCCATGAGCACCATCCCTATATTTTTGGGCCACAGAGGCACCAAAGTATCTCCTTAGTTCCAACTTCCACTTAGGTTATATTCAAGGGATTCATCTCCTTGAGTTGGATGATCACCAACTAGTAAATGGGCACTTTACCAATGATTCCCCTTTTAACTATTGTGGAGGATCAACAATCTTGGGATAATTCCATGGACTATCAAAATACCTTTTATTATGCCTCAAATTCTAGCATTCAATTGGCTAAGACACAATGCTAGATGCAAAGCTAGCACCCAATACCCGATTGGCTCTCCTCTAAACACTAGTATGGGAATCAACCAAAACATATTTTTAAATTTCTAAGCATTCATTTTGCTTTCCAATCCTCCCCAAAGGACCTATGGGAAGTGGCAATGCAGTGAGTGGAGAACATAAATGTATCAGAAAACCTATGACATTATCAACCAAATTTCATATTTGCACCAAAGCACTAGTACCCACCCATCTCCTCTTGTTAAGTTCCTTCACAAGAAACCTATAACCGCATTCGGAAGGCCATTGGGGCTTTCTCTAGAATAGATTCGACCAAATACCTAGGTTTCACTAGCCAAAAGGATTTACAATGTACCCCACATGAATTTGGTGGTCTAGGTATCATACTCATGTTCAAATGGGCATTTGAGCTATGGAAGGCAATGAAGCCTGGAAAATGCTTCTTTAGCACTTTGTGAGCCAAGGGTTATCGCTAGGAAAATCGTTTGACAAGGCATTTCTCTACAAACACTCTTGGTCAACCCCCCCAAGCTGAAAGTTCTGCGTGCAATTGTAATTCAAAGCATTCGGAAGGGGCCTAGAAAGCAATCGAATCCTTCCTAATCTAGAAAGAACCCTTTATCCAAAATTATCTTTCTTCTAACAATGAACTCCTTATGGCAAGCACCTTGATTCTATATGCAAGTAAGTCACAGCCAAATCTTTCTAGCACTTGACCATAAGGTTGTTTAGACAAGGTATCCACTTGGCCAAGGATTTATATGATGGCCTCGACAAAAAATGGTTGCCTTAGACTAATCTCCAATGCCAATTTGCTCTAAGAAATCTGGATAAGGTGATTGCAAACCATATACAAGGACTCATCACTGATGGTTGATCGTGAAGATTGGCCTACCAACTTCACAAGCCTCGTGGCGAAACTGGAAATGGGGTGTAGTCTACCTGGACTACAAATGGCTTTGCTCGAAGCTTGCCCTAGAAGACCCGCTAAACAAAATCTGAAGAGTAAGATCCAAACAACAAACTTGGCTATTTGACTAAACAGTAACTAAAAACCTATGCATAAGCCAAATAGAGTTTTTTTCTATATGGCACCCGGTAGCAAGTGGCCTCCCTATACACAAAATACTAGCTTACTTAGGAGTGTAAAATCCACAATGCCCGGGCCCCACATTATGGATGTACAAAAACTTTAAAACACCTCATCTAGTTTTTCCCTCTGGCTCACTCTATTTAGGCCTTAGTGTAAGCAATGTGTCAACAATATTTATCTACTACTTTGAATTGGTGGATTGCCTAGCTCAGGACCCACCTACCTTAGGATATTGAATATCAAGGTACTTAGGTTTTTTTTAGATTTTAGGCCATTTTCTACAAATGGAAGCAATGCTTCACATCATTACTCTGGACTTTTTAAAGGCATTAAATGTGTGCCAAGTTGCTCCTGTAGATTGCTATCTAGACACACAATATATGCCTTGAGATTGAACAACTCCATCAACTTATTGAATATTGGCATGGGGCTCTGTATACAATGAGCAAAGTACCTCTTGATATCATGTGCCCATGTAGCCACCTAGACTACATGGAATTTTGTCCCAACTTGACTCTGTTATGTCCCATCGCGACAAGCCTAGCCATCGAACTAACAACAGACCTCATCACTTGGTTGTCAACAAATTCACGAGTGACTGAAATATGCATGCAATGTATCTATTGGTCCCCTACAAGCCTAGCCAGCGAGCTAACAGTGAGCCCCATCACTAGGTTGGTTGACAAGTTTGCAAGCAATAGAACCATGCACACAACCTATCTGTCAGTCCCCTACTCCCTGCACCCTTGTGATTGCTATCTCATAAGGACCTAGGCCCTCGGAGCCACCCGCTAATGGGTGGAACCTAATACCCATTGACATTGATGACCACTACTAGGCCCCTCCTACAGATCGGCACGTGGTCAGTTGACTATCTAACTTCGGCATTGGCCCTTTGTTATTTTGTTTTATTTTCTATTACATGAATATTACTTGATATTTCATTATAAAGGGTGTTTTTGCTTAGGCCAACCAAGTTTTGAAATTTTGGACATGCTTGCAAAGGCTACTGTCGCGGCTAGCCTAAATTTTGATATTTTGTGTTGAATTTTAGCATTAGCATGAATACTTTAAAAAATTGCAAACAAACATAAAACAATTGACAAGTGCAATAAATCACATCAACACGTCAACATACTGAACACAAGAGTTTTTCACTGGGGAAACCTTTAAAGGACAAAAACCCCAAAAGCATTAGTAATTCATCTTGTAAATGAGATGACTAAGTTCTTCAAGAATTCTCAAAAAATGCCAATTAAGGCTTTTACCAAAATAGGGCTTCCTGCCCTATTTTTCCTCTCTCCTGCGCAGAAAACAAATCTCTGGTCAGATTCGTACGAAAACTGCCTAGATGTATTATTACCCTACCCGGACCATTTTCTTGCATGCTCGAATTTCTGTTTGTCTTGCCCGGACTGTTCTTCACTACCCGAGTCCTACTGCAAACCCAGAACCCTGCCCGAGACTTGCTCAAGGGTCACTGCTACATCCCTGAGGGTGGTTGTTGCTTGCTCGAGGGTTACTACTACCTGCCTGAGCCACTAAACCTCTTCCCAAGCTCTAGTGCAACAGCCGGAGGAAGGAGCAAAGCTGCCCAAGCTCTGTTGGGCATGCCCGAGGGTAGCTTTGACCTACCCGAGGGTGTAGATTGTTGCTAGGGGCTACCTAGGTGAGAGTAAGGGCTACCCAAATGTATATACATCCTGCCCGTGAGGTGAAACCTTGCTCGTGTCTGATCCGAGGCTAATTGTCGTGAAGGTGGAGGGTTTTGTTCATGCCCGTGGTGGAGAGGAGAGCATGGGAGAAGATAAGCAGGCTGCCCGTGAACATCAGGTGCCTGCTCGTAAATAATAATAAGGTTAGGGTAATGCCCTAACACTGTTCTTCAGCTAGCCGTGAGGTAAAAATAAGGAACCCTAGCTGTAATAGATTGTTATTAGCCCATGGAGAAGACAAGTGTGGATGGCCTAGCTAGACTCATCCATGCTAGGGCATAACCACAAAACCTCCTTCTCTTCAATAACCAGCGAAATCTTCTGTTGAAGCAGTTGTACCTGTGAGAGCAAGTGTGTGTGTAACAATGAATTGGATTGATCTTCCTTTATAGCCTTTTAGTCAGCTGTAAGTGGACCAAAACTCAAAAGAACAAAATATTAATATTTTATTCTTTTATCACGTTGACTTTTACCTTTAGTGGTACTAAAGGTCTTTTTGCACTTTCACTTTGACACCTTAGTGATACTAAGGGTCCTTATGTATTTCAGACTTTTGCTTTAGCCTTCTTCAAGTGCCCTGTGGTCAAAACAAGTGGTCAAGGTGGTCCTTCATCCCCACTCAAAGTGCATCATCAAACAGAGAGAATTACTAATGTTTTTATCTCACACTCTGTGTGACACCAAGATCGGATACTAAGGTGTCTTAACCAAGGGTAGCTAAGCCTTGGAGAAGATCACAAAGCCCACTGATCGAGGGTCAGAGTACCACACATGCCTAGACTCGCTCTAGGGCTTATAGTGTCATCCTGGTAGCAGACCAGGTGCCTCAGCCATAGGCTGCATAATTTGACACAAGATTGAATACTTGGTAACAGACCAAGCGCCTCCATTCTCCCGAAGAGTGGCCCTTAGCCCCGGGTTGAATCCCTAGTCCCGGACTAGGTAAATTCCTGGTAACTGACCAGGTGCCTCCATTCAAAGAATGGCCACTCAGCTCTAGGTTGTGTCCCCCAGTGCTAGACTGGTTCCACATTTTGGTCCCGGACCAGACGTCGCCATTCAACAGAATGGTCACTCAACTCAAGGTTAAGTCCCCCAGTGTTGGACTGGTTCCATATCTTGGTCCCAGACCAGATATCCCCATTCAACAGAATGATCACTCAACTCTAGGTTGAGTCCCCCAGTGCTGGATTGGTTCCACGCCCTGGTCTCGAATCAAGTGTCTCCACTCTCCTAAGAGAATGGCTCTCGATGTTGTTCAAAAAAATCAACATTTTGGGCATGCTTGTGGAGGCTATAGTCGTGGCCAACCCTTTTTTGTATTATAGCATGTATAGATTATGCTTATTAATAGAGTTTAAAGAAGCTTTAAATTTTAAAATATCTAGTGGTGGGAAATAGGCCTCAAATTACAAGTGTAAGGCAAGCTTCCTAGAACATCAAGGTGCCAAATTATTGTTGATAGACAATCATAATAAGATCCTATAACAACACATCAAACAACTCCTAGATATGAAGTAGCATGGATACAAGGGGGCAAGGGTACATCGAGTTCTACCATGTACTACCAAATAGGAAGCACCAAAAGATCAAGTATGTTGGCGATGAGATAATAACTCTAAGGAGGTTTGGCCTAAAGTTATTTCATAATTATTCTGTAGTTATTATCGTCATTGTGAGACTCAAGATAGACTCAAGAAACTTGCAAATTCAACTCCTAAATGAGTCTTTAGGATGAAACTCGCTTAAAAACTCACCTAGCAAATGAAATTCTGCAAACTCGCCTTAAACTCGCTAGATTCATCCAATTAGACAAAAACTCAACTAAAATTCACCTACCAAGAAAAATGTGCCTACACACTACCAACGTAGTAAAAAAGTGTTGATTTAGGGTTTTACGAAAGAAAAGGCTAGGAAGTCCTATAAGGCAACCCATAAGCCATAAAGCTCCAAATTACCTTCTCGTTATCATTTCATACCATGTACTGTCAAATAGGAAGCACCAAAAGGTTGGGTATGCAAGCGATGAGATAATAACTCTGAGGAGGTTTGGCCTAAAGTTATTTCATAATTATTCTGTAATTATTATCGTCATTGTGAGACTCAGCATAGACTCAAGAATCTTGCAAATCCAACTCCTAAATGAGTCTTTAGCATCAAACTCGATTAAAAACTCACCTAACAAATGAAACTCTGCAAACTCGCCTTAAACTCGCTAGACTCATCCAACAAAAACTCAACTAAAGTTCACCTACCAAGAAAAATGTGCCTACACACTACCAACGTAGTAAAAAATTTTGATTTAGGGTTTTACGAAGGAAAAGGCTAGGAAGTTCTATAAGGCAACCCATAAGCCATAAAGCTCCAAATTACCTTCTCGTTATCATTTCATACTGCATACCTGAAAATTTTGGGTGATGCAGATTTGGTTGCTTAGTGGCTGGATAGAACCATACAGCAAGGGTTGAGGATGTGCTTCTGTTGTGTGAGCAAGGAACAGAGATCTTCTATTATGGTGAACATCTACTCAATAGTGGAGACCAAATACAAGGCTATAGGCGATTGGAAAACACCTGTTGCTTGACTATGTGTTTTAGAGACATCTATTGTTCCCATAAACATCTGTGTTTGACTATGAAGTTTGGATACGTTTGTTCAGCTAAATCAAGCTCACAATTGAACCCTGAAGTATGCCTTCAACTATTCTCCTTTTTCTTCTGATATGAGAATAAAAGCTGTTTTGGACTTGCTTCCATTGTGAGAGCAAGGAACAGAGATCATTTATTATTGGTGAAAATCTACTCAACCGTGGAGATCAAATACAAGGCTATAGGCAATTGGAAAATATTTGTTGTTTGATCATGTGTTTAGAGACATCTATTGTTACCATCCTTAAACATTTGTTGTCTGACTCTGAAGTTTGGAGATGTTTGCTCAGCCAAATCAATCTCACAATTGAACCCTGAAGTGTGCCTTCAGCTATTCTGAGATTCTCCTTTTTCTTTTTATATTAAGGTAAAAATTTATTCAAAGCTTCAAACTTCAAACTTCAAAACACTAGATGCATATACAGTAAATTTTACACATAAATAGTAAATTCCTTTTGCCGTATATCTCTCACTGTAACCTTGTTTTGTTTCATTTCAGTGCTGCCATATTTTCTGCATAATTATCCAGCAAAGGAATCATTCTTGTCCATGGCTCCTAAGCCCAAAAGGCCTCTTGATCGAGCATGGGAACATGCAATCCAAATGGATCTGAATGATGACACGAAGGTCAAGTGAAAATACTGCCCAATAGTTATGTTTGGGGGCATAAATAGGCTAAAACTCCACCTAGACAAATCCCATGCAAAGATGTTGTAGTTTGTAACCATTGTGCCCTTAAGAAGTCACAACCTAAATGCAAGATGCTTTGCATAATATCAGATTAAACAAAGCAAGGAAATCTAGGTTGTGTTTGGAAATTGGAAACGTTGGTAGATCTGAAATGCCACCTCCCAGTAGCTGTTTATCACATGTTGGAATTTCATTCATCACCTCTCCTTTCTTCTGTCGTAGCAAATCCCCACAAGCTCGAACGTCCTTGGAGAGTTTTAATGAAAAGATGAGGAAGGAGGCAGGCCATGCAGTGACAAGGTTTTGGTACCATGACAGCCTTTCATTTAACCTTGCAAGCTCTTTTTTTTTGTAGCCCATAGAAGATGTTATTGCAATAGCTGGCTCCGAATGCAAAGTCCCCTCTCATAATGCAGTCGAGGAGAAAGATTGGGGAATTGGAGTATGTCAAAGAACAACTGCAGAACACTAAAAATTCGTGGAAGGAATTGGAGTACGTCAAAGAACAATTGCAAATCATTAAAATTTGTGGGAAAGTACCAATTGCACCATTATGTCAAACAGGTGGACAAATCAAGAGAATAGAACATGCATAAATTTCCTTGTAGCATGTCCTAAAGGAACCATGTTCCTGAAACCCAACAATTTTTATGTGCATCTTCTCTAAGATTACACTTCCATATAATAGAGTTAATAAACTCGAAAGTAAAGAATATTATAGCCTAGCTTAAATAACTCTCAAAAGCAAACCTTGAAAAAAAATTATGGCATACTAAGTTTGTCTTATAAAACAAAGTTGAACATTGGAATTGCATCGCTGGTGCTTTTTAGAAAAGAAAGAACATAATAACATTATCAAATTCAACTCCTAAATGAGTCTTTAGGATGAAACTCGCTTAAAAACTCACCTAGCAAATGAAATTCTGCAAACTCGCCTTAAACTCGCTAGATTCATCCAATTAGACAAAAACTCAACTAAAATTCACCTACCAAGAAAAATGTGCCTACACACTACCAACGTAGTAAAAAAGTGTTGATTTAGGGTTTTACGAAGAAAAGGCTAGGAAGTCCTATAAGGCAACCCATAAGCCATAAAGCTCCAAATTACCTTCTCGTTATCATTTCATACCATGTACTGTCAAATAGGAAGCACCAAAAGGTCGGGTATGCAGGCGATGAGATAATAACTCTGAGGAGGTTTGGCCTAAAGTTATTATCGTCATTGTGAGACTCAGCATAGACTCAAGAATCTTGCAAATCCAACTCCTAAATAAGTCTTTATCATCAAACTCGAGTAAAAACTCACCTAACAAATGAAACTCTGCAAACTCGCCTTAAACTCGCTAGACTCATCCAATTAGACAAAAAATCAACTAAAATTCACCTACCAAGAAAAATGTGCCTACACACTACCAACGTAGTAAAAAATTTTGATTTAGGGTTTTATGAAGGAAAAGGCCAGGAAGTCCTATAAGGCAACCCATAAGCCATAAAGCTCCAAATTACCTTCTCGTTATCATTTCATACTGCATACCTGAAAATTTTGGGTGATGCAGATTTGGTTGCTTAGTGGCTGGATAGAACCATACAGCAAGGGTTGAGGATGTGCTTCTGTTGTGTGAGCAAGGAACAGAGATCTTCTATTATGGTGAACATCTACTCAATAGTGGAGACCAAATACAAGGCTATAGGCGATTGGAAAACACCTGTTGCTTGACTATGTGTTTTAGAGACATCTATTGTTCCCATAAACATCTGTGTTTGACTATGAAGTTTGGATACGTTTGTTCAGCTAAATCAAGCTCACAATTGAACCCTGAAGTATGCCTTCAACTATTCTCCTTTTTCTTCTGATATGAGAATAAAAGCTGTTTTGGACTTGCTTCCATTGTGAGAGCAAGGAACAGAGATCATTTATTATTGGTGAAAATCTACTCAACCGTGGAGATCAAATACAAGGCTATAGGCAATTGGAAAATATTTGTTGTTTGATCATGTGTTTAGAGACATCTATTGTTACCATCCTTAAACATTTGTTGTCTGACTCTGAAGTTTGGAGATGTTTGCTCAGCCAAATCAATCTCACAATTGAACCCTGAAGTGTGCCTTCAGCTATTCTGAGATTCTCCTTTTTCTTTTTATATTAAGGTAAAAATTTATTCAAAGCTTCAAACTTCAAACTTCAAAACACTAGATGCATATACAGTAAATTTTACACACAAATAGTAAATTCATTTCGCCCTAGATCTCTCACTAGAACCTTGTTTTGTTTCATTTCAGTGCTGCCATATTTTCTGCATAATTATCCAGCAAAGGAATCATTCTTGTCCATGGCTCCTAAGCCCAAAAGGCCTCTTGATCGAGCATGGGAACAGGCAATCCAAATGGATCTGAATGATGACACGAAGGTCAAGTGAAAATACTGCCCAATAGTTATGTTTGGGGGCATAAATAGGCTAAAACTCCACTTAGACAAATCCCATGCAAAGATGTTGTAGTTTGTAACCATTAAAACTCCACCTAGACAAATCCCATGCGAACATGTTGTAGTTTGTAACCATTGTGCCCTAAAGAAGTCACAACCTAAATGCAAGATGCTTTGCAAAACATCAGATTAAACAAAGCAAGGAAATCTAGGTTGTGTTTGGAAATTGGAAAAGTTGGTAGATCTGAAATGCCACCTCCCAGTAGCTGTTTATCACATGTTGGAATTTCATCCATCACCTCTCCTTTCTTCTGTCGTAGCACATCCCCACAAGCTCAACCGTCCTTGGAGAGTTTTAATGAAAAGATGAGGAAGGAGGCAGGCCATGCAGTGACAAGGTTTTGGTACCATGACAGCCTCTCATTTAACCTTGCAAGCTCTTTTTTTTGTAGCCCATAGAAGATGTTATTGCAATAGCTGGCTCCGAATGCAAAGTCCCCTCTCATAATGCAGTCGAGGAGAAAGAATGAAGAATTGGAGTATGTCAAAGAACAACTGCAGATCACTAAAAATTCGCGGGAGGAATTGGAGTATGTCAAAGAACAATTGCAAATCATTAAAAATTTGTGGGAAAGTACCAATTGCACCATTATGTCAAACAGGTGGACAAATCAAGAGAATAGAACAGGCATAAATTTGCTTGTGGCATGCCCTAAGGGAACCATGCTCCTGAAACCCAACAATTTTTATGTGCATCTTCTCTAAGATTACACTTCCATATAATAGAGTTAATAAACTCGAAAGTAAAGAATATTATAACCTAGCTTAAATACCTCTCAAATGCAAACCTTGAAAAAAAATTATGGCATACTAAGTTTGTCTTATAAAACAAAGTTGAACATTGGAATTGCATCATAAAAACATTGCATCCAGAGAAGCAAGGTACATTCTACAATCCAGTATGAGTGACATATCCAGTATAGGTGACATGTCTAAATGTGTAACATAATACAAGAAAAATTGAGGTCCACAATGTAACAGTGAAAAGTGAAAAAAGAAATATCCATAATTAAATATAAAGAAGCTCGTTGACCAACATCAAATGAGCCACAACTTAAAATTCGACGGAATTCAGTGTTTTTCCTTACAATATTTAGTCAAATGCAATGACTAAACACAAGCGTATATATCATCCATTGTTAGTAACATTAATTGGAATGATATGTAGCCAGCATGTAATAATAAATATTTAAGGAGTGGGTGGTTAAGAGGCTGCTAGATATGATGTAACCAAAGATTAAACTTAAGATTCTAACTGGAAATTTTAAACAACGCGGACAGATTCGAATTCGAAATTTTGTAATAAGATTGGAACTTACTAATCGAGTCTAAGTTGAATTTGGCGTTTTGGTTCAAAATGGAAATAGGTTGGCTTAGGTCCATGTTAAATTAACAATATAATTTGTTGTATAGTGATATATATAGCCACATTTCGGTGGGGTGGGGGGGGGGAAGCACTCAACCGCCCTTTCAGTTGATTAAAATTCCACGAATACTCTGCAAAGTCCCTCAACCGCGTTATATTATATAAATAATTGTTTCCAAATGAAAAGGATTAAGAATAGTCGTGGATCATAAAAAGCTAAAATCCTCAAACATAAGGCATCCATTACAAAAATTCATCTGAACATAACAAATTGTGGCAATGACCCTCAAATTTGGAAAACTCGAGTATCAGCAGTCTGCGGCCTAGAAAATTTGTAATTACTTAATAAAGAGAAACGATTAACAGCCGCATGAGAAATTAAAATCCGTCAGAATCGAACTTACGTCTTCTTCGTGACCTCGGAGCTCGCATCGTAGACGATATGGCCCTGAGTCTGCGCCCATTGATCTGATTCGCTTTGCAGAATGCTGAGCCAAGAAAGTAGTTAAACGTGCAGAGGATACCAAGTGATTAAAGGGGTAAGAAGAGCAGAGGAGGGTTCGAAGGGACAATCGGCGCTGCCTTTATAGTCTTTCGATGTGAAGGACGTTGGTGAAATACAGTCATTTAGTTGAGTTTGAGCTGTTCCCTTTTAGAAAAGGAAGAACATAGTAACATGGGGTCACTCAGGGTAATTACTTTTTTAACATTATCAACTTAGTTTAATGTTTTATTTTTTAATTTGTATCGCTGGTGCCTTTTAGAAAAGGAAGAACATAATAACATTTGGTCGCTAAGGGGTAAATTACTTTTCTAACATTATCACATTAGGTTAATGTTTTATTGTTGAATTTGAGTCGTTGGGGGAGATAGTATGAAACTTATATTGGGAATCTGAATTCTCCATAGAGATAGCATGAAACTTACTTTCTCACTTAAGTTATTGTTTTTTAATTACTTTAGTATAGAGAATGTAAGGTTATTTAGCTCAATAAGGTAGGTTATTTAGCTTAATAAGGTTCTAAGTTTATTGTTTCTCAATTACTTTAGTGTAAGGGAATATAAGGTTGCTTACCTTTATAAGGTCCTTAAGTTATAAAGCTCTAAGGGTTAGCTCAATTGGTAAGACGTGCGTACACTCTCTCGGTTCGGGGGAGGTCATGGGTTCGAGCCTTGAGTCCTCTGGGGTTAGGCCTTCTGCTAGGATGGCCGACGGTTTACCACCTCTACCATCCATGAATGTGGGAAAGTATTGCTGGGTTTCCTGTGGATCTTTCCATCTGAAAAAAAGGTCCTTAAGTTATTGTTTCTTACTTACTTTAATATAGGGAATGTAAGGTCACTTACCTTAATAAGGTTCTAATCAAGTTATTGTTTCTCAATAGTATAGGAAATGTAAGGTCACTTACCTTAATAAGATCCTAATCTGTGTGCTCGAAAGTAAGGTTGATGATTTAAGGGTCAAACTAACAAATAGTTGATGTGGATGGTAGCTAGGATTTTAATGCAAATTTGATATAAAACAGTGAACGAAAGTGGTTTGCTGAGTCATTTTATCAATTGTGTACAATATCAGTGGACTTAATAGTTAAGAACATGTATTTCCCGTAATCTTAAATTTGACGATTTGGGTCAAATAGACGGATTTTTTGGGCGGGATTTTGAAATTTTCTAGTGGGAATTTTTCAAAATCCAGGTTATAGTTGTCAAGTTCTAGATTTGTGGGTGTTCCAAGGGTTTCTGAGGGTGTTGAATCCATTTATACCATCAAAATCGTGATCAAAAGAGAGTTAACTTCTAATTTTGCAAAATAAAAAACACCAAATTCTGACAAAAAAATGATTGTCTCGTCTGAATCTTCGAATTTTTAGACGACTCTCGTGTATTTCCTCTTTGGAAGTCATAGATTTGAATTTGGAATGGGTAGGATATGTACATCTCCATATACAAGCAACCAAATCGTTGCACAAATAGAGTCATTTGTCCCACAAACAAGGGAGGTCTCATACATCAAATTGATGTTGGCTAAATTGTGACTTGAAAATTAAATTATTATTGTTGTTGTTTTCAATAATAAATGTTACATATTACATTTGGAAACTTTATAAACAAAAATAAATACAATAAATTTGAATAAACTATATAAGAGTTATTAAAAATGAGACAAATTGGCAATCATCCCACCTCCTTTTGATTAATCTCACAAAGTGGTTCGAAATGTTAGTTATGTGAACACCATTTACACAATCGACACCCATCCTCTTCTTACTCTTAACAAGATGTTTATTTCTATTTTTTTCTATTTTACTTTGTTATGTTATTTTTTTACTGTATCTTTATTTTGGATTATTGTATTTTGTGATTAATATCTCATTCACATAAATTCCATCAATTACCTCTTCTTTAATCCTTAATGAAATGGTCTTAATGATTTATAATGTAAGGTATACATTTATGGTAAGGGCATCAAAATAATCTATTGGTATTAATTTATTTCATAGTGCTTATTATGTTAAATTTTCTTTCATTTCCATGTTCATGCCTTGTGAGGTATTCCATTGGTTCGAACTTGTCTAGGATTTGATTGGGAACAAATAGATTCTATATCTCTGCGGCTATTCCGAATACTAATATTATAAAGATTCTATATAATTTGGGGCTTATGCTTCTCTTGCTTCAGTAAGAACAAATAAGATCATTAGTAATATGATTCAAATTAGCTTGATGAAATGGTCAAGGAGGTTGAACTCCAACAACCTTTAGAGAAATCAAAGTACCTGAACAAATTTGATGAAGCCTTTGGTTTCATGTGAATTCATATCTCGAGGGAGTTACTCTTCCACCTTGATGGATTAAAAACACTGAGGGAAGTATGGCAGAAGCTCAAATCATTGTTTGGCAAAAAAGACGAGACGAGAGGCCACATTTTGGAGAATGAGTTTATTTCTCTTCAACCCTTAAGTTTCTAAACCATCCAACAATTCTTCTCTGAGTTCAAGTCTTTGGTCATGCAGTGCAAGCATCATGGAATTTACAAGAAGGATGAGCAATTGGTGATCTCCATTTTGAGCAAGCTTGGCCCAATTTTTTTTGTATTTGTGTCCACCTTCCACTCCAGGAGACTAACTACCCCAAAATGGTGAATGCCCTCACTTGATGCATCAATTGAATCCCTCATTGAAGAACAATATAAGATGATCCAAATGGGAGCCCTCAAAACCTCCAACAAAAAAGTTATTTTAGTTGGGGAGATCAAGAATGTGCAAGCTAAAGGGAGACAAAAGGGAAAAGACAAAAAGAACATTAAAACCAAACCAAAGGAGAAGCAAAATCCTTCAAATGGAGCCTCTGGTTCTAAGAAGGATAAGCATAAGAGGTTTGAAATGACCAAGTGTCTGTATTGCAAGAGAGGAAACTATCCAAAGAACCTATGCATGAAGAAAACAATATATCAGATGTCAAGACTTCTTGAACAACATAATATTTCCCTGCCTGAAGGCATAAGGAATACTGATTCTGGAAGCAAGATTGAATATCATGAGAGATGCCATGCACTGAATGTTGAATTGTCACAATCACAATCCTTCCTCATTGATTCAGGAGCCTCCAACCACATGGTTACCTCCAAAGAACCATTTTCTTCTCTATATCTCACCGGTGGTCCTAGTGTACACATGGGAGATGACTCTCAAATCCCAGTTGTTGGGAAGGGCCCAGTTCAATTTGAGGATGGAGTGTTCAATAATGTCCTATATGTGCCCTCTTTAGCAACAAATTTGTTGTATGTATATTATATGACCCATATTGGTTCACCAAAGCGAGTTGTATTTGAATCCAACATAGTTGAGATCTTAGAAATCTCTACTGGGAAGCTGACAGTGAAAGGAGTTGCAAACCATGCCTTCAAGGCACATGAGTTCTCACATTTTTTGTCATACTCACGCCAAAGTTCCCTATTGACTCATGCTAATGAAACAAGCAGAATCTGGCATGAGAGATTCTGCCATATGAATTTTAAATACCTCCAACAATTGCACAATGGAGAAATGGTTGAGAGATTGTCTCTCATCAAGTCATCTGAAGGTGTTTGCAATGGCGACTTGGTAGGTAAGCACCCAGAGCGAAGGTATGAAGTTGGGAAGGAAAGAAGAGTTGCCTCTACACTTGATTTAATACATAGTGATGTCTCTGGACCAATACCTATAGCATCCATGAATGGATCCATAACTTTTTGACCTTCATTGATGACTATTTAAGGTATTGTTGGGTCTATTTTCTTAAGCAGAAGTATGGGGTGTTTGAAACTTTCAAAGTTTTCAAAGCCTTAGTTGAGAACACTCTTGGGAAGAAGATCAAAGCACTCATATTAGACAATGGAGGAGAGTACACCACAAGAGAGTTTCATAACATTTTGAGTTACGGATACTGGTAGAATGTTCATCTCTTCATTTATCGTAACATCTTATGGGTTTCGTTCTTCTTCATTATCATGATTAAGGTCATCTTGATATTTCATATCCTTACTTACTTGATGGCACTTTACTACTCGAATAACCGTAGTAATTCTAGAGCTAATATGTGCACCAAGTCTTGACTATGTATAAGGAATGCATTTATTAAATATACATGGTTGATCTTCTTTGTCTAATGAGATTGTCTTTAGTTGTTCTCGCAGCATCTTATGGGTTTTGTTCTTCTACATTATCATGATTAAGGTCATCTTTAACGCTTTTATTTTCAACATTGCATTATTATATAGCTTCAGTTTTTTCATAATTGTTGTTAATAATGACTACATTTTTAACCGTATTTTGTGTTTTATTATTACAATCTACAACATCATCGTTTTCTTTACAAATGATACTGACATTATGATTGTCAATACATTCTTGATCTTTCATATCCTTGTCTTCTACCTCTTATGTTTCATCGTCCTTGTTATCGTCTTCCTTAACAAGTCCTTGTTTTGGAGTTCCACTAGACATTTTTATAGAATTTTCAATTGGCGTATTAATGTGCCTTACTTCCCTACCTTGTAAGAAGACGTAGCGAAATTCTGGTAGATGTACATATTTTTTACTAAGTATCATATTTTGAGGTTTGTAGTTGGGGTGTCTTTTGTTATCCCTCTCGGAGTCTGGTGGTTTAAATCTTTTGTGAGGAGGGATATAAGGAGGTGGTCGTCGTGGCCTCCCTTGTTCCTCTTTATTTAGGAACTTGGGATTCACATTTGCTTCTTCTCTTGGGAATGCGAATGCAGTCTCCAAATTTCCCCCACTTGAGATTTTGGAGACCGTAACCACTTCTTCATCATTTTCTCTCAACCTTGGCTGGGTATGAGCAATAAATTCTTCGGGGTTTGATCTTGCTACAAGTTCTTCCTTGATTCCATCTTCTTCTATCATGGGTGCAAAATCAATTTCCAGCTCTTCCTTATTTGGAAATTGAGGGGGCATAATCGCTTCTACTATTGTAGGTGCCATAGCAGTTTCATGCTTTTCCCTCGCTTGAAAAGTGAGATGTTGTAGTCGCTTCTTCATAGGCTTCTTCATCATTTTCTCTCAACATTGGCTTGGTTTGAGCAATAAATTCTTCGGGGTCTGATCTTCCTATAAGTTCTCCTTGATTCCATCTTCTTCTAGCATGGGTGGAAAATCAATTTCCATCTCTTCCTTATTTGGAAATTCAGGGGGCGTAATTGCTTCTGCTGTCGTAGGTATCATAGCACTTTCCTGCTTTCCCTCGCTTGAGAAGTGAGATGTTGTAGGTGCTTTTTCTCCATAGGATTCTTCATCATTTTCTCTCAATGTTAGCTCGGTTTGAACAAAACATTCTTTGGGGTCTAATCTTACTACAAGTTCATCCTTGATTCCAATTAAGTCACTTGTTTCTTCTTGGTTGATTTCTTGTGTATTTTCTTTTTCATTTTATGTTTCACATTCTTGCTTTAAATGATTTTTTATCATTTCCTTCATAATTTTAAAGTCTTCTTCATATTTTTCCCACTTTTGTTTACTTTCTTGAAATTTTTTTATCCCGTGATGACGACATTTCTATCTTCGAGATCTTGAGAATTTGATTTTTTTTCGTAATAATAATAATAATAATAATAAAATTAATTCATAATATTATTATTATTATTCTTTTTATAAACTATATATATTGTTTAATATATAGTTTTTTTTTAGATTTTGAAATGTTATAATAATTTTTTTTTACTAGGGGAATCGACAAATGGGGACTGGGTTGGTACTTGTGTGACATGGGGTCCAGGGATCCATTCTCGCTACCATTATATCCCTAGGTGCCCCACAACAGTCCACAAGCATGGGACACATGTAAGCTCGACTGCGATTTGAACTCGTGATCTCCTTTACAACATGTGACTTCATATCAAGCGAATCACCAATGAGCCACACGCGTGCGGGCCTAATAATAATAATAACTATTTAATATTAATTTTAATATTATATTTTTATTATTATATTTTTTTGAAAAAAGTGGGATTTAGGGTTTAAGGCAAAGAGTAAATGGTATGGAAGATGAGTAAAGGGTAACTCGTGGACAAGGTGTAATGGTATGGATGAAGTTATGGTTTTTAAATTATAATAATAATAATAATAATAATAATAATAATAATCATTGGTAATAATAATATTGTAATAATAATAATACTATAATAATGATGTTATTATTATATAGGTTTTTCTTTTAGGTGGGGGGTTATAATATTAAAATAATTATTATTATCAATAATAATAATGTATTATAATATTTATATTGTTTTGGATGAGAATATGGAGATGGGAGATATTTACGAAGAGAGATTGGAGATTGGAGAATTAGAAAATAAAACCATGGGCTAGTTTTATAAAACCATGTACTCGTTTTATAAAACCATGAACTGGTTTGTTGATGACTTTTCTTTTTTACTTTTTACTTTATTTTATTTATTTTTCCTTATTTTTTCCTTTTCCCTTTTGCCTTCTTATTTTCCCTTTTTCTTCTCTCCCATGAGGAGCTTCCTTTATTTCTTCAAATATTTNACCAGAAAAAAAAAAAAAATAAAAATAAAAAAAAAATAAAAAAAAATAAAAAAAAATTTGACCACAGGTCAAGAGCAAAACTGCTATGATACCACTTGTAAGGTAACACCTTACATATTTATCTTATTAGATAAATAAATATATATTTTTATAATTGAATTGATGATGATATGAATACATATTCTCTCGACATATATATAATACATAATAGTGAAGAGTTATGTCTCTTCTCATGTCGTTGTTTCATTTAGCATATACAATATTGATTAGTTTAATTACTTAATCTAATTTATTATTTTATTTGCATATTATTCTATTTGGTATGTTACAGTGATACCAAGTGCTGGCACAAAGTTTGGAAAGTTAAGGCACCGATGAAATCAATTCTTCATATGTCGCTTGCACTGAATAACAAAGTTCTTACTTGGGGGATGATGAAGAGGAGAAATAAAGTTGGCCCTAGTATTTTTCTCCTCTGCGGAAATCACAATGAAACTTCTCATTGTCTATTTCTTAATTGTTCTTATACTTGACATGTCTGGTGTGGTCTAGAACAACAACTTGGACTTGTTAATTTATATGCTCGGGAAACAATTGAAGAGAGTTTCGTAGGTTTGTTTAATAATAAAGATTTAAAGCATTTGCGAGCTCTTCCCTACTTGGGTCTTTGGGGTATTTGGATAGCTCAAAATTCGATTGTATTTGAAGATAAGTTTCTTCATGCATTCATAAAAGTGACATAGGTATTGATCCTTCTGCCTTTCTACAGGACCGCAACTATTATTAAGTGCCTTATAACTATTCTATCCCACGAGATTGACAAAGGCTTACCCTGGATTTTTTAATTTTTATTTTTTATGGTGCTTATAATACGATGATGTGTGGTTATGAATCCATCCTTTACCTTTCTAAACTACATTATTATAAGGTGAAGGTGAATGTGGGGCAAGGAATGAACAATTTTAGTGAATTCATGGCACTCTTCCTTTTGTTGAAGTTCACAAATAGACACATTCTTGTTTCTCTTCGAGTTTTCAATGACTCCAATCCTGTAATCAATTATTTGAATGGCTCATATCAGCTCTGAAACATCACTCACATATCGTTCTTTGGGAAATTACAATAGGTTACAAACCTCTTCACTTTGATTCAATTCAAGCACATCTTTAGAGAGGTTAATAAAATTGTTGATGCTCTTTCCATAACATGATCATCTAATTTTAAGGCAATCTAAACAATAAATTGTATGGGTTTAACCCTTAAGGGGAGACCAAAGTCACAATTACACTAACATATTCATGATTAGAAACAAAAACAATCGCATTTGCTCAAATTTAATTCAAAGGCCTTTTTGGAAGAAATTTAAATTTTTAACCTCTTATAAACAAAAAATACTCAAATCATGAAACAAATGCCTTGTCCTTTTGATAATTTTTGGCAAGAGGTGTCATAGATAATTTTTATATTCCATAACACTATTTTCAATGAGATCGTCTAGAGATGGATTCAACATGAACATCCTCTAAACCTTACAATGGTCCTTCAAGGGTTATAAACAAGTTTGGTATCTATGGGTCAATGATACTATGGAAAAGATAGTCATGCATGGTGTAGATTTTGACCTCCTTCATGGGTACTTGAGATTTGAGGGATCTTGATAATTCCAAGAGGTAGTGGAGAGTGATTTCACATATTGACACCATGAGGAGCAAATCCTTTCAATGAATAAGCAATATCCTTGTCTTAGTGCTAATTAGATGATGAACTATGATTGGTCTGCATCATTGGAATTGTAGGCCAAGAAGCTTGAGTAACATGCTTAATAACTTGGGAATCATTTCTATCCACTTGAACTCAAGATTTGATAACCTTTTCATTGCCTTGAGGGACTTGATCAACTTGAGGAGGTTACAAGGATTGATGGGTTTGATCGACATTAGTAGCTTATGTTGTTAGAGGGGTTTAAGTAACCTAAAGATCTTGTAATACTTAAGGCGCTTGGGGATCTTGGGGATGTGAAGGATCTCACTCAACCATAAGGGATAGTCCTTGATTATCATACGTTTAAAATCTAAAACAGAATCTATAAGTTGATGTATCTCACAAGTTGTTTGAACATTTTATAACCAAACCTCAATGAACACAAAACCCTTAAGAACCTTAAATATGGGGTCACACAATTTTTTGGCTCATGGTAGATGGAGCCATTGAGTGGTTTGGAATGCGATCAAGGAAACAATAGAGCTACATGAGAAGATTGAGAAATTCAACACACATATGGAAACTTAATTGAGTGCTCTCCTTGATGGAGAAGGTCCCATACCAATGTGAAAAGGTAACACATGTGATTCTGTAAACCATTGAATTACAACAAACAATTTGATTACACACATTTTTACAATTTAAAAATAAACCCCTAACGAGGTTGCAAGTGTTCTCATAGTGCCAACCATGAGGCTCCCACACTTCCTTGATTAAACCTCAATCATAACCTCAAGTGGAATGTGAGAAATCACTAATAGCATGCGTGGTTGATACACTTGATTAATAGTTACATCAAACTTATATAAATAACTATATATTAATATTTTCATTGGAATGAGCCTCATTAAATGTGAAAAACATATGACCTTTTGAGGTATTTTTAGTAACTCCAAATCACTGAACTTCTATGTACCAAGACACAATTGTAGTAATAATAATATAACTTTTGCAATGCACCAATGTTGCATCGCAAAAGATCAATTACCATCCCAAAAGTCCATATGTAGATACCTTATGATCTTCCCTATTCTCCTCCTCCTCCTCCTCCAGGGTTGTATAAATGAATTAGGGGTCTCAATAAGTTCAATCACTAAAATATCAAGCTTGTGCTCATTAATTACAACACTTAAAGTTATGCATAATGTGTTTAAGAACTCCAGTGCCTCGTTGACTGATTATAGCTCCAATTGGATGAAAACATTGAATCATTAGTAAAGTGGTTATTAACATCCACCTTGTACCTTAGGATAAGAATATCCAAAATCCTCCCATGCATCCAAGCCACTTCTAGAAGATATATAAGAGCATAAAAAACCAACATATAGAGACAATATACAAGAGGGTTCCCTTATCTAATAGATTTATGTAAGTGGATTCAATTAAACAATGCACCAGTAATGGACACTGATATATAAGCATCGATAAGCATATGTACACTATATATGTAAATTCAAAATTGAAGCCAAGTAAAACTATCATATCAAGGATAAATCCCCAACAATTTGTGTCATAAGATTTATTAAAATACATTTTCAACAACAAGGAACCTTGCCTAGTATCCTTGGCCCACTCCATACATTCTTTAGTAGTGATCACAATTTCCATAATGAATCTTCTTTCAATGAAATATGTATACTCAAAATCACAATTTTGGAAGCAACCTTATGATTTCTCAATGCCAAGGCCTTTGCACATATTTAATAAGAAAAATTAAGAGGTGTGATAACATTTTGCCCACTAATGGTGTCTCTAGTAGTATTCTTTGAAATAAGCTTCTTGGGGCCTTGATTTGAACTTTGAAAGCCTTATAATTATAAAACTTCTTGTATTCCTAGGGTCCTACTATTATTATCATTAGATAGGATCGCTATTTCTCCTCATAAGAAATCTCTTTACTTAGCACCTCCCTTTTCAAACGAATACTTTTGTCAGGAAACTCTATTCCATTCCCTTATAGCCTCTTGAATGTGGTCTAATTGTATATACATATCAAATGCAAATTTTTTATACAATTCGCATGCAATAAAGTAATCTAGATGGGAATAATTTGTTTGATGTTAAGTGTTAATAAGGTATTATTCCAGGAGAGTTCTAAGAACCTATATATATTTTAAATCCACTCTCTCCCTCCTTCGTGTGTTTATGGACACCATTTTTCCCAACCATGAATAAGTTTTATGTCCTTTGAACAAAAAACTCCCACCATGTAACCCATAATTTGTTATTTATACTATAGAGAAGAATATTCCATTCATTGTGTATCAATGGTTCGTAGTCTTTAAAGGCCCAATGACAAACATTCAGCTTAAAAGGAACCTTCCTAGGTCCTTCTTATGAAATAATAGAAAGCTAGTCTTATGCCATAGTCCATGTAAGAACAATAACCACTCTTCCTTTAGAACCTATAAATGTAACACCATCCTTGGTCCTATAAAAACATGTCCAATGTAGGTTGAATGCAACCATTACCCTTTCTCCTGATATATCAATTAATCCACCCCCCAAAATCAATAAACTTTTGACTCTAGTGGAAATTGAAACCCTACGAAGAAGCTTTATATATAGACCAAGCACCTTTTTCACCACAAGCTAGGAAAAGACAATTACCACCTTCTTTGCTTGCCTCCCATTGTACCACATTGAAATATTTGCCTAAAACCCACCAACAAAAGGGAGGCAAGATGAGACCCAATTCCATATCATATTATGTTTCGAACAAATTTGTTGCATAAATAGATAAGAATCCAAATACTCCACCAACCTTGAAGAAAATAGCCCACATGCATTTATAAAACAAATCCACACAAAGAATTATCATAAAATATTACAACCAAAGGAGTCATTCCAAGAACAACTCCTCCAATTCTATACAAGAGGTTAGTAGAACAAAAACAAATCATGCCAACGATACTTCATCCTAGAGCTTAATTCAAAGATAGTGGACTTAACCTCCTAAATAAGACAATGGTCAACCTAGCTCACTATTTCATCTTCTT
This sequence comes from Pseudotsuga menziesii, assembly GCA_001517045.1. Taxonomy (NCBI): domain Eukaryota; kingdom Viridiplantae; phylum Streptophyta; class Pinopsida; order Pinales; family Pinaceae; genus Pseudotsuga; species Pseudotsuga menziesii. The sequence goes on along the minus strand of LPNX010180793.1, from coordinate 53,534 downwards.
AACATGAACCTTTGTGGTGGGAATCATCATCCCTTGCACATTCCATGTAAATTGTTTATTTCATGATGCAAGAAGCTTTATGTGAATATTGAAATCAAGACAAGTAGGCATTCTTGATATGCTCGACCGACGATATGGGTAGGAGTGCATTATTGCATCCTTAAGTGATTGAAATTATAAAGGGAATCAAAACCCTTATTATTTTTCACTCGGCATATTGAGATAACTTTTAAGTATTTTTCTTGCTATATTCTTTTGTCTTTAAGCCTTCTTCCTCCACCATCTTAGTAGGTTGATCAACATTGGAAGGATATGAAGGAGTGCTAGAAAAAGGTGTAGTAGTATATTGTTTCTATGTCTATATGATTTTGAAAGCATTAATTCTCAAGCATGTTTTTCTATGAGAAATATATAGATTTTATAGGTTTCCCATGTCAATTGGATCATGTGTTGGGCAAGGTTTTCTATTAGTAAATATTTGTTACAATGAACAATTTCTTGAAACCAAAATATGCTTATTTCCATATCAAGTATCTCATTTTTTGCAATCCAAGATCATTATTATGAACAATTCAAAATCCAACTCAATTTCTTATTCAAATCTACCGATACACGGACTCTTGATCTAGCTTCAAAGTAGTATAATTTTACATCACCGAGGAGATTTTTTCCATACCCTTGTGTAAACATATCAACAAAAACCCTAACGTCTATTAAAATGTTCAAAATCCAATTGAACTATAATTGGTTGTCATCTTGTATAATAAAAAATGTGCCTCCATGGGTGCACATGGTAAAGAGAACCCACAGTGGATCATTGACTACCAAATTGAAAAATGTACAGATGGTAGTTCCATTTTGAATTAAAAAGTGAACACATGGATAACAATGAGACTAGACTTGGGGAGCCAGGTGCGGGTGGGATAATCTTTGATCCCAGAGGAAATATAGTCACTTCTTTCGCCTGGGTAATATGACATAAGTCCAACAATGAAGCGGAATGGCTATCACTGTACCTTGGCTTGGAACTGGTAGGACAAAACAACATAGACAAAATAATATTTTTTGGAGATTCGAAGTAGATTATTCAAAAAATGAGAAAGGGTTACAAGTATGAAGCTGCTAATTGTAGAACAATTTACAAACGCATATGTCGTAATAATCCAGATCTTCATGCCTCTTATTATCACATTCTCAGAGGAAATAATGCCATTGCGGATAAGTTAGCTAATCAAGGAGTCAAGAATAGCTTGGGTTTGGTTTCTATAAAGGGTCAACACACCTATCACAAGCATGTCCCTTAGTACGTATGATTTTTGGGGGTGTATGGCTTGGTTAGTACACAACCTCACCCTCGTCTCACTCCATTGACGCATGACAAACAAGTGTCCACCGACACGACATCATTGGTTTCGTGGCATTCTCGATCACGTGAAGAATTTAATGTCCAATCCTTATATCCGGCTCTTCGAGGTTAATTCAGGATCGTTGGCACGCTTAATGGATCCACATAGAAGGATGAATACCTATCCCCCATTTCTTGCCTTTTTATGCAAGTCAGAGGAGCTCAGACATTTGTTTTCTCTTGGTCATAGCTCTCTGGACGAAGATATTAGCATTATGTTTCCAGGTCTTCTCAGTAAACATGACTTAGAGCATGCTTCGGTTCATTTGTCCTCCAACAACACCAAAGTTGAAGTGCTTCCTTCAGTCCCTTGGAATTAAGAGGATTTGTGCAAAAATACACCAACAAGTTCTCAACGTGGTAAGGTTTCCCTATGCAAAACTCCCTCTATAAGTTTTCACGATATTGGACTCCCATATTGCCCTCTGTAGGATTCTCTCCCATCTATGCTCAGGCTCCAATGGTGACATCAAAGGACATCAACGAAATCAAAGCAACATTGTCTGATATAAAAAACGGTTTGCATTGGATTTATGAAATGGTTGGTATCGATGTCAATGAAAACATGGTTGCAGCTGCAGATGCTAAGTACATGGCAAACCAGATGGTTTGCCACGAGTCAAGGATAGACGACAACACTCACAACCTCCACAAACTGATGGGAATAGTAGATATAATAAAACAATAATTTCAAAAGCTAACCGGCATGATCCACTGCAGTCACTATAAGGAAACTCCAGCCAACGGTGGTTATCAAATGGAAGAAACCTTGGTTGCTCAGTCAACTTGTGGGATAGAAGGAAAGAATAAATAGGTCACTCTATCAGGTCTTCTTAATGTTTTTTTTGTGTATTGTTAAATAGCCAGTTTGTCAGACAATACCCTTCAATGGGTCTAAGTTATTTCAGTAATCACTCTAGAACTATATATATTCCAGCTTTTAGTATAGTTATTTTAGTCTCTCTTTTTCTGAATAGTTTGAAATTTTGGCAACCCCTTTGTAAGGATGGTTGTGCTCGGCCTTTATATATATATAAATCTTTCTCTAGTTTCTGTTAAAAAAAAACAATGAGACTAGACTTCAATAAGGATTCTAGTAGATCCCCTTTGCCTCCTAATTTATCATATACCATTGAAAAAAGTTTGATTCATTCTATAGAGGAAGTATAAGATGCAAATTCCTACTTTCTCTATATTTCTTAAGTTTGCTTTTCATAATAACCATTACTACCCAAAAGGTACTTAAACTTGTCATATTTATCTATTTGATATACTTGTTTAGAGGTAATCATATCTAATTTGATATCCATGTTCATTTTAGGTTGTGTTTAGGTGTAGGGTTTTCTATGATATCCCAAGTTTCCTCAACATACTTGGATACATTATTACCTCACTTTTCAAAACTTGAACTAAACACAATCAAATTATCTACAACATGAGTGGGGTTGGCCTTTAACGAGTTTGTAGGAGATATAGTTTTACATGATCCATATTTCAGGTTTAAGTAACCTCTACATCGAATTACATGCACCCCATTTGTGGTAGTCTTGGTATCATCAAACATTAAATCCTAGTATGATTAGGTCAACAACCACTCTAAATCCCCACCCTGTGTAAATATTGTATAATGTAGAAGACCGTTGCAACATGATAAAGTCCTAAAACCTAGTGCTTTCTAGGAAAACCACTTTTATTAAATTAATAGTTTTTTCTCATGTTCAAGGCACTTAGGGCAACAAATCATTCCCTATCTTAGCAACATTAAATCAACATTCAACAAAATGTCATATTGTGTTTCCCTTTCATGTAGCTTGGAAAACTATGGGTGTAGCTTGGTTCTTACATTTTGCTTCTCTAGAGCTTTAATAGGAGAATAGTACATAACACATACAACAGTCAAATATTTCAATGTTGTTACTATGTGGTTGCAACAAAGTTTTATTTGTTTGAAAAAATAAACAATGGTGAGCAATAGCTAGGCATTCATTCTGCAACTATTTTGTTTACAATATTTATTCACATTATCTCTTTGTTTTAAACCAAGAAAACCATAACTACTTTCAATGTCAACATTTTTTTCTCAATTTTTATGGCAGGTAGTTTTCCACCATGTTTATAGGAATGTTTTAGGTTGCTGTCTAATCTTGTGAGTTTAGGTTTTATATTGTAGCCTCTAAATTTATATTGTGAATTCATATGCGAAGAAGTCCATGGAGTGTTTTGAAGAGATTGTTGAATCTCAATCTTATATATCTAAAGAGGCAAAAAAACTATATATTCCATAGTACTCTTTGGGAGTTTGAAGGTTGAAGATAAAAAGGAACAGTTAAGACATCAACTGTGACATCAAGAAGATGATAATGATAAATAGAAGGTGGAGGAAAAGGAGAGGCCTAGAAAGCTAAATGAATCTAATAAAAATATTTTATCATCACTCACACCCACACCCACACACACACGTGTGTGTGTGTGTGTGTGTGTGTGTGTGTGTGTGTACACATAGCGAGGAATAAGTCAATTTTGGTCAATTTGAAGGCTTATCATTAGCCCCATGGATAGTAATCATGAGCTTACATAACACTCCCCCTGCTTCCTTGAATTTTAGGATGGAAGGTGGGTTGAATGCTAACCTTTTGGCAAGTATACCCATGGGACTTGATAGGATGGGAACTTGTGACCTCCCCATTTGAAACAAGCCTTTGACATATGGTCCCTACTAATTGAGCCAACCCTTGGGGTTATCCTATGTGTGTTGTGAGGGGGTGGGGTTGGGCAGGCACTTTACATTGTTGAGTATATTTGTATAGGATTTCAATTTCTATAAGTGAAATCAATGTTTATGAAGTTTTGTACTACCTTGAGGGAAAAAACTACGTGGGTATTGTAGCTTATTTGAATGCTAGTCAGTTGGCCCAGTAAATTGGTTAGTCATGGCAATTAGGTATCGTCACTGAAAGAAATTCGCTTCGATATTCCAGATAGTGTTATTGGTTATGATGTTGGAGATTTGATGACGTTATTCACTTTAAGTAACAAGGATTTTCAAATCATGACAATATAGGGTAGTTCGTCTGTTTACTTGTTTACTATGTTATTAAATTTGTTATACTTTATAATTAGTAGGATAGTTTTCAATGTGTTTCCTTGAAGTCGCATTGAATTGTAGTTCTTCCAAAATGATGAACTTGTGCTTGTGATCTCTTTTACAAGGAATAATAGTTACAATGTGGTTTCAATTTGTTACTTCTTCTAGAAACTCAATTTTTTGCTACATTCACTAGTTTTGTTGCAAAATTTTTAATGTACTAAATTTATTACCCATCTAACAATGAAGAATCGAGGCCAAAGTGTTGATCTTATTAGTCCATGCCAAAGCATGGACCATACTTTTCATTTACAAGTCAAAGTTCTTTGACTTAGCGTTAATTCAATTTATTGTTAGGAATTTTGATAAAGTTTCCCAGTTTTTATAAGATACAAATCATAAAATTGTTTTTATTTTATTTTATTTTAAATTTTACTCATTCCATTTTATCATGGGTTAAATAAGTTATGTTATATGGGACATTAATCCATGAGAGTGTGACTTAATTTTTGTAACACAAAAGCTAAAATTAAAAGAATTTATTACGCTGAAAGCATTTTTTAAGGGGATGGTTCCTATGAACCTTTCATTGTCTGTCAAGCTCCCATCAAGAGCCGCCCCCTGTCCACTCCGTAACTCTGTAATAAATTACAGATCCGCCCCTTGTCCACTCCGTAACTCCGTAATAAATTACAGATCCGCCCCTTGTCCACTACGTAACTCCGTAATAAATTACGCCGCCCAAAATTTCTGATTGATAGAACTTGCCGATGTTTCATCTGAACTATTCCAGTACACGTTTTTGCGCCCAAAATTTCTTATCAACAAAACGTTTTGCCGATGTTTCATCTGAACGATTCCTATAAATGTTTTCGCATCAGATTGAACCCTAATGCCACCAGAAAACCCCTTCCTGCCATAAGAAACTACGAAAGCCCAAAGGAAGATTACTCGCAGCAACTTTGGACTCAACATCCAGACGGGAATGACTATCAGAATTCAAGTAGATAAATCTAAGAACAAAATTTCAACCGCAAATATTTAAAAATAATTAACAAGAAAACCTTAAGCAAAAAAGGTTTTGTAATACATCTGAAAGAGAATATTTCATATCATATTATAAGCTTCAAGCAGGGCTTCCAATGGTAGCTTACGCAAAGCAAATGTTTGTCAGGTGGCTTCCACAAAGCAAATCACCATTGTTGGCCTTCTCACGGATATGATGCTTAGCTTCTGAGATGAACATTAACGTTATCAATTTGAATAACTAAAATACTTTGTTTACTTGTGGAAGTAATGATATCTTCTATACTAATAGAAATTGCAATTTTAGAAATTTTTAAAAATTTATAAGAATTTATCTTGAATATAGTTTGGTTAGGTTAGTTTTTTCTAATACAGTATGAACCAAATTGTAATTATAATACTGTCATAGGCATATTTAATAATGTTCATTAATAGATTCGAGAGATGTGATCGGATTGAAGTGGAAGGAGTTTAAGGCAATTTGCAAATGTTAATCTTCATTAAAATATATAATTTAGTTTTTATCGATTTGTACTCATGCTTGGTAAGTGATGGATGGCCATCACGTGACTAGATGCACTTATCCTGATGAAAAGAAAACTTCGTAATATCTAGCTAATTTAGTAATGAAACAACACAAATTCCAAGTCGTATATTTAAATAGACGTAAATATTTTGATTTGATCTTTTGCAATAGTAACCAATTTGATGATATCAATCTAAATCCAACCTTTTCTATCTGCAATTCATAACAGAACAGACATTGACCCCACATGGATTCCACCCTCTTACCTAGAGGGCTAGTACCAACCATGATTAAAAAAGTGGGAACTATGTTGTTTCTATCTTAGGGTTTATTTATTCTAGTATTCTTGGGGCCCTTTAGGTCCAGCTTTTCTAAGCACTGTCGGCTCTGACATGTTCACTATTTTCACCGGCCACATTAGATCCTTTTATCTCCTCTAGAGTCTTATTTGGTTGTGTTTTTCTTTGCATCTAGGGTTCCTCTTGACAATGTCGAAGGGTTGTGGACCTATATCCTCTTTTGAGGTTGGTGGGACTACAAAAAACCCTCGAAACTTGTCTTCTTTTCACTCTCGCCATAAGACCAAGTCTATAAAAGCTCTGGATTCCAAACATCGTTATGTTTTAAGTCATGACATTTTTTTTCCGATAAGGTAGAGACCCTCTGCTGCTGAGCTCTCATCGAGAGGCTAGAATACTCTACTATGACCAAAGATGAATGGATTGACTGGGCCACTGTACATTGGAATCCCATTATCCATTATGTGCCTACCATTAGTTTGCTTGCGAACAAATGGTTAATTTTTGTCTTCATTGAAGAAAAGGATGCCATTCGCATCCTGGATACCCTTTGGACTATTCAAAAGGGCTCTATGGTTTTAAGTCGTTGGCATACGGGTTTTGATGCATTAAAGGAGAGAGTCATCAAGCGACATCTCTGGGTCCTTTTACCTGCCCTTCCCTTCCCTCTTTGGAGCAAGGAATTTCTTACCAGTTTGGAAAATTCTCTTGGACATTTTGTGGCCTTAGAGAAGGATTTTCACTTGATTTTTTATAAGAGGACAACAAAGGTGCTTGTAGAACTAGACGTTTCCAAAGGCTTACTCCCTGACATTGACATTGTGAGTGGTGATCAGATTATCAACCAAAGGCTAGACTACCTCAATATGCCTTTCAGGTGCAATTATTACCATGAGACTGGCCACCTACGAAATTCCTGCTCCCTGCTACCCCAAGGTGTTCCCGTCTCTCGAGGCTTTGCCCTTAGTCCTTATCCCACACCCCTTTCATATGATAGTCCTTCACACTCTTGTGATCTTTCTACTCCCTTACCTGAAGACCTATATGTATTTTCTTCGCCATCTCACGTTGAGGGTATTACAAAAGGTGAATTGATGTACATTGAGGATGTTGATACCTGTGCTCGCCTCTCCCGACCTATTCGATCTGAGAACATGCATGTTATGGAACCTTTAATTATCCCAACTTTCTCTCCTTCACCACTACCTACCTCTCCTCAAGTCCCTCTTCTCTCTCCGGAGGGTCCCCCTCCTTTTGCTCTAAAACATTTTCCCCCTCTCCGAACTTCATCCTCACCTCCTCTTATATCCTCACCTTGCACTAGTCCCACATCACCCCCTAGCCCTAGGGATTCACTTGCTTTTTTGGATCCCTCTCTCTTGAAGTCACTATCCATCTTTACTGAGAAATCATCTGTCTCGCCTTCAAGGCTGCCATTGGATTCAATACGTTTTGAAAATGTAACTATTAGGAAGTCAAAGAAGACCCTTCCCTCAGATTGAAAAACTTCTGGACTCTACACTCGTCTCTTAGCCAAACTGAAGGCAACAGCTAGAGCACCTCTTACCACACCTCATATTAAACCACGGTTACTTAGAGCATGTACACATGAGAGGTCTGTTAATCCATGAAAATTATGTCAATGAATATCCGGGGTTTCGGGGGCTTACCAAACAAAAAGCCCTTAGCTCTCTCTTCTTGGATTTAAATCCTGACATGATTCTCATCCAAGAAACCATGTGCACCTTCTCCTAGGCTCTCTTACTGTTCTCTAAGCTCAAACCTAGATGGTATTTATGTGCCTTAGATTCCTCTAGCCTATTTGGAGGTCTCCTTTCGGGTTGGAACCCTCTTTTGGTTAGCTATAAAGCTTTCACATATTGTGTTGGTATTCTCCTCAAAGCCAGTATCAAGGATATTTCTAATGTCTTCTCTATCATCAACTGTTATGATCCCTATTCTCATCATATTGACTTCTGGAACAATGTATTAACTAGTGGCCTTTTTTATTTTCCCGATCTCCTTCTTGCAGGGGACTTAAAATTTACCCTCTCCGTCTCTGAAGTCTAGGGCATTAAAGCTCGTCCTAATCCTCTGTATTCTTAATTTTCTCAGCTCATTGCATGTAACAATCTGATTTATCTCAAAATGTGTTCTCCTGTTCCAACTTGGAGAAATGGTCGCATTGGGGATGAAGGTATAAGCAAAAGACTTGATCTTTTTTTGATATATGACCATTTACTTCATACCCTCTATTTTTATTGAACATGGGCCACCCCCTTACAAGTCTCTAATCACTATCCTGGATGGCACCTTCTTCACTTAGGCCTTGCGATCATCTGGAGATCCTCACCCATAAGCTCAGCAGACTTAAGGACTCTGTTAAGGCCTGGGAGAGAAAAAAGAAATGCTCTAGGAAACATATATTGCTGGACATAAACTCTAAGATTGATTATGTCCTTCAGTACTGCTTAGGTTTACTCTATGTCTCCGAGGCTGATAGGCAGAGGACTCTTAAAATTAAAAAAGACAATCACCTTTCCCATGAGGTACTTACTCTAACGTTGAAAAGCATGGCTCTGTGGATCAGTGAGGGGGGTGCCAGCTCGAAGTTTTTCCATTCCTTTGCTTTGTCCAGAAGAAACTCCAAGACTATTTGGTCTCTCAAGGGCCATGAGGGCAACCTGGTCTCTAAAGAGTCTCCTCTAAAACTGTTGGGCCATCAACACTTTTCCCAACTCTTTGAGGATGATGGTAGCACAAATATTGTAGACCAAGTAAAGGTGATTAAACTCTTCCCTTCTTATGTACAAGAGATGGAAAAAGAAGATTTACTCAAGGCTATTACACTTTTTGAAGTTGAAGTTGTTATGAAGGGGTTTAAAAAAGATAAAATCCTGGGTGCTGATGGATAGCCGGTTGAATTCTTCCTAGCTTTCTTTGACTTAGTGGGGGAAGATCTGTGCTGTGTTGCTGAACAAGCTAGGATTGAAGGCAAAGTTACTAGAGCTATTAATTCTACCTTTCTTACATTCATTCCTAAGTGTGAAAAGCCTCTCTCATTTGCTGACTTTCGGCCCATCTCTCTGTGTAATATGGTATACAAGATCATATCTAAAATTGTTGCCATGCGTCTAAAACCTCTCATTGACAGGGCTATTTCTGCTTAGCAATTTGGTTTCCTCAAAGATAGACAAATATCACAGCATGTTGGTATTACACAAGAGGTCCTCCATACTATAAAAACTAAAAATTTGAAGGCCATGGTGCTGAAACTTGATTTAGTTAAAGCTTTTGATTGGGTAAATTGGACATTCTTGAGACTTGTACCCTTGCAGATAGGTATACCTTTGGAGGGTGTTAATTGGATCATGGGGTGTGTATCCTGTTCTTGTTTTGTTGTTTTAGTAAATGGGACACCTTCTGATTTCTTTCCCGCTTCTAAAGGGATTCGTCAAGGCTGTCTATTATCCCCACTGCTGTTCATATTGATCATTGAGAGTCCCAGTCTTATCATTACTGATGCTTAGTGTAAGGGCCATATTAAAGGGATTCAGATCTCTCCAAGACAATTCATCACTCATCTTTTGTTCGTTGATGATGTAATTTTATTTGGCCTTGGTAATGTGGAGGAATGGAGGGCATATAAAGAAGCTCTTGATTTATTTTGTTCTGCCACAAGTATGACTGTAAGCAATGAAAGGTATTTCTTCTTATATAATGAGGTTGATGAGGACACCAGGAGACTCATTTCTGCTTTTCTTCCATATAAAATGGAACCCATTTCTTCTGGCTTTAAATATCTGGGATATCGCCTAAAACCTCTGAGGTATCAGATAAATGATTGGAATTGGTTGATCTCTATGTTCGATAAAAGGATCAATAATTGGACTTATAGACTCATTTCTCTTGGTGGCAGAGTCGTCCTTATCATATCAGCGCTCACAGGTTTGGTTGTTTATTGGTTTGCTTTGGCTGGCATTCCCACGTCTATTTTGAATTCTTAAGACGGTCCATTTTTTCTTTTCTTTGGGGAATCTCAGATGGACAACGGAGATCACACCTGGTTGATTGGATATCTATTGTTGTACCCTATGAATTCGGAGGTTGGAACATCAAACACTTCGACTGGTTTGGGACCTCTCTCAGACTTAAAAGTATGTGCAAGCTTTTGATGGGGAATGGTATTTGGAGTCAGATTGTAGCACACAAATATCTTAAGGACAGACCTGTTGATGTCTGGTTATGATCTCAATCCTTTTCGGTTGCATTATATTCATATTTATGGAATGGGTTTATCAGAGCTTTGTCTTGGATTACCTGTAAACTTGGCTGGAAAGTCGGTAATGGGATGAATATCAGATTGGGAGTTGATCCCATTGTTGGTCTCAATGCTTCCTATATTCTCCCTAAAGGTCTTAGGGATTATCTTTCAGACTACGGGATCACTTCCTTGGCCCAGGCACAAAATCTTGAACGAGATACTCACAGTCCTGATTATTGGTATTTTGCAAATGATTTAACTTTGGGGGGTATTTGGTATGAACATTGGAAAACAATCGTTAAAGGCCTTACTCATGGAGGCATCACAATCAGAAATACTAAGGATTCCCTTCTGTGGATGCATAACACTAAAAATGACATGGTTACAACAAATAAAGCTTATGATCTCATTATATCATCTAATTTGTCTCTTGCTCAGCATAGCATCCACTCTCACTTGTGGCACTTTAACATTCCTCAAAAAATTAAATGCTTCATTTGGCTGGTCATTAAAGATAAAATAAATACCTGGGACAATCTAGTTAAGAAGGGTTGGAATGGTCCCAATAGATGTTGGCTCTATAAATGCAATGTTGAATTGATACAACACCTCTTTGTGGATAGTATATTTGTTCAGGATACAATCATCAGCCTCTGCATATTCTATGATTGCTCTCTTCTATGGACTGATACTTCGGTATTGGAAAATATTGTAAACTAGCTTGGAAGAAAGGATGACTTACCCTACCTTACTTTTTTTTCATTTGGAACTTATGGAAGACCAGGAATTGCTACTTTTTTGAAGGGAAATTACCAGATTTTGTCCGTCTTAGCCACATCATCATGCAAAATGTTTCGGCCTACAAGGTGCCTCAGGTGAAGGGTATAAAAGTTAGAAACATTCGAAGCAGGTGAAGGGTATAAAAGTTAGAAACATTCGAAGCAGGTGAAGGGTATAAAAGTTAGAAACATTCGAAGCCCACCTATCATCTCCTACCCCTCTGGTTTTTTTGATGGGGCTGCTGTTGACTCTATTGGAGGAGCTGGTATCCTTTTATTAATCTGTCAATCTCATCATTTCCATATCAAAACGGGCTATGGTAAAAGTACTAATACCCGAGTAGAGCTTTTGGCCATATGGGCCCTTTTGTTCTTCTCCAAAGAAATTGGGCTTCCTGGTATTCATTTATTTGGAGACTCTTCTGTGGTTATAGATTAGGCAAAAAGATATATCTTCTCTCACTATACTGGACTTGGAGGCTTGGTGTAACAACATAAAAAATCTTTCTGCCTCCTTTTCATACATCGATTATAAACATGTCCATAGGGAGTATAATGAGAAGGCAAACATCTTATCCAAGGAAGGGCTCATTATGGCCTCAGGCCTACTATCCTTTACAGAATTTTGTGAAGGTATAGTCATTGGGGAAGCTACTATACAACTATTTTAGAAGAGCTTTGCTCTATTTGACCTACTCTTTCCTCTTGAGTATAATACTGTATTACTTTTCATATTTTCAGCTTGTTGAACTTCATCTCTGCGTGAATGATAAAAGACACCTCCTAGAGCCCTTCCTTGGATTATATATCTTGGTTCTCTATATCTTCTCTAGTGGCTTTGTTTTGGATAGTCAAACTTCTATATTTATGTTGTGGTGAGTGGATATTTATGTCCATGTATGTCCGGTCTTCTTTAATCATATATTGGTCCTTTGACTAAGCATTGACTGATTGTACTTGCTCATGTAACCTGTTACATTTGATTATGAATATTAAAGAACTGCTATTTTTCGTCTAAAAAAAATAATAATAGACATAAAACACCAATATCATTCGCCAAAGGGAATATGGAAACTTATTTCCCTCTCTTGTGGAAGGTCTAAGCATCATATAAGCACCTTATTGATGGTATTCGTTGTATAAAATTAAAAACAAACCTTTGCTAATTTATGGAAACTTTCCATTCTACCCATTCATTTAACATCATATAACATTATTTGTCGTTTTGGGAGAGATCAAAACCCACAAGAAAAAACAGGAGTTCTGAAGTTTTTATATACATTATTATCTTTACACTAAACCAACGCCCGTTGTGCATCATTAGGATTCCCATGGGTTCTTCCTTCCATTTGTATACTGAGTTCTTGATGGTTTTGCATTTGGCGGTTGACTTGATATTTAATAGCTTTATGATTTATATGAGTAGGGTATCGAGTTTAGTATAAAGGCTTGGAATTAGACCAAAGTTGGAGTTTGAGAATAAAAGCAGTCTTATGAACATTATAATAATGCAAAACCATATTTTAAAAATAATGGCCATTATATTATAATGTAAAATTATTATTATTTTAAATAATATACCATCATTATTATATAATATAATGATTTCTAATTTTTTTTTATAAGGAAAAAGTTAAATTATTAAAATAAAATTATATATAATTTATAAATAAATTATTTTATAATGAAAATTTAAATTTATTTGGTTTTGAAAAAGAATAAGACAAAAGAAATTTAGTATTTTTCAAATGAAAACAAGAAAACTAGGGACTAGATTTCAATTTATGGACAAATTGCAAGACTCACTAGATTGAAAGTTTGGAGTGAGGGGAGACTAGCTAAGTTGACATAAAGATTTGAAGTTTGACAAAATTGAGTCAAAATTGGCTAAGACATCAAAAATTTTAATGAGTTGTTTTGATGTTAACAACCCCTATATGTAATATCCACATTAATGAGCTTAATATGCTTGGTCTCCAAGATGTCGACAGTAACCATACATGGAATCATCTAAAAGTATCAACAAATGCATTGGAGACTGCACCAAACTACACCAACTACAATTGAAGGAATGGGGAAGTAATACAAGATAACACCCCCCTTCCTACTTCCACATATACATTATCTCACAATCAACAACTTGCATTTGACATAGTCCTACAACATTTACAAGTACAAGAAACAAAAGAGCCATTAAGAATGATCATCCAAGGAACTGCAGACATAAGTAAATCCAACCTTATAAGCACCATAAGCACCATAAACAATTGAACTATCTTCTCAAGCAACCTTTAACCATAGACCACTACTACGCCTCACCCCTATAGGAGTTGCAATGTTTGACATACATATAACTACTATACATGCAGGACTTCAAATTCCTATAAAGGGCATGAAGCCTTTACATGGACAAGCCCTACCAATGTTCCAAGAAGAGATGAAACATAGTCATCACATTCTCATTGATGAGATGATCTTCATAGGGGCTAAATTTTTAGTGTAGATTGAGAGTCGTTTTCGTGAGTGTTTTCCATATTAAAAAAAAATACTCTTTGGACAACCGGTCAATAATTATTGTCAACAATTTGGGCCAACTCCCACATGTGATGAACAAACCTATATATGTAAGAGGAGTTCTTGGAAAGTGTGTATAGATAGACTTTACCCCTATAATAATTTTGGAAACAAGTTTCTGTCAAAGGGGCATTGTTGTCACCTAACTTTGTTTTTCAACAATTGTTGACAAATATATAAAGTGCTACACCAACCTTGGAAGACTTGAGCCTCCTCAAGTCTAGGACTAATAGATTCTTTTCAGCAAGAGGAGCATTCAAAATTTGACACAAAAATACATCTCTTTTCAACGAACATTCTTGCAAACAATTATAGCAAATACATGCCCCATGCATTGTCTATGCCTATTGCACGATGTGTCACATATTTCACCATTGGTTTAGATGCACAGCAAGATGATGACCATCACCTAAAAAAAATAAATGTTGCTATACCTCATTTTGAAAAAAAAGAAGAGACACTCCTTCATTCTCTATTCCTATCACACTTTAAATAGTAAGTCTCAATCCATATCTCTTTATTGTTTTACTCGGATATGTATGCTTTCTTGTATGACAGATAAATGTACATTTCATTTTACTTACCCTCAATTACATGTGTTTCTATTTATTGCTTATTAATACTTGCAATCAAGTTTTCCTTTCAATTCCATCCACTACTTTACTTACCATAGATATGCTAGAATTACTTTCAACACATACAATTATATTATTTACATACACACAACTTTCTCTCATTTTGCAACATATCAAAGTTTTTATCCCCGTTTCATTTCCCCCACTTTGGGGGTATGCTATTTATGGATTTTTTAAGAGTGCCATGTGACAACTTTCACATGCAATTGTTGACTTTTTTATATTAAAAAAAAATCATTGTCACTTCCAAATGATGTTTGATTTTGACCCGGTGGTTGGTTGTAAATCAGATTATTACTTGCCCTTACATATTATTGGGTGGCTTCACTCACAGGATATTTGGTACTTTTCTCATATCAGATCGGGGAGGATGGAGGATTACAATAGAGGTTATTGGATGGACAGTAATCTGCTTGGCATTACCAGGGACGATGCAGCAATTTGGGATCGATATGTGGCAGAAATTGAGAAGACTGGCATCCGACTAAAAGAATGTGAAGACTCTCTGCTGTGGGACAGGGGCAAATCGGGACTGATTACTGTTGAGGAGTTTTACAGTTCGGAGATCGATGATATATTCCCGTCTACTGGCATTTGGTGGCATCATGTTATTTGGCGATGGAATGCACCTCTCAAGATCCTCTGCTTTCTGTGGCTGGCCCTCAGCGGTCGTATTCTTACTTGGGATGTACTGTGCAAACGTGGATTTTCTGGCCCAAACATGTGCCACTTATGTATGGAAGCTGCTGAGTCTGTTGATCACCTCTTCTGTCATTGCACTTTCACATTGCAGTTATGGCGATTACTGGGATTACAACTTGATCTATCTGCCGTTTGGGGTGGTGGTCCACTGACTCACTGTCTCTGGGAGTGGCATTCGTCTCAGACAGTACACAAAACACTTCCCATTTTCTTCATCTGGGTGTTATGGAGGTACATAAATTCACTC